>WEKX01019133.1:70788-129632 GCA_013390025.1 Pitta sordida
CACCGCTTTCCTTACAACGTGCTGTTCTCTCCAGTTGATTAAATTTCATGTGAACCACTGTTAACATCTGTTTGAAAATTAAGTTCAGAAAGGCTTTTCACAGAGCACAGTGTAAACCTTAATTAAGCGACTTTAAGCTTTTTCCTCACACAGTTTATGATATGCATGAAAAACACAGGCTTATAATCTGATTAAGTCATGTAGTTTACATGGAAATAGCATTTTGCAAACTGATTAATCTCTGCACAAAGGCATAGTCACCTGATAGGCACTAGAATTAAGGCTACTGACTGCACCTGTCAAGAGCAGGAACTTGAAGGATAGGAGGAGCCGACTATCTTCAAACAAAAAATGATGATTCACAGATGTAGCTTAAAACAAGTCCCACATAGTAGTTAATGCTGTCCCCAGGCAACTCATGCAGCCAGAATTTAAATGACACACAATCCACGTACAGCCTGACCTTGCCAGCTTTCTGGGGATAATCCTAAAGTAAGGATTAACTGTTCTTGAATAATTTTTCCAATATATTAAGCAGAGCTTTTATCAACAACAGCATGCATGTCACCTCCTTCCACCTAGTTTTATTGGACATGTGTACTCATTCCTCCATGCCTCTTAATATTCTGAGAAGTCAGTGGAGTGAAAGACACTATTCAACAGGGAATTTTATTTCTATAGGTTTTGATCTTCAACTGAAGTTCATCTACTTCGCCTACTTAAGTAAAGGGACTAACCGTAAGAGTCAGTTGAGCATGGCTTATTTTCACATGTGAACCACTACACCAGAGATCTGACCACCATTCTTGGGACTATGCAATAATTCCAGGAGTAATGACTGGCAAAGCATTCTCTCAAAGCCCAAGAAAGCGCTGCACAATCATCTGGGGTGAGACAGTTCTATTGCTTTAATGATGATACAAATTTTTCAAGTCACAAAGAGGGAAAAACACGCCGAAAAGCACCTAATTTTAAAAATAATTAAACGGTATGCTTTCATGTGAAGAGGATTTAATAAATAATACTTGAAATCAAACGTAACTAAGTTAACACTAACATAAGAGACTAATCCAGCATGGAGAGGCTATTTGAGTTGTCAAGTTTAGGTTGTGTTCTTACTTGTGGGCAGGAATAAAAGAAGAAGGGATCGCTAAAAGATCTGCATGGGACTCCAACTGTACGGGACTGTTCTTAAATCTGTGTCTTCTCAGTCCTCCCACACCCATATTCTCAGCTGCAAGGTGCAACATACTCAAGTGCTATCAAGACTTTTGCTTTCATGGCAATCTATGCTTCTTCACTAACATCTTTTCAGTGTTTTTGTCTAGAGATATCTCTGTCCTTTTAAATTTTTTCCTAAGTTTAACACTTCATATTTATTCTTCGCTGCAATGGCAAGAACAAATAGAGAGAAAATCACGCATCATTACAGCTTACTTGTGAACATGAAGAAAGATACTATAAAAATAAAGTTTCCAAGAATGACACTACATATATACAACAGGATGTCACCAGACAGTGATTAAATTAATCTTGCTTCTAATTTTATATCCTTAGACAAAAGCTACTTAAACACTAACTTTCAGAAGGAGATAGACATCTGAGTAATATAGGTGCTTTCACTAATTAGAGACTTCCAAATGAGAGCATTTAGATGGCCAATTATTGTATGGGTAGGTAGGGTTTTAAATCAAGCAATGGAGACAACACTCAAGTATGATTGAGAAGCTGCAGACAAAAAAACATAGGAGATTTTAAGAAACGCAACTTTAAATATAAAACTGAAAACAGCAGAATGCCTCAGGCAAAATGCTGCACCAGCATTGAAGAAAGGCTGATGGCTGGAAAATATCCTTGTCAGCTGTGTTCTCAGAATGATTCAGTGTATTTAATTTCTTATTTTTAGCAATTTCTCCACATCACTGCAATAAATGAGCATTAACCCTATAGGTATTGCAAAAGAAATTCACCTAATTTTAAATAAGCTTATTGAGGTTCTCAACAGTGCGAGAGTTCATGGTGACTTCTAAAATATGCTGCAATAGACAATCCTCTTCATTTGTCTGACCTCCACAGTTCCATTTTGGTTTTGACATCATTGCCACTGCCTTCACTACATAGGTAGTACGACATAAATGAAGCAATGACTGTGTTACTTCTGACAAGGGAATGGGCCCCAACCCACATAGTAGCATAGATGTAGTGAGATCTCTTTTTACAAAATTAGTGCACTCTGAACTTAGTGGTATTTAAACAAGATATAAGTATTTATTCTGTTATCTATGTGGCTTTCTTAAGCAATTGCTTGTGGGGCGTAGAACGAAAAAAAAGGATGTTAAAAATAGTTATGGATTCCCAAAGATCCACCTCAGAATTAGTATGTTCCAAGGTTCATACTATCAACTATTACTCCATGCTTGCATCAGTATGGTTACTCTTTCATTTAGCCAACTGAACTTGTAAAACGCACTAAAGAACAGAGGTAATTTTATTACTCGTGGTTTTCAAATGAAGGAAACTGAAGTGAAGAGGGAGCGCAGGAGCACATAAAGGGTTGGCACAAGGCCAAGCAATAAAAGTAAGAATCTGTTTTACCAGTTTACATGCATTTTATTAACAGCCCAACAAAGAATGAGGGACATTCTGAAAAAAGGTATTTAATGATAGAAAATAAAAGAAGTCTACACTGGGTCCATTTAATTCAAATGCCTCATTCCTGTCACTGTCACCCATCAAACTTTTGTCTTCCCATTAATGCTCAACACTTTCCATAAAATAGTGGAGAAAAGAACTCCCTTTTAGAAGAGAACAGGTGAGACTCTCTCATGAATTTGTTTCGCTGAAATATTTTAAAGAGTACTTTTCCCCCACCCCAGCAATGTTTAAAAAAACTACCCATTTTCTTTCTTTAACTTTGACTTGTTTTTATGTCTAATGACCATACACTTTGATTTAGACATGGAAGTAATTTCCTAAATATCACATTCATTGGTTTTAGCAATTTTAGAAACGAAAGAATGTTTGTTTTCTCATACAGAGACCATTACCTTAAATTTTAAATGTGTGTCAGTCTAAACATAACTAGAAACTTTGGTTTAAAGACAAAAGCAATAGATTATCCTTAATGCAAAGCACTGCCCATTCGCTTCTTCAAGCAGCATGTTGTAGCTGGAACAATGGGTGACTCTAGGACTGTAGATTCTTGCATTGGGACATCTGTAATAAAGCCCATGTACTACATTGTATCCTACCTTTGCTTTTGTGTAACTCTACTCCTGTGGTCCACACCTTGGCATTCAGAGGATAATTCCACACTCAGAGCCCCAATGACCAATTCCCCTTCTTTATTCTCCAAGTCTCATTTTGCAAGTGTGCATGTACGTCCAACAAAGCACCAAATCTAGACTGGCAGCTAAAAGCATTATATTTAGCATATATGGCATCTAATTAGAAACCTGAGTGTTTCCTAAAGGGAAAAAGTTTTTGTTTCTGATCTCAGAGTATTTTTACACTGCATTAACTGGTGATTTTCTCCTAACTGGAGTTGATTTAAGTATGATCAGAGTCGGGCCCAAGAACTACAGAAGAAACTTTTCATTTGAAGTAGTTTGCAATGTAATTTTGTCCTTGCTAACTGTTGATGGCTTGTCCTTATCCCATTTTAACCTACAACCATCAGTTCCTTTAATGGAAGTGTCTATAAAGATCTTCTCTAAAATATGCTTTTCCAGCATACTTAATGTCTTTTAATGTCTTTCCAATTAAATCCAGATGTGAAAAGCTTAAGGAACAGTTCTCAGGACTGAAAAAGATGACATAAATCTTGCAGCTGACAGAGATCCCACTGAGCTCAGTTGGGGAAATTCACAGAGGACTTCTTGTGGGCCAGAAAAGCTGCTGGGTATAAAGACAGATGTGTATACTCCTATTAAAAAAATTTAAATAAAAACTGACTCCTACAATGAGGTATCCACAATTATCAGGGACATTACTAACTCAATCCCTCAATGTGCTGAGCACATCCTGTGCGGTACAGATTTCCCTCATCTTTTCGGGAAGTTTATCAGAGTTGAAGGGAGGTCACATCTGTTTGGGAAAGAGCCCTTCACCTTTCATGACTGCACCTCTTAAACCAGTATAGTGTCTGATACTGGAAGCACCGTCTGTTTTGCTCTCGTACTGTTATCAACAGGAAGATAAAGCACCCTGCAAAGCAAGACTGAATTTCTGCGCTCTCTCTTTACCTCCTCCATAATCCAGTTAGCAGACTGTGGTTTCATTACAGAAGAGTGCCCAAATGTGCTATTAATTATAAATTCTTACCAAACTGATGGGAAACTGGGCATTCTTAGTACCTGACTACTATTGCTGGGTAAGTGCTGTTTGTGCAGCTGTCAACTTGAGGTTTGTTTTGCTGTAATCACTTGTACATCCTCAGGATTTTTTTTTTCTTCATTTTAACAACGGTACATTATCTTATTTTGCCAATCCCAAACTGCGAATGTGGGCTCAGATCAAGCCACATCTTTCAGAGAGACACAATATCCCCCTACTCCCAGTTTGTATTAAAGAAAGTCTCTAGAAAACTGCCCAATGCCAACAGCTTTAATGCTTTCCTACCTTTTCCTTACTTACTTATTTTTGAAATTAGTAAATTACCCAGACAGATCAATGATTTTTAAAGAGCTACATCCTTGCAAATCATCAGAAATAAAAAAAAAGGAAAAATGTTCCAGGATAGAAGAAAATCCCATTTCTAACTGAAAATTAAATTTGTGTCCATGTTCATTAATGATAGGAACTTCAGTAGAGACATTTTGGACAGTATTACTTAATTCCATTGCATTTTTCTAATTTCCATAGAAAGGTTTTAGCACGGTTCGGTGTCACAAGTGAGTGTACAGAAACATGAAAATTAAATGAAAGGATAATTTCATGTACTCAAGTACAACTGGCCCGATATGGGATCTGGACAACAGCGCAGACCTCACATTGAAAGTATCAGGCACCTAAACACACACACACAAAAGCTCCTAAAGAAAAAATTCCCCAGGTTCGCAACAGTTCACAACTTTATTTGCCATAATGGCCAGTACTTTTCAGACTATCACTCCTGCAGGGCTGAAGGTTGGATCCGACTCCCACCACAAGCACTGCTTCATGACCACCACTCAGGAGACACGAGGAATGCCCTTCCCTTGGAATGAGCTGCTGCTGCCATGAGGATCCCACTCTTGGCTAGCTCAGGGAATGAACTCAAATCTTTTTGCGCTTTGCTGCCAGGGACCACCAGGCCAGCTCTGATTTATAGCATTTTCTTTGCAGTTTTATGATACAAGAATGTTCACTTGTAATTACAACAGCATTTTGTTGGCTCTCTGCCTTCACATGGGTATGCGCAACACCATATCCTTCATTCCAGACTTTTTATGTCAGGACTACAAATTTGAGAAGAAAAGTATATCAGTATTTCAAAGATGCTGCAGATCTTGCTACTCCCTAAAGAGCGCAGACTCATACATATTTTCTTGGGGGGAACATATGACCAGCTGGATAGGACACTCAACTAGAAGTCTAGATGAGAGCTGGTCAAAAGTCTTCCTCAGAAAAACACTAGATCAAGGAAAAAACTTCGTATCATAATGTAATTATGAGAATGTAAATCTTATGAAAAATTTCTTCACAGAAAGAGTGATTTGCCATTGGAATGGGCTGCCCATGGAGGTGGTGGTGGTCACCCCCCTGGAAGTGTTTTAAAAGAGACTTAGTGCCATAGTTTAGTTGATGAGATGGTGTCAGGCAATAGGTTGGACTTGATGATCTCTAAGGTCCTTCCTAACTTAGTTAATTCTCTGATTCTGTATGACTTTTGAGAAAATGTTCTTTAGGTTCAAGACAGACACTTGGGTCAAAATATCACAGGCAAGTGCAATACATAATCACCAGGCTGTGCTTGGTGTGGCACATTCATACACTCCTTGATTCTTCCCTGTGAGGAAAATTCAACAGACTTCTAGTTTACTTCAAAATGAATGAACTTGTACTCTTCTTGATGTGTTTGTGGGCTAAAAAAATCTGTTCAGGAAAGTTGACTGCGGTTAAACTGCTGTATCACCTTGAAGAAATACGTTAGCTCAGTATTTTTCAGACATACACCTAGCTCCTGACTTTGAGATCATCAAGCAGTACATTTCCATCACTTGTGGATTAAGTCTGTTTTTTTCATTTTCAGTAGAGGCATGACCTTCTTCAGGGAAAATTCCAGGTATTTTAGATACCATTTAATAATTAACTGTCAAGGAATTTCCAAGACTTTTAAACAAAGAATACTCTTGTGCTAGCTTACTTTATAGAGCCATATTCATCCCATTTTAAGTTAATGTGATTAAGAAGAAACACTAAACTTAGATTTTTCTACTAAATGGGAAAAGTTTAAAGCCAATAAACTGTATCTAGGATTTTTGCTGGGAGGTGAAATAAAAGGCACATTTGTTCCTGGTCACTGAATTTTTAACCTGGGTCTGTTGCTCCTGCTGCTAAGCTGAGATACACTCCTTACCAGCCCACAGCATCCAGCAATCCCAGCTCTCAGTGCTTGGAATTAGAAAGTAATTCCAGAATGAAACCACTTTTGTAGGAGAGAGTGTATGGAAGGTGTCACATGCTCTGATAGAAGGGAGCAAATGAAGAGGTTAGGTTTTAAAAATAATGTCTTCCACAGGTTTTAAAATTTTTAGATTAGATGTGTAAATTCCAACCTACCATTAGGAGCTGAGAATTCTGTCAATATCTGAAAAACACAGAAGAGGCTCCTGAATCTGGTGGACAAAATGAAAGCTGTACCTTGTTTAGCTCCTTAGTACAGAAGAGGAGAGGTTGACATTATGCTGTGACACAGCTTTGTCTCAGGCATGAGAGTACTTCTGAAGTGCCCCAAAGTTTGCCTTTATTATACAGCAAGCAGGAAATAAAACACCCTGGTTTTCTAGGAACAAATACTGTTTCTGTCCCTCCTATGCCTTTCCAAGGTTATATTCATACTTTTAATATTTTTTTTTCAAAGTAGATTATTTTAACCTGTCTTTTTGCAATATAGGCACAATAACATTACTTCATTGCTTCTCCTTTAACCTCAAAATACTGTAAGGATATTTGGGTATTTCCTTTAGGTGAAATAAAATAACTTGCCTTCAGCGGCTCATCAGTCCAAAGACCAAGTTAAACGACACATTTAATTCAGTACTGCTATTTTACACACAAATTCACCCGTTACTTTAGCAAATGTGGCTTGAGGTGAAGACACTTAATTTAATCTTCACTTAAAATCAGTACAGCTACCATCCTGTTCATTTTGTGAACTGGCAGATGTAATTTTCACTGGATTATTTTATATTTTCTACTGCTTCTATGTCCCCTTTTTAATGGAAAGACCAAATCTACCTTCAGATTCAGCTTCTGCTGCTGTTTGTATGTTGATTTAAGTAGGAACTGGCCATGTGTACCTGGATTTGCTCTTCTGTTACTTACTTCTGACTGCTACTGTGACAGAGGTAGAAAAGTGAAACTAGTACTAACAACGTGGGATAGATCGGGCACTTTCAGTCATATTCATGACTACTGTCATATGTGCTTCTCTGGTAAGAATGGTATATATTGAGTACTGTGTAGCTCAAAAAGTGCTTCAAGAGTAGGAACAGAGAGGGTGATCTCTCAGTGGAATGGGCTGCCCAAGGAGGTGGTGGAATCTCTGTCCCTGGAGGTGTTTAAGAAAAGGTTGGATGATGTACTTGGTGGCATGACCTAGATATTAGGGTAGTGTGTTATAGGTAGGATGGTGTGTTGGTAGCAGGATGGCAACAGGTTAGGTAACAGGTTTGGCTAGGTTAGGTAATAGGTTGGACTTGATGATCTCTATGGTCTTCTCCAACCTTACTGATTCTGTGATTCTGTGAACCCCATTTCCTCAAGAGCTTTAACTTCTTAAATTCAGGAACCTCTCCAACTGGCAGTTCGGCAATGAAGATTAGACACTCCTTGACTCTGATTAACTGAGCTCTGCAGCTATGAGTCTGCTTTTACTCCATTTACAGTTACAGTCAAGAATTTAGATATATGTCCAAAAACTTTACTGAACAGCTGACTTTTAGTCTGGAAGATCTGCTAACGGCTATTTTATCATTTCATCCTAGCATCTATTATTAAAATACATTAACTATAGCTGTCAAAAAGAGCTTATTCAAGATCTTGCTAGTTACAAAATAACCCGTCAGGGTTAGATTCAATAAAAAAATTCAGGGGCTTACAAATTAGGCGCTGTAAGAGCCAGGTTTTTAACAGCACATCCCTGGAATAAAATCAAAGACCTAAAGTAAAGTACTCTGTTTCTTTATTCAGCACTAAGAGCAGAGATAGGTTTCTCTGAAGAATGAGCTGAGAAATCTACATGTTGATTATGGAGCTACCTGCAGGTTGTGAGGTACTCCAAGATTAGAGCTGAACTCCTCCAGAGTTCAGCTGCAAAGCCAGGACTACAGGCAGAGAGACCTGGCAGCTTGGTCAGCTAGTGTCTACAAATACATATTCCTCTCCTCAAGACAGCTGGCTCTCCCAGGTCTCCAACAGACCTGAGCAGTTTCCACTATTTCCACCGAGAACGTGACCAATGGAGAAGGATGCGGAGGTGAGATTTCCCTTTTTGCCAATGGCACAGATGTGAGCGCTCTTGTCCAGAGTATTGGACATACAGACTTCAGATTTCTTAGCTTCAGGTCAACAAACTACACATCCTAACCTCCAGGACAGGGCAGATACCTAACTTTTCAGTTAGGGAAGATTCAGCTGTTGCAGAAAAAAAAAGTCAACATACATGGGTCAAAGAAAAGGAGCAGCCTGACTGGAGTCTATTATTAGCAAGTTTGCAGTCTTTTCCAACCTTACTGATTCTGTGATTCTGTGATTCCATAGGGTAATGGTCACAGCAGTTACTGAGCTGTTCTGAGGATCACTTGATGTTCCCTAGATAGTTTCTCTTCTTCATCTAATTGATACTTTAACAGTAAATTCTCAAGCAACAAAAGCAGGAATTATAATCCGTTACCTCTGCTTTTCAATGGCTTCTTTAATGGTAGGAAGCAATAATATTCCTTCTCATTCTTTCTCTGTGCAATCCTGAGTATTTAAAATTTTTCTTATGTGGTGGTTCTGGTTATCTGGAAAGGTAGATGAATTGATGTACGTGGATTTAGGCAGCCTCCTGTGACATGAATACCTTAAGGCTGTGGAAGGTGCAGAGTTGGAGTTCACATTTCCTAAGTCTATGTTACTGTGTAAAGCATGAAAAACACCAGCAACTACTCCAACCAACCAACGACAAGAAGAAAAGCCTCCTGGATGCTGTTTCATTTAATGTTGTTCTGTATGAGGCATGTTAATTAATATAAAGCTCTTTCTTAATAAAAGATTTTATTAAGATAAATAGTAATAATGCATCACTATTCAAGCTCTCCTTATGCAAATTATTCAAATAAGCCCATTCATATATGCAAACCCTCTGAGAGGGTTTCCAGGGTCAGGCCACAAGCAATTTTACTGCACCATGATAGAGTAAGATTAAATTAGTTAAAGTCAACACGCTCAGAATAAAAGCAGAAATACTAATGTAACTTAAATGATGTAGAGACTACAACATTATGGCCAGCCTCACTTAGCTCTAAGAATTTAAATATTTTAGCTGTCACATAAACAATACCACCAGATCATGATGAGAACACTAGCTTTTTAAGGCTGCTACCAGAAGCAGAGAAAATACACTCATAATGTTATGCATATTATACAGTAATATTCCTCAAGGATGAATACGACTTAACTGAAACCATGCTTGAGATAACTGTCATGCTATCAAGTTACAGTAAAGAGCAGAGGAGATCAGATTTATTCTTTTGTTCACAATGAAATCAGTATAAACAAATCATATAATGTTTGGACACCAAACTCCTGAAACAAAGAAACATAGAAAATCTCTTAAAACCACCCACAGACTCCCCATGCTGGTCTCTGATTATACAACTGGAGAAGATCATCCAAACTGTGATGTAAACCAATGTCAGTCTGCGAGGGATAGTACGACAATGGTTCTAACAAAAAGTAAAGCAAGTCCCTGGAAGAGCCATCAGTAAGGAATACTTTCATGCTTATCTAACCATTTTCCCTGTCAACAAGAAAAACTGTTTTAAAATTCAGAGAAAGAAGACAATTTAATACATACATTTAGGATACAAGAGAACACTCTCTTGTGCGTCTTTAGTAAACTGCAAAACACATCCAGATAAACAAAAATGAGACTGGGACCAACTATAATAGAAAAATCTTCTTAATGCACCCCAATGCCTATTACATTTTAACCTGCTTCTCTAGGAAACCCATTTTTTCCTCATTATTTGTTATGTGGGAAAACAAAAGAAATAGTAATGAATAATGCTAGGCCCTAAACCTGTCGGCTTTCCTTATTGGTCTTCCTTGTTAGTCTTCCACAATAAGGGTGTAACAATTAGCAATACGATGAATGAATATTAATCATTCCAGTGCAGAAAGAAAACCCCTCTAGATAAACCCCTCTAGTAATTATTAGACTTAACAAACTCTGAAAGTACACTTCATTAAGAAGATGGCAAAAATATTTTTTGCCCAAGTGAATATATTGCAATTCTTAAGGAATTGTCTTCTGCAGGATTTACACAAAATTTGTTCTTTCACGTAGTCATACATACATGCTTCTAATATTGCTACATTGCTAACCTTTGATCTTTTCTAGGTCTTATTTAAAATATCATGCCTGACTAAAAGCTGTGCTAATGGTATCAATGTTACCAGCAGCTGCATGTTGCGTTAACACACACTTGTACATGAAACAGTGTTTTTTGGGAAACATAACAAAAGAATTCTATCTGTTCTTCATGATCACTAGATCTACCGTATTTTAACTACAGGAATGATGTCATCAAAGCTGGTCAAATATGAAGAGCTGAAGCCAAATAATTTCCCCCAATATTTTTATATGATTTTCTATATGCAATTTTAATTTATGTTTATAATTGAATATAAATTATTATGAATTCTAAAGGCAAACTACAAAAGGGATTTTTTTTTTTCAGTTCAAAGTGTAACTCCCACTTTTCACCGGATTAGGGGCAGAATGGAATCTTCAATAAATTTCGGAATAATTTGCTGTGATTTTCTGTATCACAGTTACAAGTTCACAACATACACCGCATATTTTAATAAACAACATGCTTACTTTGCTAATAATTTCTAAAAAGAGCAAACCCCTCCTTATAACAGCTGCAGTGGCCCAGATGTCACAGAAGCAGAATGCCTTTGCTATGCAGGGGACGGGCAATCCTTGCCTTTGCACAGGCAGATGGAGGTCTCAGCCAGCACCAGCCTTTCACAAGCACATCATGCATGATGGAGTAAACATGGAATGAATTTATTTGCTTCTGTACAGATGGCAAAGGCGTTTCAGACCTGGTTTGCTGAGGGGAAAACATCAGTTCCTGGCTCAGGCCTCAGTCTCCCCGATGCCCTAGAGTACAAATGCCCAGTTTTTCTGATTTGACAACAGGATAAAGATCTAGCCTTAAAAAATTGACTCCACAGAGTTTATGAGCTGCACATGCCAAATAACAACTTACCAAGTAGTCAGAGTTGTTTGTTTCTGACGAACAGCAATGTATGGCAGGCAGAGTTGCTGCCTGCATTGTTTGGCTTGTAGGAAGATAACATTTTCTATTGTGGTCTCTTCAAAACTCTTAACACACTGTTAGACTAAAAAGAACAAGGAACAAAAGCTCTGATTTCTCCTGGAAAACAGTATAGCTTCTTCCTTGTAAAGCACTCTGAAAGGTCCTACCTTGTACTGCAAGAAACTCCAGCACTCTGCTTTCCCTGAGAAGTAGCAGCACAGAGCTCCTAAGTCTCCTTCCAACATTATTTGTCTCTCAGTCTCTTCTCTAATTCATGTTTTTTACCAGTTCTCGCCTGCAGTGACAAATGAGTCATCACACCTGTGTCACTGCTGTGGTGTTTCAATCTTCAGGTTGCTTTGGCTGATAGGGTGGATCTTATCCCTGGGCATCCACAGAGCTAAGCATGGTGTCCAAGCAAAATGGAAAAAACAGGTTTTTGCCTCTAATATCCCGTAACTGGGAAAGGGTAAGCACAGTGCAGGATGAGGCCTGAGATCAGACAGAAACTGAACTGTGATCCCCATCATGCAAATGAAGGACTTAGTCATGTAGTCTTCTGTTTGGAGAATGATACCAGGCAAAAGTAACTTGACAGCTGCAATCTCATAATAGCCAGTTTGGATTCCTGTGTACTCTTCAGTTCTGTACATTGTTTTATTAACTTGCATTTAGGTGCAGAAAATTCCGTGCACTTGCACTATACAGCATTAAACTCTGTATCTACTGAATCTGCCAACACAGAAGCCAATTCAGCCAGTGGAATTATTTGGTGCAGTCACTGACTACAAAGTGGGTTGAAAGCATAAACTTCCTCCAAGCCCACCACTGTGGAGACAACTGCACCATTTTACTGATGTGGTCAGGACCCAAGCGAGTAAGGGCAATTTTCAACACACTTGTAAAATAAGTTATTTTTTAAACAAAGAAACAAAGTTCCTTTGTTCAGCTTCAACATGTTTCTTGACTTGTATTACCCACTTCTCCCTTTCCCATTCCCAAGGAAGTTTCCATTAATCATCCCTCTAAAGGAAACACTTGTGTCTGAACCCTGAGCAGTGGACACAGGCACAGTCTTGGGCTTACACTGAACGAGAAGCCCAAGGGAAGCCCAGCTGAAAAGTTTGGGAAAGCAAGGATGCCTTTTTAAAATAAACTTTGGAGAGGTCAGCGGGACAGCAAGGGGTCAGCACCAGGCAGCCATTGGGTGGATGGCACAGCAGAAAGACAACAACACTTGTCATTAATTATATCTGTTGGAATGCTACACATTTCCCTCTCCAAGTGGTAGTACTCCAGACATCCAAGCACAATCTCTCCCACGTCCTACTCGACCCCAGACAGGGCACATGCCAAGAAGCTTTCATACACTAGAAGCCAAGAAGTAGCTAATACAAGCAGAGATTAAAGAATTTAAATTGTCCTTCCACTTTGAAACATTTTTCCTTTAGTTTAAGACCATCCTCATTAACTGTCTCCTTTACCGGTGAAATATATGTTCCCTTAGAGCTGAATATGGCTAGATTTCTGTGCCCAGACTCAAGCTAACAAAACTCTGACTTTCTTTGGAGAGGAATAACTACAGGGAACTGGACTGCTCAGTAGAAGAACTCCATTCCTAAAACTGATCCTGCAAGATCCTAATACCATGTACCTCTTACCCAGGTCTAGGTGTATCTGATCTGCAGAGATGTTTTCTCCTGTACATACCTTTGCAAAATGCCTGCAAATGCCAGAGCGCTTCACTACTAGTGATGCTCTTACAAAACCTTGAACCATCCCTATTTATAAACCTAATTGTTTCATAAACTGCAGTATCTCTTATTTTAATAAAAACCTCAATAAATTGTTAGTTGGATAAGAAATGGCAGGCTAGTAAGTACTGGGTGGATCCATTTTCACGTGACCCTGGATTTGCCAAGCACATAGTTAAAATTTCATTGTCTATTGTGAGTAGAAGGAGATAGATATCTCTAGAGCTTCATTTATCCTATCAAAAAAAAAAAAAAAAAGCAGGAAGAATCAACTTCTGGAAATGCTTCTCTCTGTACTTCCACTACCGAAAACCTCATAAAATTAGCCCAACCTGGAAACATTGTACATGTCTGAACCGTATGCAAGATGCTTTAGTGACTGGATAGTTTATGAGGAAGCTTTGAGTACTAAAACTCCAGGATAGTGATTGTAAATCATGGCAGTTATAAAATATGGATTGATATTACCTGTCCATGGGGTGAAAATGTCTGCTCTTTTCTGCAGAGCAGCCTGAGATGTCTTAATATCAGCTCGTGGGGTTCTTTAGTGTATATGAAACAAAAAAACCCCAGAATTGGGGGGGGGAAGGTGGAGTGGGAAAATGTCATTCCAGAGGACAGAGGCATGTACACGGCAGAACCCTATTTTGCACTAACAGAACTAGACAGATATAACAGCTTGAGCAAGATCAATCTGGATATGCTAAGCCTTGATAATGGGTCCTGGTTATTGGGCAGGGAAGAAAAGAAAGGCCTGCACTGGGGTAGGTTTCACTACAGGCTACACTACTCTGTGGCTTATGGACAAATTCCTCTATGATGCAAGGAAACTCCCTACCCTAAATCCACATCTTTAAGATTGCAGTAGAAAATAATATATCTCATAGAGAACAAGGAGACTTTTAGAAAGAAAGAACTCCTCCATCAGATAAAAATCCAGACCATGTCTGTGTTTGCATCTGAATGACGCATCCAACAGGGAATATTTGACTGAGTGTTAACTGTCTGCCAGCTCGAGATCCAGGATGAGCTTTGAACCCATTGCCTCGGAGCCCAAGTTTTCGAGCTTTCATACAGTCATAAAACATGGGGAAAAATAGGAACATTCTACAAACAGAAAAATACTGTGGAAGGAAATATATGCTGTGGTAAGACACAGTAGCCACAGAAATGTATTAAACATTTTTACTGAAAAAAGGAAAAACTACACAATGCAGCAAAAGCAGTAGCAGTGTAAAAGTAAATTAGATGGATAAAGAGCTCCCTAAAGAGCTCCAGAATGAATGACAGTGCTTGGCTCTTACAAGTCTCTTCTTTAATCCCACAAAAATTGTGGGATTCAGCATTGAATAAGAGAGGTAAGAATATGGCCTAAGCTGCCATAAGAATTGGGAAAGCAGCTTTTCTGCCCTCCCCTCAGAAAACAACAGCAAACAAGCTAAATAATGAGCCTGGTTGTGTCAGTTTAAGCCATTTGCAAAGCTGCAGTTTTGAGTTGTGCTTGTATTAAGCACAGCCTGGATGCCAGGCTTCCTCTCCTATTTTGAGAAATTCATCGTAGCTAGAAACTGCTTCTGCAGGAGATTAAGAGACAGGCCTAAGCCACTGTGCAAGCACAGTGAATTCATTACTCAAAACCCCCCAAAAAAGTGAAAAAGAGACCTAACCAAATCATCCATTTCAAAAAGAAGCACTCTCAGGTAGTAGAATTAATTCCTCAGATCTCACCAGAGATCTCTTTATGAAGCAAGTCGGCACCGCATCCCAATACGCTTCCTTCAGTTTAGCTCTGTGCTCTCTTGCTGATAATGTGCATTGATTTTCCGGTTCTGTGCTACTCGGACCAGTGATGAAAGTGCCAGGCTTGTGAGATTTCTGTTTCTTAGTTCTAAACCCCTTAGATTCATCAATTCATAAAGCCAGAGGGGAATTCATGTTGTGTGTCTTCTCTCCTGTAATACTGCTGTCCTTATGCTCTATTCTGCTCCACAGAATGTTAAAGACATGTAGAAGTTTCTTTCATGGGTAAGCATTTTTCTGTTCAGAACTCAGCCTTTGTCATTTGAATTTACATACCTCCAGATTTTTGCTAGTGGTTCTTATTATATCATGCTCCGCTAGACCAAAGAGTCTCTTAGGAACAAACAATTTTTTCTTTGTAAGTATTTTTTCTTAAAGAACCAAGCCAGGTCTCAGCTTTTTCCTTTTGCTATTACACCAAAAGAGCTTCCAAGTCTCTCACCAGAAGGCATTTCTCCCACTTCCTCCAGCCACTTTTTTGTGGCTGTCTTCTGAACTTACCTCAGTGTTTCCATATCCCTTTAAAAATACTGACATCAGGACTAGATGAATTCTTCCAGCATCAGCTTGATCAAAGTCACATGCAAGGATAAACCTTGTAATTCGTAATTCCTATTACTTGTGACATCCATGTTCAAGTACTGCGATGGGACTTGTCATTCAATTAACCATTTCATATGACCCCCCATCAGTTACTTATAGGCTAAAATTCTCCATCCTGCCAGTATGGCTTTGATCCCTTGTTCTTGATGAGTAATTGTGCAGTTAGCTGAGTCAGGATGGACTGTGTTGGATCAGCAAGGCTTACCACATTGTATTTTACGACTTACCACCATTTAACGTTCTGCTGGTCTTTGTGCTATCAGCAAACATTACCAAGAGATGATTTTATGCTTCCTTCCAGACCACTGATGAACATACTGCACGTAAGCCAAGACTGAAAATTAAACCTGAATTTTGAAGTGGCTCACTTCTGCATAATGTAGAGAAAGAGCAATACAATCTACAGTGTACTAGAAGACATTTCTCAAGATAAGTCAGGAAATGCTGATATATACGTATAATAAAATAAAATGACAGGTCGCATTTTCTGCTCTAGCCTCCAGTTTTTGTGTAAACTAATGATAGGATTGGAGATATTTATATGTGTCAAGAAGATATGGCAGGCCAAGCTATCTGATTTCTGTGCACATTATATAGATGAACCCTCCTTTTTAAGTGCAGTATATGACATGATGAAAATCCCTGGCCTTCTCACACTTCCTTGGCAGATCAGGCTGCAGGAATACATATGAGATCAAAGTCTCAAAATCTGTGTATTAGTCTGCCATTCTCGACACAGTTAAAAAAAGGAGAAAAGAAAAAATAAGGGATATGTAGCCCACACCTTCATTATAATGTGAGAATAAAGTGGAATATTGCCATCAGTGTAAACTATCAAGCCACAATAGCAGCTTGATAGTTTACAAATTAGTTTCAGGACTATACACCTTGTTAATGTAGAATACCATATTCTGCTGAACTTAAGTATCTGAAAGTGTCCAAAGAGCTCTCACCTATTCGTTGCGCACTGACTCTGGCTGGCATCTAAGCCTCATCCAGCTTCTCACTCCCTCCCCCAAAGTGGACAGGAACAGAGAACTGGAATGGCGAAAGTGAGAAAAACTCATGGATTTATAAAGACAGTTCAATAAGTGAAAAAAAAGGAGATGGAAACAAGTGATGCAAAGGCAATCACCCACCATCTCCCACCAGCAGACCTACGCTAAGCCACTCTCCAAGTGATGGTTACCCTGGAAAAAATATCCCCTTGCTTTATTGCTGAACATAATGCTATACAGCATGAAATACCTCCTTGGCCAGCTGGGGTCATCCATCCCAGCTAGGTCCCCTCCTAAACTCTTGCCCACCCCAGACTGCTTGCACTGGGGCAGAGTGAGAAACAGAAAAGGATTTGACCTTATGCAAGCACTATTCAACAGCAGCTAAAACAGTGATGTGCTACCAACACTTCTTCTGTCACAAATCATAACTATAGCATCACACAAGATGCTATGAAAAAGATTAACTCCATCCCAGCCAGATCCAGTACACCACTGCACAGTAATGGAGTGATAACAGGCACAGGATTCAGATTCTGAAACAGCTTTATACACCGAATTCAACAGCCTGAGACTGTAGATTGTTATAATTAACAAAGCTGTGAATGCCCACCTCCTCTGAACAATACTGGGTTTCTTTCATGAAAACAAAAGCTACCTGTTTAATAAATGATAGGACTCTTTCCACATGAGACAAAGGCTTTTTTTAAAACAAGTTTTGCTTCACTGATCTGTACTGGTTTTCTTTATAAATACATTTTTACACAAAACTGATTTGTCTTTATTGTCTTGCAGTCTTAAACTTCATGGTATGCCTTCTTCAGTATTTGAAAATCAATTATTTCAAAGTATTAATGTTATGAAGAGTTGGCTGCACAGTTTACAAAAGAAGATTGCTCAAAACATTCAAATTGCTTGAAATTATTTAAAGTGGTGTCACTTAGAAGTAAAAACAATTACTATACTTTTTTCTTACTCTTTTATTAGCTTACCAGCTCCTTTTAATTCTCAAAACTCATGTACTTATACACTACTCACTGTATAGTAGCAGCCTGCACTGTCTCGGTGACAGGATATTAAATATCCTGCACTCTGTTTCCATTTAGTCTAGGAAGGAATCTAGGTCTGTTGTATCCAGAAATGGAATTAAGTTATCAGAGAATATTGACTTCCACATTGAGAAATTGTTTGTCTTTGATGAAAAATTTAATTGTGAAATAAACTGAAGGTAAAAATGAGATTGAATAGAGTCTGTTAATTTCAAATAAAGTACAGAAATACAAGACAAAATTAAGTTCTGAAAATTCAGGTTTCTGCATCATCCTCATTCAACTGTGATGTTATTACTGGCCAAAATAACTCGGTTTTGTTCCCATAGCTTAGCTAGAAGTTTATTTATTGATATATGATCTCAGAAAAATCTTTCTCTGAGTTGGGATTGGAAAACAGCTTAGACACCCAGCCCTTCCTCTGTAAAGGTTTTCTAAAGGCTCCAATGCTTTGGTCAGACTTTTGTGTCTGGGCTCATAATCTGGGAAGAGCAAAGCCATGAATCCCTCATGGTTATTATTTTATATAAAGTGACCTGTTCTCAGACTGCTATTCTAAGCAGGGAGACTAGCAAGACAGCTGAGGGTTATACCTACCTACAGGATAATAAGCTCTTCCCACTAAGACCCTGAAAGCTGAAACACTGTGGATTTTCTATTTTATAAATATCCAGTTTAAGAAGAAAAAAGGATCAGGTAGTCCATGAATTTACGTGCTCCTGGAGACCCACCACAAGCAGAAATCTTTGTACACTCCATTGCCTAAAGTCTGTCCTTGAATTATTTCTTGCCGAGTTTAGACTGAACAATGGGATTTGAAGTTTGGAGAAGGAACATTTGAATACATTAGAATTATCTGAGATGTGAACATCAGGCAGGAGAAATGACCACAGTCCACAGACTTACATCCCTCTTCAGGGCCAGACCCAGCATACTTCACTCACCTTGGAAGCTGCTCCCAGGGTCTGCCTTGGAGCAGTTCCTGGAGCGCACATACGGAATGCCACAGAACGAGATACTCGCTGCCAGCTCCAGGGGCTTTGCTGCAATGACTCCCCTGGCCCACCTGCATAGATTATATCCAGGGAAAGTCAGGGTGGAAAGAAGGCAGGAAAGAAGGCTGCTGATCACGTCCTTCTTGTGCCTCTATGAGGCTGAGTGTGTATCAGCCTCAGGAGATCAAAATCTCAAAAGTGGTTTTCTCAATAGCGAGCTCAAATATTTTTGCCAGTCATTATATCAAATGGATTAGAAAGCTGAAGAAAATATGTAGTGAGGCATCTTTTTAATTTGACTGTACAGAATGAAAATTACATTATTCTGAATTTTTCTCTTTTAAAGACCTGTCAGAAACAGGATATCCTGAATCCAAGGATTCATCAAAGAATCAAAGAAACATCAAACATAGAATCACAGAATACTATGAGTTGGAAGGGACCCACAAGGATCATCTAGTCCAACTCACCATCTAATGCCCGTACAGAGACTGAACGCACACCCCAGAGTGGGGAATATAAACCTAGTTCCCTCACAGGCGCACAGGCCACTCTGAGCCAGGAGGGACCCACAGGAGCATCCAGCCCTACACCCCCCCAGCTAGACCATGTCACTAAGCTCCTCATCGAGTCTTCTCTTAAACACCTCCAGGGATGGCAACTCCACCACCTCCCTGGGCAGTCCATTCCAATGAGCAATCACTCTCTCTGTGAAAAACCTCTTCCTAACATTCAGTCTAAACCTCCCCTGGCGTAGCTTGAGGCCATGTCCTCTCGTTCTGGTGTCGTCAGCCTGGAAGAAGAGGTCCACACCCACCTGGCGGCAACCTCCCCACAGGTAGTTGTAAACAGCAATGAGGTCGCCTCTGATTCTTCTCTTCTCCAGGCTGAACAATCCCAGTTCCTGTAGTTGCTCCCCATAGGGCTTGTCCTCCATTCCTTTCACCATCCTTGTTGCCCTTCTCTGGACCCTCTCAAGCAGCTCAACATCCNGTGGGAAACCGTGTCAAAGGCTTTGCTAAGGTCCAAATACACAACATCCACCGCATTTTGTCGTCAACCAGTCGAGTCACTGGATTGTAAAAGGAGATCAGGTTGGTCAGGCAGGACCTGCCTTTCTGAAATCCATGCTGACTAGATCTAATGTCATGGTCATTTTGTAGTTGCTGCATAATAGCACACAAGACTATCCGTTCCATGTCTTTGCACGGGACTGAGGTCAGGCTGACAGGTCTGTAATTGCTCGGAAATCACATGAAAAATATTCAGGGAAAGGAGCTCTGGCTTATGACAAATCGTATTCAATTTTCATTACTATTTATCAACAATGTCCATTCTCTACGAAAAATTTCTCATTGAGAGAATCACAGAATGCCAGGTTGGAAGAGACCCACAAGGATCATCGAGTCCAACTCCTAGCCCTCCACAGGACCATCCCCAAGAGTCACATCATGTGCCTGACAGTATCATCCAAATGCTTCTTGAACTCTGTCAGCCTTGGTGCTGTGAAGTTTGAAAGAAGTACACAGGACGGTTTTGAAAACTGGCTTTGTGTTTTTCATTTATAACATTAAATCTGTTGTTTGGTGGGGGGGAGGTCCCCTCAAGGAAAGGGGCACCACTTCTTTATGTTCTCCTGAAATATATTTTTCTCACTAGTTCTGATGAAACTTCACTACTTCTGATGAAGGAGGAAGAGGAGATGCCAACATTTGATGCTGATTCAGAGGCATCCACCACATGCTGTAAAAGCTGCTGCCTAAAAGGGATTATGTGTTCCTTGAACTATTATACGCTTAAGGAGCTATGAATAAACTTCCAAATTCCAAAATGATTGAAAAAATAGGAATACTCCCACAGGAAAAAAAAAAAAGAAAAAAGAAACTTGATGCAATGGAATCAATTCATGACAAATTTTGCCAACACATTTTATATGAGTAAGATGTCAGATGTCCTGGAGTTATTTCTACAACTAGTCTACAAACAAGAAGTGTCAGTACAAGAAAAAATGGGTTTGATCTACTTATTTTAAAGTTCCAGAGCATTTACAAACCTGTATCAAAGAATAATCCAAAAAGACTTTCCTGTTCGGTGGATTACACAATGAAGAATCAGAAGACTAGTTTGTTCTACTATAATTTAGAGCAGCATCAAGTCTGATTAAATCATACTAGACAAAGTACAGATCGTACATAATATGAAGTCTTCTTTTACCTCATCCTCTAGATCCTACCTCAGAGAGAGAAAAACATCTGAAAAGGGACCAATTTTTCAGAGATTTCTTGGTCAGATATTGTCTATTACACAAGCATGACAGTCACTTTTTGCTGAGGATAGTTTCATTGTCATTACTCTCAATCATCTCTTTAAAATACATTTAATAGTTTCAGGGCACTATACTGGTTTTGATAAGTGCAAATTATTATCTACTCTTTGCTTTGAAAGTACAGACAGAAAGAAAAGTTAGACCCTTAATTTCACTAGTCCTTGGCATTTATCAGAGGATTTTTTTTTAATCAGCAAAGAACCACAGTGGCTGAAAATCTGAATCCAGGAATTACTGACCCAAGCTATTTCCCAATATATTGCAGTTCAGTTTCAGTATAACCTTAAGCTTTATTGCATTCTTCTGTTTAGGAGCATATTTGCCTTAGGCATACTATTTTTGACAGTCTAGAGTACATCCTCCATAAACCTAAATTCATATGGTAAGCTCTTATTCTTAAATCCAATTTTATCCTTATTTTGCGGGTAAAAATAAAGATAAGGATCAGTTTCTACACTAGCCCTTAGCTGCTTCAGAAAAAGGAATGCAAACTGACAAAGCTTCTTTATTTCTACTTATTATTCCAATTACTTATCTGCAGTTTGGATCATGATTGCTTCTATTTATACTGGGAGCCTACACACTGCACTATTTCTGCATGACTGCTTGTCAAACAAACACCTCAAACAACGATAAACAGCTCCCTTTCATAATTAGAAATTCAGAATTTTTCAGGGGAAACAAGTGAAACATATTTTTTAAATAGAAGGTGACTGAGCTGTGAATTGGAGCTGTATGCCTCAAATATAGTAACTGAGACAGTTAGAAGTAAAACAAATCTCTAAAATAAAGATCAGGGCTCACAGTACATAAAGTAAACTTTTAGTAATAAAGCATACGTACAGACATTACATGTTCAAAGTTTGCAATGTTGTGTTGCATGTGGCTATGATAAAAGTACTTCAGATGATCCTGTTCTGACTAAAAGGTTACTCACAATGAGCATTAAATAAATGGTTTTTTTACAAAGGGAAAACAACAAAACTGCGTATAGGTAGGTCTGCCTCTGTTTTGAAGGACCAAAAGAAACAGGATTAATGTGAAATACCGCTTTCCATTTACAAACAAGTCAACATTTTTAGGTCTTGTTATAAAGACTTTACACATGGTACGGAGAAGAAAACAAAACCTTCACGATATTTCACGTTAGAAAACGATGCGATTAAGTCGAAGTGACAGTCAAGTTTCCATTGAACATTAGGGTGGCTAACAGGGAGCATTGACACAAACTGGTTTTAGCCGCTGGGTAAGAACCTGAGGTGGCAGTGACATGCCCTATGGATCTGACTCACAGGCCCCTCTCCATAACAAACCTCCTCCTTCACACACTGTGGAGCAAAGCAGCACTAAAGAATTACTTGAGAGAAAGTCCTTCAGCCCCTATGAATTTGGGCAGAAAGGTACAGACGATTTTAAGAGAGCAGTGCTTGATTTCCTTCCAAGGAAGCTAACATAATGCAGTCCACTTGTTAAGAGCCTGCTGTGGTGAGGTGTTGAGAGCTCTCCAGTTCAATGGGCTGTAGTCAGCGTGGGATGCTGAGCATATTTCAAGTTGCTCCCTGAATCATGCAAGCATCCAATATGCTTGCAACAGTTCTAGCAGTCACCCCAAAGATTTTCACATAACCCACGGACACAAAAAAAAGAAGGTTGAAGCATATGGCAAGATTTTTAATTTCTCCTAAAGACATCAGAGAACTTTACATGCAGCCACAAAACATTACATATTTAAATGCTTCAAAGCTGTTTGTAAAAGATCACTGTCATGCTGTGGAATTGATTCTTCTGTCATTCTCCTTTTGCTTCAGTAACCCCCTGCTGACAATCTGAGTGCACCGGCTCTGCAGTTCTTCATATGATACAATTTATTGAAAGATACCAGCAAACACAGAGCTGTAGTTAGATGCTGATACGCAACTCTTTCAGATGCTGATGCAGGTATATGTATACAATTCCAATGTTTTTCAGGTTCAGATTTGTCCTGTCATCTACCCAGCCTGTCTGCACTCGCTCAGCAGTTTCAAAGGTGTGTGTGCTCCCAAACAGATGATGTGACAACTGCAAAATCCTGCTCTTGCTCTCAGCCCCTTTCTCCCCCATTGATCCTTTGTGACCAATCAGCCCTGAATAGGTTATCTAATCCTAGAAACTCCTTTCTAGGACTAACTCACTGCCAGTTTTGGCCAGACAACTGCTTTATCTTTCCCTATATTCAGCGCTCAGAGGCGCACCCACTTTGACTGACAAGAAGCGAATTGTTGTCACAACAATTCACAGTGTGGCACATTGACAATATGGTTAAACTCGGACCTTCTGCTGCAAATGCAAATGTCTCTTATGCTTCAGATTAAAGGGAAGCCTTTCCTAAATCCTTACCACAGCAATAGTTACACACTTATTTCTTTTTGTGCCAATATCTTCTTAAGTGGCTCCTTGCTCCCTTTTCTCCACTCCCCCCATTACCATTCCAGCCCTTGAGCTGCCTCAGTAATTATGCTTCTACAACTATTAGGACATATCAATGACTACAAACAATTTGACAGGAAAAAAGAAATTACATTTAATATTGGTCAGTTTTCCTATCTCATTCTTCCTACGGGCCTGAAGAGGTGCACCAGGACAAGAGGTGGTATGTCAGGCCCACACATTAGTTTCAACACTAACAGATGGTCTGTGCAACCATGTCTGGTGAACTATGTTATAAATATGATTCACCAGGGAAGTTAATTCAGTTACACAGGCTGAGTCACACCAGGAACCACAGGTTGACCGTGGAATAGTGTAATTATGCTACCTTTTACAGAATATCAAGGCTAGTTTGGCAAGATGGCCGAGCCAACCTAACATTGTGCTAAAATTGTCCGTCCAATCTCTCCCCCTCACACCAGGACCATGCTCCTGCCCACAGTCTTCCACTACCATGGGCATCTGGTCGACCCCCAATGGAAACCATACATCTACTAACAAATATTTATAGGGTTCATTTTTTTCCAGGTTTAGACCCCTAAAATGAGTCTCCACAAGGACAAGTGCTATGCAAAAGAGACAGGGCAGTCATGCAGTCGGGAGCAAGATGGCAATAAAGAGGTGAGACTTCTGGTAGTGGCAAGCAATTAAGCTGGTTTAGCTTTGGTGTCAAACTACATAATGACTAATGAAATACAAAGAAGTACTACCTATCTGTCAGTCTCCAGTGAGCATAAAAGGGCAGGAAGGTTCATCTTACTGGCTTAACATAGGGGTATGTGTTAGAAGCAGGCAAAGAAAGTGGATTAATTTCTGCTGAGATGAGAGTTTTGGGAGGATGACACACATGGCTCATTAGCTCCACTGGGGCAGGGGTGGGGAGGGGAAGGTAGCTTTCCACCTAGGGGCTTAGGTAAACATAGAATTTTTCAAGAAAGTGCTTTATGCAGTCAAGCTTGAGAGGAAACATCAGACTAATATTTTCACCTTAGCTATCTGTTTAACTAACAGTGGAGATACATTGCACAGAAATTACACATACGTTCTGCTTAGTCTCGATCCCATGAAAATTGTAATTCTTAATAGTCTTTTATCAATTCTATGACAAAACGTTTCTGAAATGCAACTTCTCTCAGTTAGTGATTTGCCAATATGGAGACTTTGGCGGTAATGCCAACTATAGAGTAAGAAGGGCTGACACGGCATCCTACTCAGCCTGAGAGATCCCACTTCTTCCAAATGCCTGTGCTCAAAATGAGAGGAGCTAGGCTGTGCTAAGTCCTGTAATAAAATATTATGGTGCTTGGAAGTATGCTCCTCTACTCCGAGAGGGCACGGCCTCAAGCTACGCCAGGGGAGGTTTAATCTTAATGTTAGGAAGCGGTTTTTCACAGAGAGAGTGATTGCACATTGGAATGGACTGCCCAGGGAGGTGGTGAAGTCACCGTCCCTGGAGGTGTTTAAGAAAAGACTTGATGAGGAGCTTAGTGACATGGTCTAGCTGGGGTGTGTAGGGCTGGATGGTCCTGGGTCCCTTCCGGCTCGGAGTGGCCTGCTAGACTGTGAGGGAACTAGGTGGTGTTACTGCTCTGGGATGTGCTTTCGGTTTCTGCACGGGTGTTAGATGGTGAGTTGGACTAGATGATCCTTGTGGGTCCCTTCCAACTCATAATATTCTGTGATTCTGTGTGATTCTGTGTATCTGTATCTGTGCCCATTGCACAGAGAGTAGAACTAAATTATCTTTAAGGTCCCTTTCAACGCAAAAATTTGTATGATTCTACAAATATACACAACAACAACAAATTGAGATTATTTCTCACTCTCTCACCTCACCCACAGCACAGCATCACCTGGGGGATGGTCATCTGGGAGAAGAAAGACGAAGAAAGGCTTACTGCTCTTAAGATTTGTCGTCTTTTATATCTGAAGTTTTATTTTCTAAATATATAAACAGTTTTAGGTAATTTTAAGGTATAACAGTAAGGTGTGTTTGGAATTAGGCTACCATTAATTAATATGATAGGAGCCTAATTGGTTACAGTGAGGTACAGCCCCATAGTTCATGCTTCTTACATTTAATCAGAACGTTATTAAAGGTGTTTTTATTAGCACCTATATTTAAATAGTTAACTCTTTCACTGGCTATAATGCTAAATACCTTTTCCAAGTATAAAGATCCAGTGAATTTACCTCCAGTCTTCGAGGACTCCACAGCACGTAGCAGGAACTTGGGCCATAGGTGTCAGTCTGTGCAGCCAGTGCTGCCTCTGTGGACATGTATTCACAAGCTTGATGGATACAACCTGATAGGTCATCGAGAGCCCGAGCAGACCTCAGCATAACAGAGGAGCAATTTGTTTAGCTTTTGTACCCTGCATATATGTTTAGCAATACACTCACCACCCCAGTTAGCAACTTACAGTACTGCAAGTGGACTTGAAGCTAGGCGCTTCCTCACTGGTGACACGTTTTCTCACAAACAAGGTCCATCAAGAGTCAGTTTTTCATTTAAATTCTTCCAGCCAAAGATCTGGGGATAAACTAATGCCACTACAAACAGGATGAAACTGTGACTTCTCTCTGACAGAATCCAGTCTTTCAAAGCGTAGATGGTAATTCCAGGTTGTTTTCTTATTCAGTATTGCTTATTCACCTGTTACTAACCCCACAATGTTTTCATTCAACAGAGAAAAATTTGCTTGATTCCTACCTCTCAACAAACAGAAATTAACTGACTTGCTTGCAACCATGCATGAAGACATTAGACCCAGCTGCTGTATATCTATAGCAGGCCTCAAGTTAAGATTAAAGCAGTGTACACTGCCAAGTAAATCGACCTAACCAGCAGTTTTCTCTGGAAAGAATACTGAACAGGACTGTAATATACCTCCTCTAATTTTCTTGTGTCAGCACTAAAGATAACATTAGGTATTTGCTTCACATCATTTACAAGGGGGAAAAAAAACTTGCATGGGAAAGTGTAGCAAGAAGATGTGGTAAGGGAAAAGCCCAGTGAAATGGAGGTTTCCAGGGGGCAATCTGGGACAGAAAGAGTGAAGTCCATGAGAGCCTTCCCTTCAGCATTTGCTTTCTTCAGAGCTACCCCACACTGTAATGGCAACGCTTATAGAGAATCACCTGCACAAAGCTCACACAGGGTGAGGATTTCACACCATTTCCCCATGCAAGCACAGTCCTGGCAGTGGAAAGTCCTCAGGTCCAATCCTGAGTTTCCACATGGTCTCTGAAGCCATCATGACACTGCTGGCAGGGATTACTAATTATGGTGGCATGGGACTGTAGTGCTGACGCCTGCCTACCCAGACAGAAACCTGCAGCTTCCTTCTCAGGGGCCTCCTGCAGACATCACATTTGAACAGCTGTCAATCACCCGTGCCCCAGGACAGATTCATGCAGGCGACCTGCAAGTGAAATATTTCCTCCTACTAATCCCTGGTAGCCACCGCGGGCTCCCTTTAACAACATAAGATGTCACTATGTCAAACAAAAATTGTACTAATTTCTGCTTAAGAAGTGAAAGTTAAGTTCTGTTTCCTATTAACTATTTATATCAAAGAAGAAGAAAACTGAATCACTGGCCTATATTTTGCTTTTGGTTTTCTTTGAGCCCACTGATTCTCGGGACAGCAACAGGAATCACAGCTCCCTAAGGCCCGGCAGCTCCACAGTCCAGCAAATCTGCTGTGTTATTGTGTCTGAGTTTATGCCCTAGTGAACAAAGAACAAGAAGAAAGCTGAGCAGTGAACGGCCAAGACGACCAGGGATCAAAGGACACTCCATGTCCTGGCTTTGGAGGGGTGATAACACGACAAACGAAGTCTGTCTGCTAAATATGGACTGGACATGGTATCATGAGGACTTCTTAACCAACACTGAAGGCAAAAACCCAAACCAAAAAATGAGCTTGAAAGTGTGTTAATGTTTAGCTATTCATAGCCCCGCTGATCTGTCAAGACATGTACTTGTTCCCTCTGCCAACAGCCAGCAAAATTATAAGGATCTAGATACTTGGGATTACCTATGAGAGAGAAATCTTAATGAATTCAACATGACATCTTCCTGTTGCTTATTTTATATGGCTACTCAAATACATATACATATTTCAAAAATATAAATATATTCCTTCTGTGGGGAGACAACAACAACAACAAAAAAAGACTATTGGCCCTTTGTTGAAAAACAGCTTAGGTGGCAATTTTTAGCTAGATTTGGTTTAAAAATGAACTATGCATACATGAAAAATACATATTTTTCTAAAGGGAGACTTTCAAAGAGCCTTTTGAAAATTAGCTATGCATTGGAGCCAAATATTTCACAAAAAGAACCTGGAAACAATACACTGGTATTCTTTCTTGGATTACGCTCAAACGGAGGCTTCTGACTATAATAGTATGCAGCACTTGCATGATATGGACAATTGCCTTGGGACTGAGAAATCATTTCTGCAAAGCACTAAAAATGCTGAAGATCAGCACTTTGTGGGACACTGCTGATTCTTTCTGGGACTAGTTAGTTGCTGAGCCACTCAAACTGACATAGTGCTACTGATGTATTTCAAATGTTAAATATAATCTGCAGCTTTTAATACTACTTTAGCAAATGATTGTTCCTTCAAGCATCTACAGATAAATCCTTTAAAGTCCCTTCTGGAACAGACCAGTGTTTGTGAATATACAAAAATACTTCAAGGAAAGCTACAGATTAACTCTGTAGGTCAAGGTATACGTATAACGCAAAACCGCTCTACTGGACGCAGTTAAATCTATTGCTTGGGAATGGATGGATTAATTTTATTGAGGAAACACTTATGAAAAAATAACCAGGTGGATGTTTGTGGCTTAACAAGATCTAATGGTAAATAAAGGATCTATTTTGTAAGGCATGTATGGACTACATAATTTTACAATGTCTTCTATTCTTTAATTATTCAGAACAATTTAACCACCAGTTTTTCCTATTCAGCCTCAACACTTCTGAAACAAGCTAGTACTTACAGACTAAAGACGTATTCCATATGAGAAACTAGAGTCCAAAAATTTTATGGTGAAGATTTAGTAAAGGATTAGCATAAGTAGCTGTACCACTGAGGGTTGACTTTCAAATACCTACCCACAGCTTGATTTTTCAGAAAATATTTGCTCAATTCTGAAAAATCAGTTTCTCTGATGATTTTTTTTTTAAGTCGAAGCATCTGCAATCACAGGTCACTTGAAAGTTTATTCTCACTTCCCACTACCACTTTTTGATAACCATACTTTTTGCACTTCTAACTCCCAATAGTGAAAGTGAAGCGAGAGTTTCTAAAAGTGAATCTTGTCAGCAAATAAACCATTGGTATGCCCATTACATGGCTTCACTTTTGGCGTGCTAAATATTCATGCTCTGATAAGATTTTGGCATGATCCTTTAATTACTCTTGCAAAGAACACAAGTAATTAAATCATGGAGTACTCAGTTTTCTTGGTATTGTTCCTGATCAAAAGTAATATGCCTACATGCAGGACATCACTATTGCCATTACAATGTAAATCAGGCAATAACTCTCACAAAGAGATACAAAATAAATTACTACAGCACATTAACTCTGCAAACACTAAGTATCTAGCTTTGTCATTCTCTGAAAATAGGGAGTAATAAAATTTGCTTTAAAATGCCTATATAAAGGCTGAAGAAGGAAGCTGCTTTCTTTACGGAGTTTCTCAAACTCTCTTCTACAACACAACTGGCTTTGTGTGTGTTTGGGGAAAAGGGGTCCAAAAGCTTTGTGCATTATTCAAGAAATCTAGAAGTGTATTGCAGAGGACTTGTCCCAGAACACTTTGTCCCTGGCTCAGGGCCTCTGCTCAGCAGGACAGACTAAAGGAAAGCATAGTCTGAAGCCCTGTAATTGATGCCTACTGGTGGTTCTTTTCTTTGCATGAATCTCCAGCACCTACTTGCTTTCTCCCCATAGGTGCCAGTGGGGATGCAGGGAAACCTTCTCTGCACTTGTCTGCCATGCTTTCTTTCCATCCTCTCTGTACACACGGATAAGGTGTATAAGCATTTGGGCTGTTTTGTTCCTGCCCGTAAGTGGGATCCACACAGCAAAAATTCTGGGTTATGAGTTTAAGTGACCACTGACCTATTGGTCTGATACAGAATCACAGGATCACCAAGGCTGGAGGAAACCTTCAAGTCTACCTAGTCTGACCATTAACCTACACCTGCCATAATGACCTCCAAACCATACCCCCAAGTGCCACATCCAGATACCTCTTGACTATTTCCAGAGATGGTGACTCCGTCACCTCCCTGGACCGCCTATTCCAACGTCTAATGATTGTTCCAGTGAATTTTCTTTTCAATCATCTAATATGAGCCTCCCCTGATGCAATTTAAGACCCTTTTCTCCCAACCTTTTACTGGAGACATGGCAGAAGAGAACAACTCTCACCTCATTACAACCTCTTTTCAACCTCCTCAGACTAAAGTACCCCAGTTGCTTCAGCTGCTCCTCACAAGACTTGTGCTCCAGACCCTTCACCAACTTTATTGCCCTTCTTTGGACACTCTCCAGCAACACAATGACCTTTTTGAAATGAGGGGCCCAAAACTGATCTGAATACTCAGGATGCAACCTCACCAGTGCCAGGTATAGGATGATGACTGCACTGGTCCTGCTGGCCACACTGTTGCTGCTACAAGCCAAGATGCCACTGGTTTTCTTGGCCACCTGGGCAGACTGCTGGCTCATGATCAGCTGTCTTTCAACCAGCATCCCCCAGTCCTTTTCTGCTGAGCAGCTCTCAAGCCACTCCTCGCCAAGCCTGTAGCAAGGCACGGGGTTGGATAAACAGCTATATGCATAGTATTGTATGAAATCTGGAGAGGGACTACGGTACAGAAACAGATACAAATAGTTAGGTGGACTCATAGCCTGCTCTTGGCAGATCCTTTTTCAGCTACAAATTTATCCAAACTATGTGTCTGAAATAATCAACACTATCTGCTACTATGCTATCTATCTGCTGCAAATACACCCTCAGCCTGTGGAAAGGAACTGAGAACTGATGCTAACAACGTAACTCACAAGTTTAGCCTATTTCATAGAGCTTCACACACTTCATTAGACATTGTCCATGAAACTGCAAAACCAAAGACTGAAAAACACTAAGGCACTGGCTATGAGATTACCTATGTACCGTTAGCGTGGTCCTTCATGTATTTGTGCTATGGCACAATCTTTACATACGCGCTCATTCCATTCCTATGTCACTCGCAAGACAGGCATATTCAGAAGTGCCACTTTCTTCCCAATGTGTCCCATCGCACCCCCAACATTTCATGATACGGAAAATGGCAAACTGTAAGGATGCCCTGGAAGATTGCAGAGCCCATGAATTAGAGCACTGTGCCTGCAATTATACTTCCAGATTTGCCATGACTGTGGTGGCTAACTTTCAAAAAGATGACGAGTGTCCTTATCCTTCATTTCGCTATCGATAGAATATGCAGAATAATATCATCTTTTTTGGTAAAATATTTGAGCTACCACTAAAAAGGGATATGCAATAGGCAGGTTTGCCTTTTGAGAGACAAGAGTTTCACACCTGATATAATCCTCTCTTGTCAGTGGAAAGACTGAAAAAAACTCCACACCTTTCACTTTAAACAAATATAAACATTCTTAATCCTTGGATCACACCTGGAACTATTTATTAGCAAGATCTGATCTTGTGATGGGATTAGTTCAGCCTCAGTGTTACAGTAACTGCACTGTGGTTTCACTTGTAACAGGGAATAAAAAATACATACTTCTGGAGTTAAGTTTCATATTAGATGGTGAGCATATTTGTATGAGCCCTCATTTTCCCATTCAGCTTCAGAGGATCCCATTACAGACTTTTGTATGGTTATATTCTACTTCTGCACTGGGTCAAGTTTCCCTGGGGTACACTTCTAATTCATGGTCTTCTACATTATTATTACCCTTTTGACCTAAATGATTAGCCAAAGTTTGAGGCCCTGAGGGCTGTTTGTATTAGGAGAAGAAAATTATGAAGCCAAGCATCTTTTAGGTATATCTAGTTAAAAAAACACCTCCAAAATCACCTACACCTAATTGCACCCCTATTTCCTTGAATGCAGGAGATAACAACAACAACAAAAATCCCTGCCTTCCCTTCTTGAAGCCTTTTCAGCCAGCACTCAGACCTTTATCGACAGCCATAGTGATTATCTAATTCTTTCTTATTTTCACTTTCTCTTCCTCCTTTGAGAGTCTTTTGCTATGCTTTCTCTCTTGCTTTATCTGTTTTAATTTGTTTTCCTTTTGGCCTTCTTTTCTATATATACCCGATTTCCAAAGAGAATAATTTAACATCCAGTCATACCGTTCTTCCACTCAGTTCAAGTGCCTGAGTGTCCTCACGTATGCTTTTGTTTCAGGAGGTGAAATGTGCTAGAGTTCAGTGTTGAGGCTGCTATTGTTTGAGCTGCCTCAAGCATAAGCCTACTTGTCCCTCAGAGGAAGGATGTAACATTCACCCAGTCCATGGTATTTCACCCACAGATGTATGCCACAATTTCATGTTTTTGGAATGCTGTGCACACCTTTCTGGTTTGCATACCCCACCAGTCACACTCCAGTGTCTACAGGCAAGCCAGCACTTCCGCTGGTTGTACCAGAGGAGTGAGTGAAGGCAGCAGTCTTATCCTCCCACAGCCTCCTCTCCCTCACTGCTTGCAGGATGAACAGCTGTGACGACTCAAGGAAAAGCGTGGTAGAGGGTCAGGAATGAGAAGTCAGAAGTGGGGAAAAGGCAGAACAGCGCTTTTGGCACTAGCGTCAGCACACCTGGCTTGAACTATTCATCAAACTAGCCTCATCCATTGAACTCTCCCTCTGAACAAGCAGTAATGCTTGTGTAGTGGATGTCAGTAGGTGCTAGTTCTAATCTGAGAATTTGGATGGGATTGGCACAGAAAAGCTGTGAATTTTTAAATCATAGCAGTTACGTAGAGTAGCATAAAGAGCTCAATGTTTTCTACTTGTCATATTTAAATCTCTATCCAAGTGAATTAGAGAACACAACATGGAAACATGCTCATGATGAAGTCTACCTTGACCCTGCACATTTCACAGCCTTAGCAACTGGGACCCTNGTTGATCCTGCACTGACACAAAGGGGGTTTGGTATTTCACAGCCTTAGCAACTGGGACCCTTAAAAATTGTAAGAAGGTAGGAACTTCCAGAAGATCACTGTGAAAGAGAAATACAATTTAGAGTGACTTGCCCAAGATTAACAGCGACATTTGTGGCACAGTACCCACATCCCCATTCCCTAGCCTTTCTGATCCCAGTGTTTTTCTCACAACTGGAGTCCAATTTTTATCTCGAAAAGGGAAAACCTTGTGTGAATAAGCTGTAAAAAGAGGTATAGAGAAGCATATCAGAGAATGCCTTGCTATTATTTCCTCTTTCAGAAGCACATTTTCAAATAAAACTCTAGCATCAGTTCTTGGGGCAATACACACAGCATTCTCCAAACTCCCTGAGCAGGTGTTCTATATCCATAACCTGAATCTATAACACAAATATTAAAGCGGAAAAGGCGTACATAAAATCTATATTGCCACATTAATCTCAGAAGGACTTTTGGCTAATATAGAATTCAGCATCATCTTCATTGATGGTTCAGGGAAATAAAGTTGTAATAAATTGCCTCAAGGCGAAGTACTAATGATTGAATGAGGCTATGCAATTAAGATGTAACTTTTTAAATCACCTTTGAGGTTAAATGTAGAAGAATTATGAGCAAAAGGGCAATTAAATGCTAGACTTTTCAATATCAGGTCTCCTCATCAAAGATTCAGTTACCTAAATTGTTTTTCTCTATTTCAGAGGAAGAGCTAGGTGCAACAATATTTCATGCCCCACAAGAGGAAGACTACTCTTTCAAACAAAAGTAATACTAGGCTATCAAAATCTTAACTAAGAAAAACAAACTAATCAAGATTGATCTACTGTGGCTTTCAAGTTCTGAATTCCTAAATGTTAACATTAGGTTATAAAAGGGAAAAGAAGTGTAAAATGTAGACCTTATCATCTTCATGCCACATCCTCAAGAAATATAGATCCTAATGAAATGTGAGTTGCATGAACAGTGCACTTCATATTTCTAAAATCTGTAACTTTCTATATAATTTCACAAGTTTTATTTAAAAACACATTCCTTCTGAAATAGTTCAGGATTTATTTTTGAAGCAAAAAATGAATTCACTTATGCTCTGATCCTACAGACCCTTGTATGTCTGACTGACTCTGGGTAAAGCTATTAAAATTTAAGTGCATTCAAGATTGTCAAGACAATTTAAGTTTTCTTCACGGGACACATGAAAAATCTAATACTGCCTGAAAAATCAAACTAGTTCCAATCTACAATTGTTCGTGGAAGTTACAGAAATATGCTATGCATAGCATTGAAAATAGTAACCTTCTTCTACAATTCTCTTCTTTTTCCAAGTGAGAATGTGCTAGTCCAATGGTATGTATCAGTATCAGAATTTTGTATTGCCATATCATATCCATCCGAAGTTTTCACTGCATTCAAAGATGGAGCAATTTCATAGCCTGACTTGTTTTGTGAGGTTTTGTGTCCCTATCTCTAGCAGAAAAAAAAATGGAGAAAAAGAAATAAAAGAAAAGAGGTTTTCTCACCCAATGTCAGTAATATTCCTACTACTGCACTGTAAGATTTAAATTACTATATATGCATCATATAAACAAATAAAGACCACATGCAATTCTCCCTTGGGCAGAATGAAGAAGGAAAAAAGAACAGAAAGAAGTATATCTGACAGATGCTAGTCACATCACTTACTACATGGTAAGTTGTTAGAAGGCGTATCTATTTCAAAACAACTAAATAAATTCAAAATTCACACCAGTTTGTTCCAAGAGCTCACAGTTTTTATTTTAGACCTGCAATGTGCTATTTTGCTATAACTTAAAATAGCCATACACAACCCTCATTTAAAAATTACCACATTGAAAAATGTTTCCTTAAGATACATAAGACAAAACTGATTCTCTCAGTGACTGAATTGAAACCAATTAAAAACTTACTTCCAGAGTGGACAAAAGGGTTTAGGAAGACGAGAGGAAAATGAGTATATTAAAATACTGCACTTTTCACCTCAGGTAAAATATACTTTTTTGTCTTCTCTCCATTTACACCACTAATTCTGTTGTAACAGTTGCGACTATGTTTCACTGTGCCTCAATTTAAGTAATGTTATTTACTACTGCCATTTGCATCAGAGTAAAAAAATCAGTTTTCTGACTTTCAATAAACTTACAAACCTCCTCCCAGAGCTGTTTACAACAGCCTTTCCATCTCAACATTTCTGAAATACGTAGGCAACTTTCCTGAGCGCGAATTATTGGCGTATTCAGCATCATAAAACACAGTCACTGATATAAAAGCTGAAAATGTGCATACCAGCTTTTTATTGTGCGTTTACAGCCCAATTCAAGTTTATGAATAAAGTTTCATTAAAAGTTGAATTATTGCACATTGGGCATGCTGGCATTATATTAACACTAAATCAAAAACCCGAATCAACTTCATTTCTCTTGGCTCTATCCAATAGAGCTTCTCTCCATACATCTGTAATTTTTAAAAATTCCTCCTGCTTCTACAACAACCTTCTGCTAATTTTCTTCAATTTTCTGCTCCACTAACTTAAAAGTCATTTCCTTAAGAAAACACATGACAGACAACCTGAGTGACTGATTATATTGTGCCATCACTTTGTTTTTTCTCTGAGGCCTTGGTTTAAGAGGATGGATGTTAGTGTAAATGACAGAAAGGGGAGCTTCGCATAGGATTTCACTTCTGTTCAAAGACAAGCTAATGCAACCTCGCTGAGGTGCAATCAACTTGACAAATGGATGCTGTGCAGCCCTGTGCCTCCCACTGAAACCTGAGAGTCTGGTTTACACAATATTCCCCCTGTAAACGGAGGGAAGCCCAAATTCCAATCAGACTTAACGCTGCTTGGCTGTATAATGGGCTGATCTGATAATTCCTCCCATATAATGAAATCTGATAATAGTGGGAAAAAATACATCAGAGAGAATGGAATACATTAATGAACTTGTAAAAATACACTTAAGTCTTAACAGATTTAATAAACAGAGGAAGGATGGCTCAAACCGGGAGTCTTCATATGTGGTCAGCAGTTCTCAGCTTCAACAATAAAGCTGACTGAAAATACAGAGTTTCTATTTACAACTGACTACATTCACCACACCTTTTTTCAGATGGCCAGGAAATGAAAAAAAAAAAAAGCATTTAAATATCAAAGTAAGCTTTGTAATATGTTTACATGTCTTGCCTTGTTCTGTTTCCCCTTCAAACCAAACTAGTTCTATGATACAAGCTGTTTTCTCAGGGAAATGTGAGTCAGATAAAAATGTTTTCCTACTCGCAAAACAGTGTTTCATTTTCTGACTGGGAAGAATAGGAAACATTTGCTTTTAGACTTTTAAGATTATTTGGAATTGAAAAACAAAGACGATTCCATTTCAAAATGCTTTTCACACAAGTTCGACAGCTGGCACAAAAATTAACTGAATGTTTGCACTACAAAAATGTCACAGAAATGTCTATTGAAATCAGTGGGTTTTGTGTATCATAATAAACTACTCTGATTGTCATCGTTCTCTACAAATAAATATTTTGCCTTAGCAGCTACAATTGTGACCAGAAGCTGCTCTCACACATCTACAGTTTGAGTACTGCAGGATTTTTAGGGTTTTATTTACTTTGCTGTTGTCACAAATAAAAGAAAAAAAGAAAAAAACTTATGCAAACATTTCATGCTGAAGTGAATGGATTTCAACAGCTGCTGATTTGGTGACATTGAGAACCCCAGTGGAGATGTCCTGCTGAATTAACGTCTTGGAAATGTTAAAAAGAAACTTCAAACAGCCCTTGTTTAGCAGGCGGTCGAGGCTCGCTCTCGGTGGGGATCATGTGAAGACTAGCAGAGCAGTCACTCAGTCATGAATCAGACTTGTCAATAGTTGCCTATTTTCTCAACAGGTGTCTCAATCACACGTCATAATCCTTCCCCCCGCAGACTTCTGTCTAACAGAAATGGCTATCGCACAGGACGCCGGTTCTCCTCGTACAAGATGTATGTTGACTTCTTAATAAGCAGCTCCCTCCTCCAGCCTCTGCTGAGCTTTATACTCGGTATAAACATGTCTCTCTCGCCTATGTGAGCACTCAGGGAAAGAGTAAAAATGGTAACACGGGAGCGAGGAAGCTTTTAATCCTTTGTTATTGCTGCAGATAAGCACGGCAAACATGGAACGATCGTTCATGGTTTTGTCAGATAATTATGAAGGGCTGTTATATTGAGGTACCCTTTGTGAATCCCTGTGCAATAATGCACTTGGGACTTGGACGGCAAAAGGCATCACTGGCATAAAAAGATCTTCCTGTAATCAAAAATGTAGGGAAATGTTTCATATTAACTAAATAAAAAAATTAAGGAGTTTAAGTTAAAAGCCCAGGAAACCATTTTCAAGTAGTTTCTTTATATATAAGAAACTAACTTTCAACCATTACTTTTTATAGTATTTTTAATAATTAAATTAATTTTCTTAAGTTTTGAAATCCTCATTTCTTTTATAGGACTCATGCATACAGTATTTATCAAGTCCTGTAGGTCCCAGATGCCAGAATCCTGAAGAAATATGAGTATTGGCAGAAATTTTTAAATTACAGTTTTTAACCCTATACAAAAGTGTTTATTTCTATGCTTACACCACATCAGTAGCATTAAGCACAACAGCAAAAAGATTTTAAATAATTCTCTTTTTTTTCTGTCAAAAAGCAACAAACCAGTAAAAACTCAACAAAGTATATTAGGCTTGTACAAATGATGTAACTTATAAAGTAGTATCACCAAAATATTCTGTGTTTCTTATCATTACCTTTGTTTTCCAATTTTACCTATTACTACACGTACACAAAATGCCAATGAGCTGAAGCAATCATCTGTATTTCTAGGCCAGTCTCTTCCTTTATCAAGTATGGAAGAAGTATGCTTGTAAAATACTGTGGGCTGGTTAGTAGCAGCATGTTTCACTTTTATAGTAACAGCTCCTGTAGGAACCACAGCTTCTACATGACTTGCAAATTAAATTTGAAAGGAGATTTACCAAAAGATACATCAGCTTTATGCAGTGTTTTGAGATCATAAGCTCCCTCGCATCAGACTTTATAAAAAAGTTCCCCTAAGGAAGGTAAACTCTCCAAATGTAGCACACAACTTAATAATTTCCAAATACCTTTGGAATTCACGTCAAACGAAGTTACACAGTGAAACTGGTGTAGTTTGATCATTCCAGCTGTATGTCAAAATTCTTCCACATTGGTGGATAACATGAAAGAGCAGCACCAGTTTCTGTCACCCTCAATTTAAAAACTTTTGATATACTACCTCTGAGCATGGAGTTGTTTAAATACTATCTCTAACATCAGTAAACTTCATGTACCACCTGCACCATGACTTGAATTACTGAAACACAACACTACACAATTAAGGAGATCTTCTCAGATTTCAGCAGAAAAAAACATTGTACTGAAGAAATTTATATAAAGAGAAAATATTTCAAATATATTTCGAATGTGAAATATAATTTGATTGTGTATCTGATGTATACTCAGATTATTTCTTTATAATCTGGATATACCACAGTGACAAGGTATTTTACATATGTTGACAGACACCTATAGTCTGGGCCAGATCTAGAAATTTTTATGCTAGTGACTTTACATACAAGTAACTTCTGTAAATTGATTTTAACTGCTCATATAAGTGCTTTGTAATGACATAGACATTTCTGTAGTTTCTAGAAGAACAAGTATAAAATGTACACATCACTTCCTATGTTGTACAGACAGCACGTCAGAATATTCTTTTTTTTTTTTTTTTTACTTTGGTCTTGGGCAATTTTTAAGAACTCTGTTCCCACTTACAGTCTTACTTTTTTTTTAGTTGCCACTACATAAGTATTTTGACATAAGACTGGATTAATCAATTGGTTTCAACAGCACTGCCCAGACACATGCTCCTTCCCATTGACTTATGACAGAAGACATGATTTTTTTAAACTTTTATTCTTGCTGTAATTTTTGATACCATGTCATGATACTATGCAGAGAGTACGCCAGATGATTATTTAGAGAACACAAATACACTTTCAGCAAATGAAGCTTTTAATGAGATTTGCTCACAAAACTTCCTGGACACTGATTGATTCTGAAGGGGAGCTTAGCCTCATACAAACCACATCCATCAAAAGCATCCTAATCACACCACCATTAAAACATTTTGAACTTTACACCCAATACTTACGAAATTGAACTCATGAAATAATCAAATTTAGGGGAAATTGTCTCTCATTTTCTTCTATGTATAAAGACCTATTTTCAACACAGATTATGTGTTCTTGCTGCATTCTCTGCATTCTCCCAAGCAAGGAGTAAGAATTGATTAAAAAAGCAGCTATTTTGGAGTAAAGCCCCAATGGTGACATGCAATCATTTTAAAACAGAACTCTGAGTGGATAATAAGCAACGATGCAAATTCCATCTCATTCAGAAGCAGCTCATTTATTCCATAAAAAGGACAAAATAAAAAAAATTACTACAAAAAGTGATGTAAAGGCTAAACCAGGAAGTACTTAGACACATAGAATGATATCAAGAAACACGGAAGTGTTATTATCAGTAGATATAACTGATAGATATATCAACGATATACTAGAACTTGACCATGCTTAGCTCTAAGCTCCGAAGTTTAAAGGTTTATTGACAGATTAGATGTTCCTGAAAAACAATGAAGTGAATATGAAAATCTTCCCTGGCTAAAGAAGCTTAACTTATTCTGCTTACGCGACGAGCTGTGGTAGCCTAACAGTGGACCTGCCATACCTATGATGAGAGACATCTGCAGGGAGACGTCTCAAAAGTAACAAAGACAAAACCTAGATCTTCCAAGAGGTAGAGGAAGAGCAGACGCACAATTTCTAACAGACTACAGCAGAGGATAAGAGTGATACTGAGACTTTTCTTTCTTCTACCAGACAAGGAATGGAATGAAAACTTTAGCTGCAAGTTTCCAGAGCCAATGCACTACATCAGTATACTCACACTGTCCATTTCATGGCCTGAACAGTCTGACTTCTTCATATAACAGAAACCAAAGCATGTCACTCTTACACCACTCTCAGCTGGCAACTTGGCTTGCTTACCTTCTAATTTCTATTTGAAATGGAGAATATGATCGCGAATGCAGGAGTTCATAACATACAACTCATGATCTTGTTGCATCTGATAAAGACCATCCCCACGAAAATTATGCGTCAGATCTGAATGTTGGTCAAATAACAGTCTCTGATACTCTGGATTGCTGCTCTGTCAATTGTGAATGATTTGTGATCTGGAACAAGGTTTTACATGGGAGGTATAAGAGGGAAGTAAGAAGCATTACTCATAACGAGACCTATGAGACTGGGTCTTCAATATGCAACCCAGCACACATATCTGTTCCCAGGAAAACAGTCAAGAATTCCTGTGATTTTGGCATTGAACTTTTACTTTTTTAGGCTTCCCTCCACTTCTTTTTCTAAAACTATGAACAAAATTTCCCCCTGCACTCACTTCTGGCCAGCAGGAGGCAATGGGCATGCAAGTTCCAGCTACTATGTTTCACAAAAGAAAATAGAAAGAGCAAAAGGGAGTTTAAAATACAAAGTATATATTCTACTACACAAATCATGAGATGGCTGGAAACTGCAGGTTGGGCATTAAAAACTAAGTAGAGGAACATCAGTTCTTGATATGACTGTGTTCAGAGATGCTGTTTTACCCTCATGCACTTAGACAAGAGCCCAGCCCAAACCAAGATGGGACCCTAAACCCAGGCAATGGGTATTTCACTCGAGATCAACCTCCAATCACATCAGTTGAACTTGCATTTCTAATTCTGTATACTTGCACAGACCAATCATCAGGTAATCTAATGGGACACTTCATATGCAGACCTACATGAGTATGAAAATCTTCACAGATTTGGGACATTTAGCCAGAATTTCTTAACAAACTAAGATTTAAAAGCTCTGGGTGCTCTTCATTCCTGAACACTGCAGCATTAGATATCTAAAATCAGAAGTCCAGAATTAGAGAGGATATTTGAAATGTAGCCTTTAATTTTTCTCCAAATTTGTAAGATTTTGGACCACAGTCTATTATTTTTGAAGCCTCGTGATTAACTTTTAACTCTACTAAAACTGCTCAGATATCATGAGTGCTACTAAATTATTACACATGGCAATGTCCTTAGGCTGCTGAGGGAATATATTTTGCCTAAATACCTCAGCAAGTGATGACCTTTAAAACAACTTTTGCCAGGCTGTTATATCAGACCGTTTCATGCCTTCTCATGCTTTCTTTCATTAAAAAGAAGCCTTTCAAGTAAATAATATATCCTCTTTTTAAAATCTTACACATTACTTTAAAAAGCTACCCTTTTTACGTAGTCAAAATAGTCTCTAGCACTCTCTTTTAATCACTTAGCTTTTCCTTATCTGAAGTTGAAAGCTTATTGAAATTAGCAGTTTACTCCTTATCGCTTTTCTCACTGTCATGGTCAGAAACTAGATGTTCCTTAAGACATTCCACAATTTCATCAAGTTCCATACTTCCTGTTTTTCCAACTGGTTTCAGGGCTGTTTTCTTCATCCCACGGCTTATTTTGTCACATTTCCCAAGTTTTACTATAACCCCACTGCTTGTTATATTGCTGTATGTTCTAGAGGCTATTGAGATATGAAGCTCTCTTGGCATGTTATCATAAAAGGCATATTTAGGAAGCAGAAAACAATCTGCTTCTGAAGTTAACACTTCCCTTGCTACTCTTCCTTTCAGCGACATTCATTGACATTCATTGATATAAAGTATAACTGTGACAATTGTATTTGGTCATTGGCTAACTGACCATTTTGAGTCTTGACCGGTAAATAAACTCCTGCTATTTACTCAACATTGACTTGCCAACACAGTTAGGATAGGAAGATGTATGCCCCAAAAATATTAAAGCACAGATTCATAAGGCAGATGCAGTATAATCTGTATGACCTAAAAAGTGTATTAAAGCAGTCATTTCTCTAGCAGAAGAACTAAGATGTATTGCACTTAAAATGACAGTGTTGAGGGGAAAGTGTAGACACCCATTGCCATGCTGCTCAGCTGACTCTTTGAGAGACTCCTTGGCTTCTACAAATGCAGTTATGAACTTCCTTCAACAGTGAAAATTACTTTCACCACACAGCTCCATCATACTAAAGATGTGTCAGCTTTCGCTTTTATCTTTCATATTTCATTACAACACCGCTAAAGAGGAAAACTGGGACTCCAAATTGCGAATTTTTTTTAAAATTCCAAATCCTGTTCTTTACTGAAGACAGGTCACCAAACCCTCAGAAACACTTTGACCTAAAGAGTGACACAAAGCCATCAGAAATAGGAAGGATGCAACCGAAATTATTATTTTTCAGGGTATTTTATATACTTCTTTTTAAAAATACAAAAGTCACAGCAAAACAGTCTTCAAGAGAAGAGCATGAATTTTGACCCTTTCCATCTTCATTGATCTCAGGTGTTATCTTTTCTAACTGCAAAATGATTAATTTAAAAGTATAACTTTCCCTTTTATATGAAAATATATATTGTCCTAAACACAAATTCCTTACACTCTACTAAACACAGACAGGGATGGCTAGAGGCTGCAATCCTTTAGGTTCTCCACTGATGCATAAACTAAACAAAAAAGACTTGTTTCAGAAAGCTTTATTAGAATAGGAATCTTTGAAGACAAACACAAAAGATTCTAAAATGTTTAGATTTTATAACATAAACAACTAATTTAATGCATCACTAGCAGCATACAATAGTTGCCATCTTGCAACATGAATGCAAGGAAGAAACTGATGTAATCTGTGAGATATTTCAAAATAATTAATTTGAGAATATAAAAAGAACTTTTATTGTGTAAACTTTTCCTGTTTGCCTTTTTTAAAAGGATCAGAAAACTGCAGCACTTGAACTTTTGCTAAATGAAGGTAACAAGCAATCTCTGGAACTGGTCTCTAAATTAAGAATGTGTAATTGCCTGAGAAAGGGTATTTGATCAAAAGCGTTTTAAGTGTTACTTTTGGAGAGCACAAAAAACCCGCAGGATCCAGTTTATTTAAATGATGGCCAAGAAACTTTCAAGTTATCTTAAAGTAGTTTGACATGTCTAAATTGTGTCTTTGCCAGCATGTCAGACTTCTTTGCTGTATTTTTGTTCTGTAAGTGCAAATAGGATTTTAAACACTTCTGGGTCAAGCCAATGTTTAATGCCCTCTTTTAATTTCCTTAACTCCCTCTCAAACCCGTATCTTCTCAATTTCTTTTGCAGCTTACAAGATTATAGCAAACATTCCTTTCTCATTTCTTTCCTCTTATTTTCCTCACAAGCTAGGACAGACACATGATGACAAAAAAAAAATTAAAAATATAAGGTTCCACGCACTGATCCTTATCTACTTTTTATTTAATTTGAAAGAATTATCCAGTTTTGCGGCACATTCAAAAATCAAGACCCAGGTTCTGCAGTAGGATCCACACTGATGAACTAAGGCACTCTGGGAAGCTCCACTCACATGCAAAATCTTCATGTCTGCCCACCTCCCTGACAATGTATTATTATACCACTTCACATAAATTACAATGGGGTATGGAATCAAACATGAAAACATGAAAACTTCCTCCATTCATAAGTTCCTACAGCATGCTGTTCTAGAAAAAACTACTCCAATTATTCAAAACAATGTTAAAGCATGACATATTTAGGTGGTAGTCTGAAATAGGACTGACTTGCTGAACAGTCTAATGTTTTGACATAATGTCCAAACAGGTGTTCTATGACCTCACAAGCCATCTAAAATCTTTCCATTAGTGGGATGAGCATTGTAACAGTATCAGCAAAACTCATTATTTTTATCTAAAAGGCTGATGGTGGGTACAGGGATTGCTCAGCACCCCACTGATATCAGCATACAGAGACTTGAGCCTTTGGCATTTGTCTTACTTTATCAAGCAGCCAAAATAAGAGATTCAGCAATAGCAGATGCCAAGATTCCCTTTTATTCTCCATGCCACACCATCAAGTTTTAAAAATCCTGAAGCAAGTATCTTTTTCAGAGACATCTGAAGAACTGAATGCTGACAAAAGGAAGCCCTTGTTTTTTCTGTAGGTTATACTTAGAACTACACATGGCAGGAAGAAGACGACTTCCAGGTCCTGGTGTAGCCTCCATCTGAACACACCTGACTATCTTCAATTGCCTTTGTGGCCTGACCAGGCAGTCCCTGCTCCAGGTCAATGTGGCAACTTCCAACAAGGAGGAGCCCGCGCCTGGGAGGTTTGAACAATGCCGCCACCAGCTGGATATGTACTGGTGCCATGGGGTTGGCTGTAGAGGATATTAAGCATATTCTTCCTGAAAAATAGACATACACTGGAAAAAGCAGTTTTGCATTGGCCAAATCTGCCCTCAGACTTAGGACGGATATTCTGCTTTTTCAACTGTAGATCGCTTCAGAAACTTAAAAGTTATCTATTACAGCTTTGTCCATTTATGGTGAAAACCAAAGAGCAAGATTCACTACTGAACTGTGAAAAAACATAGCTTAATCCTCCTTAATTCCCAGGAGGATATGAATCCTTCTCTTCATATTTCACAACAGAGGGGTTAATACTAAATGAGTCTCCCCAAATGTTTCTGCTCGTGCTTCTATTGAGCAAACTGTTGAGTGAGTCAAAAAAGCCCTCTGGTTACCACTTTGTGTTCCTGTGGCTACCCAGCTAAGGAGGGTTCCTAAAGAGTGTTCATGGTCCTGCGGATACAAGCATAGAATAAAATGTACATCTTCTACACCTCGTGTGAGTGCATGAAGCCCTGAGCTACAGGTAAAATATTTCATCATCTTTCCCACCAGTTTTGTGATCTCAGTCATTTTCCTAGTTTCCCTAAAAATGCCCAAGTACAAAATTAATTATTTTTTTTGGCTAGATGCGGTTTTTTCTTTATTTTGGATCGATTTAAATGGATTTTTTTGGAGGGGATAAAGGATGAGAGAGGAGATTTTGGACTGTAAAATCAATTATTTGTACAGCCGTAAGGATCTGTGGAAAACTAGGTCTCACGGTCTCTCTAATGATGGGAAAGAGAAAGAACGAATATGAAGAAATATTGCTAAAATTTAAAGTTTAACTTGAGTTCACTGCTTTGATTTTGCTTGATACCTCCATTTTAGTGTTTATTATTTCAAGTCCTGGATCCTTGAGAGAGTGAATTACTTGGAAGCAGTCTTACATTTAGCATATGTGAAGGATCTTGCTGGAATGAAGCATTAGTACTGGAACACAGAGCGCCTCTAAGGGATATGAAATGGAGGACATAAGTACATACAGAGCTTCTGGGGTTGTAGAAACTCCTGTATCAAGTGAGGATATCGCACATTTGACACTTTGAAGAGAAGGTTGGTTGGTGACTCCTCCCTGTCTCAAACAGTGTGATGTTCTGACTCGATCATCTAAGAAATCCAGTATAACTATAAAAACCTGTATATGTAATAAATGTGGAAGCAAAGAGACAGACTTGGATTTTATGTTAAATGAGTTAAAGGAAAGAATATAAACACAGAATCACAGAATATTCTGAGTTGGAAGGGACCCACAAGGATCATCGAGTCCAACTCTTATACAGCACCACTGCCTCTCTGGCAGGAATCGAACCCCTGGTCTCCCACATGAGAGACGGGGACATTCACCACTGTACTGAAACACCTTTTTCCCTGAAGATATCTGATACTTTCCATCAGGACATCAATGACCAGCATGTAAAAAAGGAAGGTGAAATAATTTTCTCACATAAACCATTAACATTCAAGCTAGGGTAAGTATTCAGCTCTTTCTTGAGGGGGTATTTAAACAAACATTCAAGCATGAAAGCATGGATGTCTAAGAAGTGAGTTTAAACCTAGTGCTCCTGTACATAGCTCCACAACTTCCTCACACTCAGCGGAGATCCAGACCAATCCATGCTAAAGGTAGCAGACCTAAGAGACTACTCTTAGAACTGAACTTTATATTGGACAGGAACTTGGTACAATCTGCACTGAGTATGAGTGCACAACTACTTTTATACGCTTCCCATTAGTTGGTGAAAGTATCTCTTTGTTACTCCAGTAATCCTATCTCTGCCCAGAAAAGACATGAGTTTGCCTAGAAAGAATGAGAAAAGTTCTTCAGCACTAAAAACATGGGTAAAACTACATACAGATGAGTGCATAAGTTATGTAGACACAATAGGTGACAGGAGTTGCTGTGGGAATGTGGTCTTGGAAGACTGTCCAAGTTTACAGAAGTGCTTACACCAGCCCACCACCAAGGCTGGTTATGTTGGGTAGACCTAGCCCCCGAAAAAGGAAAAGTTGGTTAAATTTAAACTCTGAACAGAAAGTCGGAGGAAAATTGTACCAATTTGATGAAACTAAAGCGGTGATAGAGAGGAGTGCTCAGTTTTGTTACACCACTGTACTTCACAGTACATAAGCTTGGGTATTCCCTGGTAATTACTTATAAAATTAACCTGTTACTAATTACTTATGATACCCGATCTCATTTATTTCCCTTTAAGTCTATTGTCAGAGCATTTATTATGAGATCCTGGCTTCTAGAAAGGAATACTTGAAATGAAAGAGTGTAGGATGTCAAATTTAGTCAAATTTAATTGGCACTATGTAGATCAAAGTGTTGTATGATTGCGCAAACCAAAAACTAGGAAATTTCATTTGTACTAGGTGCATGCATACTGCCAGCCATGTGATATTATTTCAAGAGAAGTGGAAAAATTAGGTGACAAACAGAATTTTGGCAAAACTGCAGTTATTCAGATGCCACATGTGCAAATCATTATTTTGTCTTGTAGAATGGTTAAGGAAATATATTTTGAAATGCCAATTATATAATTAGGGTGTTAAGCAACTTCACTGAATGACAAGTTATTAAACACATATCAACAAACAGACATGCATTACTTTGATTAGTGTGCGGAAAATGTCACAAAATAACTCTGGCAAGCTCAGGGTAGGCAACAAAGTTGAGTGTATGTTTTGCTAACAACTTTCTTTGTCTAAAATGGAGATACCTAGAAAACAGGCAGCTGGGTTTTCACTGAATGTTAGTTTTAAATCATAACTTTGAAAGGTTTTACCAGTCTTAGAAATTAAAATGAACACAGACATTAAAATTAAAATGCTGCATGTCAGTGGTCAAAATGAAAAATCTAGAACCTTGTCAATCCAAACTACAAGATAAGCTACTGGGGTAGGAGGGCTCCTTCCATATGATGTCTGTCTCTACCTCTGTTACCATCTTTTGTCTAGTAGTTATATGTCTATCCATTTTTAACTGTTGAGTAGGAGAAGAATCTATCTCTGTTGTTCTCCCTCTGCTTTTTCCTAAAAGAAGAAAAAGCTGTTAGATTTCTTGATAATACAAGTGGGCTGAATCTCCTGCTGCAGTGTGACAAGGCAGAAAACTAACTGACATTTAGCTTTTCCGAACTTCCCCAATACCTTTCCCTTTTAATCCTCTTCCCTTCCCTAACAGCCAGAGCAGCAAGGAAATTCAAGATTCTTACATTTCACCATTGTCCAGCTGAGCCTGAAGTAACAGCAAAACAAACCAAACCAGAAACAGATTGCAAACTAAGGATAGCAAACAGCTGGCCTGTGGAAGGTTGGCTCATTGTATGTTGTTAATGCTTTTCTTTCCACTTCCACATGTTACACTGCACTGAAAGCCTGCTAAGGTATTTTAATGCAAGTAACTACTAAGAGCGAATTTCCAAAACAGCTAAACTTATGCAGGACAGAGCTGCTACAAACCTGCTTTTCCTCCCTCCTTCTGTGTGACATTCCTGTTCTCTTTGTGCTGGATCATACTACTGCATAACGAACAACTTTAAGGGTACTAAAGAAGAAAAACACTTCTACAAGAAAATCACTTCTCTGTACAGTTAATTTTTGCCTTACCCTCTTCGAGTGACATTTTACAAGGTGGTTAAGCTGAGCCAACAGCTTACTGCTGTGGAAGGGGACGGCTCCCCCTCGTCTTCTCTTGGCTGGACAGTCCTGACGCCTCCCTTGTTTCAGCTCTGGTACTCATCTAAGCCCCAGTGGATCAGTTCAACTCACTGACCTGGCTAAAAACTTGAGTTTACACCTAGCTTGGCAGTTTAGGAAGCTTCCAGGATTGGAGATGAAGGGAAAAGAACAACCAAGGTAGACTCTCTTACCTTGAAGATACTCAAAAGCTGCCTGAACACAGGCCTGGGCAGCCAGTTCTAAGGTGGCTCTGCTTGAGCAGGGGCCTTGGACCAGATGACTTCCAGATATTCCTTCCCACCTCAACAATTCTGGGATCCTGAGAACCTCACCACTCTTGTGAAACCACACCAATAGTCGTCAGAGGATATTTCACCCTTTTTCCCAACAGAGGAGAAAACAGTCCCCAAAACATACATGGTCCTTGGTTGTCATCAGTTCCATGCCAAGCATATATGGTAGGCAGACTGCAACAGAAGCATGTCATACCCTGCTGGCACTTCTGGGTAAACAAATATGCATACACAGAGCACTGAAAAATCCTATTATGCATTTTCAAGAAGAGGCAGTCACATTGTGAAGCTACTCAGGAAGCCTTGAAAAAGAGCACTAAAAGTGTCTGGCAAGAACATAGCCATGCCTTCGTTTGCATTCTTCTCCCATTCAGCAGTTAATTAGTAACTCACTTTTTGAAAATGAGAGATTACAAATCCTGAACAAATACAAACGTTTGATCTTGGGCTCATCAAGGAAAACTTCAGCAGCTGCCAGGAAAAAGCAAATATTCTGTCACGTACATCCATAATGAGATAATGCAAAACAGAAGAGGAAGAATATGGAGAGAATGGACCAAGACTTCCACACATAGTCATGGGGAGCACAGCAGATGAGGAAAAAGTACCAAACAGCAGACAACAACCCAGTGAGCCTAACTAAAACCTGATGGGATAACTCCTGACTGCAACATCAACCTAAGAGACAGAGAGAAGTCAAGAGTGGTGCCATATATCAAAAGCAGTTTCTATCCCATGTGAAATGTCTCTTCTGGAGCTGTGGCCATGCCTGACCCAGAGTTGTCAAGAAGAAGGCAGAAGCCAGCAAGACCACATTGGCAGGACAAGGAGACCTAGTTGTGTGAGATGTTTTGACAAGATCAGGTATGAGTCCTGATGCTGAAGGGGCTGTAATGGAATTGCCAAGCTTCGGGGAAACTGCTAGAAGACTTTTACTGACTGAAAAACAGTGTTATCATTTTATTGAAGAAGTCACCTTGAAGAAATGATAACTACATTTACAATAACTAAAGTAGAAATGAGCTAACAGGTGAAATGTGTAACATAAGCTGAAAAACTCCCCCAAACAAAAAAAAAACCCAACATGTATTTTTTAAAGCAACTTGTAACATTTTTCATTTTTTAACTATGTCCAAGATACAACAACCAACTGTGAACTAAATCTAAACACCTAGAAAATACTAATTTCTCCTTAGAAAAAAAATAATTGTAAGCAGGAATTAATGTATCATCAGCAAATCATCTGTTTTTTTGACATGTTATCTTAACAAAAAATGCAATCCCATTCATCTTTTCTGGTTAGAGCATTGGAGAAATTCTTATCCTGTACATACTCACTGACTACACCTTTAGCATCTTTGACTTCTGCAAATTCCCCAGATGCTGCCTCCAAAGTACGCTCTAGAAACAATTCTCAGCCCATAACAAATACAGAGATGTGGATCTCCATATGTATTATACATTTGCTATTACAACCTAATGTTCTTCTCACATCTTAATGCTCCAAGCACTTTCCCTTGAGCCTGCCACCTACATCTGAGGACTGTTGTTTCCTTGAGAACTACTCCTGCACTTGTATTCGAATGGCACCAGGAGCTGCTCATATCTGGGCATCACTACCTATTAACCCTGCCCAGAAATGTCTGTTTGCAGGCCAACAATGATGTTTTGCTACATGCCACATTTCAGTTTGCTTGCCACTGTTGTCTGTTGAGCTTTCCATCAGAGATTTCTGAAACTGCTGAACATGGCACATTTCTTTCAGTACAGCCCCTCCGTGTTGGGCTCTCTTATCAAGTCTGTCTTATCAGTAGGCCTTCACATCTACAATTTCTGCTCCTACTCCTTCTCTTTCCAACTATTTTTATACTTGAAAATTAAAGTGGCATTGGTAGTAGATTATATATACAGTTATACCCCCGCATTTGCGAGAAACGGGTCATGACACAGGTCTCGCAAAATGCCAAACTCGCAAGTACGTGCAGGTCATTAATATGCATGCAGGCCACGCCCTTCGCTCCACCCCCAGCCAATCAGGAGTGCTGGGGAGCCTCTTTGACTCCTCCCCACGGGCTTTTGCTGCACAGGGGAGGCAAGTGAAATGTTTCTGTGCTCTCTCTGCCTGGGGAGACCCCCCCCCCCGACAATCCCTAGATTTCTCTTTGGCCGCGCTGCTGCTTCTGCAGCTGCTGACCATGCGTGTTCACAGCCCAAACCCTGCGCTGTTGCTCCCGCCCCCTCCCCAGCCCCGCTGCTCATGCCCATTGCATGCCGGTCCCGCGCCGCGCACTGCCTGTCCCACGCCACGCGCTGCCTGTCCCACAGAGCCGATTGTGCGCCACAGGCCCCGTGCCGCCGGTCCCACACCACCGGTCCCACGCTGCGCGTTGGCCTGGCAGCACCACACAGCACAGGAGGGTTCAGCTGCAGAAGCGGAGTGAGCGTGTCCCGCTGGCCGCCACGGCCAGCCTTTCCTGGGGCACTTCCCTTCCCCATCTGTAGCCATGGAAACAGTAACACGTGCCCGGGGCGGGGTCAGTTCCCCAGCTGCGCTTAGAGTAACAGGGGACAGCGTGACTCCTGGCCCTCCCTGTGGGGCTGGGCCAGGCACTGCGCATGCATTGGCCTGGGAAACTCGCAAATGGTTGAAGCAAAACTGCGAGAAATTCTCCTCGCAAATGGGCGGGGTCATAATGGAGAGGTCGCAATGCAGCGGGGATTCACTGTAAAATTAAACAATTGCTATCTGTTCTATAAAATAAAAGTATTCTATTCTATGCATTGCAAAATACAGGAGAGTTCTAAAAACATGGCCTAATACACAACACAAATTCAATGGATATTATTAAGAAAGCAAGAAATAAAAACACAGACATAAAAGATTCTTTGTCATCAGCACATCTCATGGGGACTAGTGGGTGAAGTAAACAGAAGTCAGTAATAAACAAATAGATATTATTACCAGCTACAAAACCCATGGACATGTTTTAATTTCTGAAATCATCAAGAAGTATTAAAGTAATGAGACCTTAAGAAAATGCATTGCTCTTTGATCTGTCTCCTGAAACTTAAGTAGAGAACTGGTCACTCCTCAATGAACATCAAGTTAGTAGGAGTTAAAAATTGATTTTACAGGCAGAGTACTCCATGGCGAGCATTCAATATTTAAAAATGGGCCCAAGCTGTTCTTTCTCATCACCAGGAACAACTTTTAAATAATTTTATTTTAAAATGAATGTCCATATTATCAATTTGCCTGCTGTTCAGCAACCCTTAAGAATGCACTCAAGATGTTTTTTCTTTCACAGATATGACATCCACAGGGATGTGATATATCTGAAGCAGAGCTCTACAGTCACTCAAGAGCTGAAACATTCTGAAAAACAGCAATTATTATAAAGCCACTAAAGATGGTACATTGCAAGTTTCCAAAATACACATGCAAACAAGAAAGCTGAATTTGACATTGGCTTGCTCAAGATGTAGCAGAAGTATGTCACTTCTTAGATTGAAACTATGTCACGAGCCATCTTGTTTGACATACCCCATCAAATTTAACCTAGCTACCATTAAAGTGAGTCCAATAATATCTGTTGAGTAAAGTACATCTGTAACAACTTCCTAGTACTGACCAGAATACTTTAGCAGAAATAAAAATCTCTATTTCCTACAAAAGTTAGCATTACATCTTCCAGCTAATAGTTCTTAGTATGCCTGTGCTCAAGAATTCTAAGAACTTTGCATCTTACACAGTTGGCTAAAATTGGAAGATTATTTGTACCAGTAACAAACAATTCAGGTTGAATACTTTGAGACATAGACAGAACTCACTTTCAGACTAAGCAGTAGAAATCTCTTTGGGGGCAGGGGGCAGAGGGAGAGTGTTTGTTATCTCCTCAGTTCTAACTTTCTTTATTCTAATTCTGTGGCCTCTAGACATTCACTGCCCCATTTACCTGCACTATCTTAGTGTTTTGCTTCATCACAACAATTTTGCTTATGCAGCCTCCTATCTATGAATTTTTCCCTTTTCTGTCTCCCACTATTTATATCTTGAATTTTCTCAGTAAAAAAACTACCTGGACTTCCTTTCTGTTCCTTTAAATCACCCACTTTCAGTTTATCCCTCGGCTTCGCATTATATGCCTAAAGTCCGTACGTCCTGAGAATAGGTTGCCTCTAGTCCCATACCAAGGTAAGAAATCACAGAATATTATGAGTATACCAGGCTTCCCTACCATTAAAGACAAAGTCAGGTCTAATTAAGCAAATCACGAGCAAGTGGTGAGCATTTTAATTAAAAGTTGCTTGTAGATAAATTTTACTGAAAAAAACTCTCCAAAGAATATTTGTCATTAACGAAATAGAAATTTGCAGTTATAGTCAGATAATGGGATACAGAAAATATAAAAAGAAATCATTCAGGAAAAGAAATTCTAAACCACATTAAATTTCTACTAAAGAGGTTGACCTGAACGCAAAACCCAACAAGATACGTGGCAAGATAAGACTGCAGTGGCACTTTAGGAATGTTTCCTTTCTTTTGCCAAAAGAAAAATCAAAGACCAGCAATTGCTTCCACAGTACTGCTTCAAGACCAAATGAAATATGCCTTGTCAATCAGACATCTGAAATACACAATTAGTGTACCAGTATGATATGTTTATATTAATCTGAAATTGCTCAGATGAAGTATGTGGGGAAAACATTTGAACTCATTAAAATCATAAGCTAAACCAATCTAAAGAATGAAAACTCCCTACAGAGGTACAGGAAAAGAGCAAGTGACTTGAAAAACCGCTGTGTCAAGCCTTGGCATATTTGAGAAAGTCAGATAATACACTTATGCTAGATCGTAACCACTCAGTATCTACTGCGTAACTCATCTCCCACTGGGTATGACTAGAGACATCCATTACAAAAGACAAGACCAATTTAAAAGGTATTCCATAGTGCTGGAGATGCCACTGGGAACATGGTTTTCTTTTTTCTTTTTAAAAATTATTTCTATTCCATTTTTTGTTTTAAAGCAAGATACATGATCAGCATCACAGTGCTGTGTTTCTTCTGCCACAATACAGTGGCAAATGTGGTATTCAGCTCACACATCAGATTTCAACCCTTTCCCACAAAATATTCCAGGGTTTCATTCAGAAAGTTTTCTGTAAAAAACTCTGGAAATTATAGGACCAATATTTTAGAATGATTGTAAGAAAAATTATCTTCATAAGCACAGAAGTGGACAGTTCCTGAGATCAAACTGTGTCCGGCCTCACAGCTGACCCAAAACACCACGTGACCATTGACATCACAAACTTCCAGCTGACTAGCCCATCCTAGTAACTGTACAATACTGCAGAGATCATTTAAAAGTAACAGGTTATATAAAGAAGAATTTCTAGATTTAAGTTTCATAGTATGAGGCTATCTCGCACTTTTTAAATTTGAAACTTTAAAATATGAGTAATTCAGCTTAACAAAAGTACAGCAGTTTTGTCTCGTATTTTTATAAGAATAATAAATGCATCAAATAAACCTATCGTGAGGCAAATGGTAGGAAACAAGGAAAATCATACCAATCACACAGTAACAAGAAATAAAAGGTGATTCTTCTTCTAGTAGTCCATTAATAGCTCTAATTTTATCATTAATTTGTTAATTCCAGTGCCTGACAAACCCTCGATTTGCTACTGACTAATTTTTCTCTGTTTATTTAGGTGATGGCAAATGATTTTTTTACACAGTCCTGCTACCCCCTTATCAAACACAACTAGACAGTAGCATCCCTCTTCCCCAGAAAATGAAATTCCTTTGACTGTTAGGAAGGGGATGAGCAGAAATTTGTGAGTCTGGTATGCGGATCTATTTTATGAGCCACTAGTTGGCATTTGGCCTCCAGACAATTATTTTCTTTTGCTCTCAGCTCAGATGAAACTTTTGCACAAATGTTGTGGGTTCAGTAGCACAACAACTACCCCACCATTGTGCAACAACAAAATATTTTTCTTTCTTTTTTAGGAACCCTGTGGAAAATTGCATAACACTTTTTAAACTTCAAACTGAAGCAAGATGAGGGAATTCTAGCTACATAACGGCCCAGGCAAACATAACTTGTACCTTTTTGTGAACATGCTATTATAAAATCCGTATCTCTGTGATTTTATGCATATTTTTTTTTCTTCCCAGAAGAATGTCCTGTTTGGAGCACTGAATAGGAACATTTAGGATCAAACTAATGCTTGCACATAATTTTGAATTTCCTAATTTCTAGCTGCTTGACTTTTCAGGCTCAAGACAACTTTTTCACTTAGAAGTCTTAAATATGTAATTACTCAGATGGCTTAAATGTGCCTTTTGCTTACAGAGTCTTTTTTTTCTGTTTACATATCATACTCTAGCCTAAATACATGCTAAGACAAAGACCAAGCTGGCTGGTAGCCCAGAGTGTAGTTGTTACCAAATTGACAGGGACCACCTTAAATTCATTGAAATGTCTAAATATCTTGCTTGTGTTATAACTATATTTTAAGAGTCTGTCTTTATCGAAAGAAAAATGGAGTAGCTTTAGAACAGCATAAACAAGTTACTGGGTGAAATGAGAATTGAATGTCAAAGTACGGTCTGACTTACCACAGCTCTCCATTACTGTAAAACACCAAACACTTAAGGGCAGGAAGTATCCTCATGTTACCATGTAAATAACTAATGGGCTTAGTTTATGTTAACAACTAACTTAGGAGCTTCTAATGAAAAATCCACCAAACAAAAACATGACCAAGAGTGTCTGAGACTCTTCCCCAAAAGAGACTGATTCTGCTAATTCTTAAGGTGACTTTCCTTTTTTTTTTTGATTAAGAGAATAGAGCCTGAAGAAATGTACAGTAAATGTGAACATAGTACAATTCAGAAATAGCCTGCAAAGGCAAGTAAAACATGGTAATTTTTTCTCATCTGCTGAAGATGTGAAAGGTTGAGTTTAATGTTTGCTTCTACATTTTTCCTTTTTGCTTTTGAAACTTTCAGAGTATCAGTCTTGTCTTCCTTTTATACATAGAAGTGTTGGAGGACAACACAACTGGAATGGAAGTCCCCCTCGGTTCCCACCTGAAGCAGCAGAGCGATGAATGATTAACTTTGAGCCTTTTTCTTTTCTTCTGACTTTTTGCCAGAATCTTGAATTAAATATTTTAGCAATAGCCAAAAAAATGGGAGTTTTCACAGTCTGATTAAAAATGCCTTTCCCCTCTCAAATGCCAGTCTCTTGTGACAGACGATAGCTAGAGATGATGGCTTCACCTTTCTGCTTTTTCAACTACTTGGACTCTTTGGGCAAAAATAGGATAGACAAGACCTGATACACACATAAAACCAAACAAAACCTTTGCAGAAACCTTACATCTGACTTAAAAACTAATGAAAGCTCTTCAGGCCTTCCTAATATGTCTTAAAAATATGTAAAAGGCAATATAGTTTCATCTCCTTTTCATGCCTATCTTTAGATCTAACCAGGTCTTTACTAGGGCAAGATAGGCAAATCCCAGTGACCAAGAACATGCCATATGAAAAGCACAAGATGTGTTGAAATTTAAAATTTACTAAAGCTGACATTTTGGCCTTACCAGATATGAATAAAATCACAAGAGTGTGGTGTGAAGGTATGATACCTGGTCATGGCTGGCTTCAATGGAGCTTCCGATACCTTGGAAAGTCATCTGCACAGGAGACAGTGTCAAACAGGTCATACACTCTTTGCCATTTTGTCTATCACTGTAGTGTACCTATAACAGAATAACATACGTAATCTGCTAAACACCAGGTTTGTACAAGGGAGTCATGCTAAAATACTGTCCCTTTTCAACAAGTTTGTAAGAATTCCAGACATTTACAATGAATCCATCTTTAATATAAAATAAGGAGTGTGTAAAATAGTCTAGGTAGCCCCATTCTGAAGTGGGGCCAAATTTTCCATAATATGTCTGTTGGATAGTTTTTGAAGGGCCGTGTTCTTTAGTTCTTGAGACCTTTCAAACTGATTTCAAGATGTCGTATCTATATAAAAATCTAGTTAGAAGATACGTGTTCCATCTTACATGGCATTTTTAACAGCATATTGTAGCTTAGTTATAAAATACCCATGTAAATCGTTATATCTCCTAAAACTTGGCAATCATAGTTGAAAGTTTTCAACTGTAATTCCATTTATACTAAAATCCACTAACTCTTATGACATGGCTAATATGGTCTATTTTAATTAAATCAAAATGAGACATAAAATGGAGAAGAATTCACATTCTTCTTGAGATGTCTAGGCTATCCTTTTCTAAGAGTAACTCATTCCCAAATGGGGTCAAGAAGTGCACGATGAACCTGAATCCTTCATGATATACAGAGGAAGACAGTGCTTCTACTTGAATTATTCTCTTTGTTTTCAGGTTCTCTTCAGATGGTTCTTAAATCCACTAAACAAAAGATGGATTTTAATATGATGAAGCAAAATGAAATTAAATGTTGCCAGTATTTCATTATTAAGAACAGGTTGCCACTCATGCTGAATTGTTGAAATATTACAGTTCTTTGCATAGCTCCTGACTTCCAGACAGGCAGATCAAGCACTTTCTTCCACGGGAGAAGTGGAATTTAGTTTATGGTGGTAATTTACATTGACTATGTGACCCCTGTCAGAACTGGATAGAGAGATCAGCTCTGCGGGAGACAGATCTTTTATGTTAGTATCTGTTTACAGCTGTACAGTTCTCAGGCAAAAGCTACATGGTAAAACTTCATCTTGACATTTAGGCTACAAAATAAATTTTATCCTTTCTGAAAACAGCTAGACCATATTAGGTTTATTCCTGTAGAAACAGTTTAGTGACTCAGTGACAATTGTATACCATGTATATTAAATCCCCTGTACCTAACTCTTCTCTGCCACAGGTGCAAATGGTGAATACTTCAAATGCTGCAAAACCAGTCCAAAACTGGCTGCGTGAGAGGAAAACCAAGTTGATGCCGTGCTGCAGAATCACTTTACTAACAACATATCAGACTAGTTTTGCTGTGGCCAGAAGTAAGATACAGAATGCAAAGGTCTTCTACTGAATATAGAAATATTGGTTTCATTCAGCCCTTCTTAAAGCTTTCTGGATTACTCCTGTCTTTCTTCCTCTAAACCTCCACAGTAAGTACCTATTAAATTGCTTGTGGCTCTGTGCCAGAAAAGCCATACTACTTACTTCGAAACCACAAGAGGCCCCTTCACGTATACAATGGTTTAACTTTGATTAATCGAAAGAGGAATGAAGGTATGAAACTTGGCTGGCAAATATAAACTGATGTTCTTTAAATGTCAGGGACTACTGTTATGACAAAGGCTTATCAAGCTTCCACAACTAATTGCAAGCTAGATATTCTGCTGAGTATGTGTTGTGGGAACGCAACGTGGAGAAACGGGGCAGCAAAGATCAAGAGGGTGATCACGTACTGCAAATATGACATCACAAAAGGGTGATCATCTATAAGATAATTCATAATAAGAATAAGGTTACAATTCACTAAGGCTCACTATAATAAAGCAAGGCTAACAAGCTGAAAGAACAAGAGATATCTAGAGGAAAAGTCATTAGTATTACTGGAGGCTATATTACCTCCAATAGCAGACTTGACTCAAACTCCCTTTAGAGTCCTACACTGAAATTGCAATAAACTCGTAATTTTGGTATCTTTCTAGGCTTAACTTAATGGGATTTTGTGAAGCACTTTTGGCCTCATCTCAATGTACCAAAGCTGTAATTTCTTACACAATAGTCCTCTAATTATCTCTTGCTCTGTTGAAGTAATTCAGTTGAACCAAAATAAATACTTACTACGTTAATAATATGAATAATGATAAAAAAAATAAAAGACTAGACTTTTAATGGGAACAGAATAAAACTTTGTCCTTTCATCAAATCTCCACACTCTACAGGTTTGTGCAATCAACCAAAACATTCAGACTTCTACATTTGGCATGTGTATATGCAATTTCCCAGTAATCCTATTTTGCTATTCATCAGTCCAGCTGCTACAGTTTCAAACTATTCCTTTCTTCTTCAAGTTTTATCTATGATCCAAAGTTAGGGTTGAGTTTGTGGGGTTTTTTTTTTGGTCAACCAAGAGTGCTAGGTATTTACCTATTCAAGCAGAATGTCCAAAATAGGCACTCAGAAAGAAATAATACGTAGTTCTGAAATAACTATCAAATAGTCCGAATATCGGCAGATACTTCTAGGTTTTCAGCCACCATTACATTACAAATATTTCAGTTTGTATATCCATGCTGTTATGACTAAGTATGGGAAGAATCTGAATGCATATAACACTGGTTTGAGAATATCATGTCCTCTAAGGCAGGGGAACATGAGGGAACAGCAAATGCTTGATCAAGGAGTGGTGACTGTTGGGTGGCTGAGTGCTCTGATGGTAATTACACCATTTATTGAGATTCATGACAACAATAACAACACTTTTCTA
>WEKX01019133.1:132528-168088 GCA_013390025.1 Pitta sordida
GCGCATGAAAAACACCCACATTTAAAAAAGCCCCCTTGCTAGATCATTAAGGAAAGATAAAGGCCCGTGCGTTCGGATGTGATATATAACACAATCATTGTGTCAAGAAAACATATGTTTGATTAGCACGCCTCAGGTTCATTAATCGCTGTGTCTGCTTCACAGCAGTGGGCAGAGTTTCCACTGCAGCTACTGCACCAAAGGGTAAAGGCACTTGGTAGCTTGAAGAGTGACAGTTCAGCCGTAAATCTTGAGGTATTCCAACATGCCTCTCTTACACAGTTTGAAGAGCAGCTGTATTGTAGCCTTAAATCTTCATTAAAATACAGTCCTAGGGTTTAGACTAAGAAATAAACCATTACTACACCATAAATAGGCGACAGCAAGCAGACTAAAGGCATTGTCACAGGTTACTGCGGCAGTATTTTATGTTCCTGGCTACAGTAAAGCAGACGCTTGACATCTATAAAACCAAGGAAAGTACAAATAAGAGCGGAAAAACTTACTTGATACTGTTCTCAAAGAGAATACATAAAATATCTGCTAAATGCAAACCAAATTTATCATCTGAGCCAAAGAAGTTTTGTATGTCCTTTTTTATTTTTCCCCCCCTCATGCTTTTCAGATATCCCTTGAATTTAGAGCTCCTGCATCAGTGATTCTGGAGGCCTGGGAAGTGTGGCCACATTATGTTCATTATGCTCACTCAAGTAAGAGAGACCCAGCTCTGTCCTACCTCTGGGTGTCCTGCTTGGTATCAGAAGATCAGCTGAGAGCTCTGCCATTGTAGCAGCACAGATAATCAGTACAGTAAGGTTCTTCCTGTTCTCCTGCCATCTGCTAACCCAGGTGTGTATTTATAAAGACATTGTTCCTGTGGAGCACATGCAAAGTGAGCGACCAGATTTACCATGGCTGGTATTGAGGGATGCAAAGAGACCTGTTTGTCTGACACGGAAGCTGAAATCAGGAGATGGGACATGACTTTCTATTAAAAAAAATAAATGAAAAAAATCACACTTGCATTGAAAACTACCTGGCTACTCTGTTAATGTCCTCTATTCCATAACAAAGATACATATTTTCTTGTTGACATAGGAGAGATCAGCTTAACAACAGTGAGTTTAAACAATTAATACCTCTTTTTGAGTTTAAACAATGAACCCTCTCCTAAAATGAATAAGAAAAATATGATAAAAATTAACAAATTAATTGTTCAGAAATTGACACACTGCAGAGAACTACAGAATCATGCAAGCTACAGCTGGCATGGTCCTTTTTCACAAACAACTCGTCTGCCATACACCCATAATTTTTCAGGTAAGTCCTGTATTTCCAGGAAGAGTTTTAATTAATTTTATAATTTACAGTCAACGGAAACATGAAACAAATGGCAACCCTGGGATCTCCTGTTTTCATCACATGGCCTAAAAAGCAGGAGGGAGATGAGAGGGTCAATATTCTGCTAATAACATACATGGAGGATGAACGTAGTATGGAGCATTTGTGGAGGAGCCTGTGTCTTGAGTACCGTCCTGAAAAACTGACTGAGAAAGGGACTTGGTTAATTCGGGAAGAGAAAATTGCTTCAGTTTAAAGTAACTTTCTAGCAACAGAATGAATAGAAAGACTCTAAGGAACACAGTTTTTCAGGATGAAGGTAGTCACTGAAGAGAAGAGTGCAGCCTGCTTTAAGGAGTCGCTGTTTACAAACTGCATTCAAAAGCCCTGGAGGTTGTATTAATGAAGAGGGAACCGGGTCACTGTGAAACTGTGAATAGGAAATCAGCTGCCTGAGTTTGCTAAGAAGTCTGATGCTGGTACAGACACTGACGTTGTGTACTAACCTAGAAATAAGGCAGTATGCTTAAGGAACCATCCTTCTTTCATTAGAGCAAGAAATAACCACTTCACTTCTGAAAATTACCCTGCTACCAAATCCCGGCCACACAAACCCAACACAGCTTCCAATTCTGAATGAGACTGAAGGACATGACAACCTAAAAACACCTTCTCTCAAACACTCAGCTTCAGTCACAGAGAGGCGAATAAACTGTAGCACGTCTCTTTCCTCCCTCTTCACCTTTTCTTCTTGCTTCTCTTTTTAAGGGTATTTGCTTGAGAGCTGAGTTCCCTTACTATAATTAAAGCTAAACCCCAGTCTGCTATGAATTCACCACTGCACCTTCACATTGTTGCCAACTGAAACTCGCAGTCTTTCAGTTTGGGCTCTGTTCCAAGCCTAAGTCCGTAGCTAAGTTATCAAGCCACATTAGGATTTACTGAGAAAGATTTTGGCAGAGAATGCAGCCCGGTGTGTTTAGTGCTAGCTGCAGTATTTTAAGAGATCCTGATAGCTTTTAAACATTCTCATACATAAAGCCCCTACATTCTAAAATTGGATATGGAAATATAACTCACTTTTTTTTTTCCATATAGCAAGTTATAGGCAGGGATACGTGGGAGGATTTCTATTATATGCAAGATGACAAGCAGAAAAGCTAAAATGTTACCACAGTGACTTCCACACCACACCTGGGAATGCACATTAGCCAGTTACTCTCTGTTTGTCATCTTTCCTTTTAGAAACTCAAACAAAAAAAGAGGCACCTGGGTGTTTCTGGAGACAAGAAGAGCAAAACTTCAGCAGTGCTTGAATAAAGAGCCTTCTCACTTGTAAGAGGGAGTAAGGCAACGACGGTCAGAATAGAAAAAAAGCTGATTTAGACAGATTTCTGGACAGAAGTCAGGTAGCTCGAGACCTTGTGCTACACTTGCACTTGTTTTCCTAGTTCTGCATAACCTTCAGTTAACTCAGAAACACTCTTCCTGCACAAAATATTACCTCTGATGGTAGGCTCTGTGAATGAATCTGCCGTGTTTCCATACTTGCATTACCTTTCCTTATGGAAACTCACAAAAATAATGCTCATGATTATTTAGGCACAATGCTACCACTATTTTGGCTTCTTTGGAGGTCAAAAATAAGATAATATGAACTAGATGGTATATAATCCACAGAAACACTTCTGAAAAAAATGGATACTATAAAACCATTTGTAGTCGATCAACCCTGGGTCACTGCAAACAACTGTGGTGCTGCCTACCTTCCCTCAGAAGTCAGGTGATGAAGAAGACCCTATAAAGCAGAATGCAATGAAATCCAGGTGCTTTGATTTTCACATTAAGCTCTCTCTCGATTCTTGCTATCATCTTTTCTCTCTCTCTCTCTCTCTCTCTCTCTCTCTCTCACAGAATCACAGAATCAGTAAGGTTGGAAAAGACCATAGAGATCATCAAGTCCAACCTATCACCTGTTACCTAATCTAATCTAGTCAAACCTGTTACCTAACCTGTTGCCATCCTCGCCATTTCACATTGACAACACACTTTCTTCCTTTTGGCTAGTCATATACAAATCCAGGTTTAGAGACCTTGAAGTCCTTTCCTACGTAACACACCCATTTGACAATTTGATTTTTAGTGTAGCAGGTCACTTGCAAGTTTCTGAGACCCAAGTAAGGACTCTCGATAAACAGGTAGCCTGGAGTTGTGCAAATTAGAGATGTCCCTAAAATTGTCAATAAAATCCTAACTAACTTACTGCCATTCCTTGGAGGAGAACTCTTTCAACTCTTGCTGTAAACACAACAAAAAATAGTAGTTGTCTTGAATAAATGTCTAAGTTTTGTAGGAAACAACCTGCTAAAAAGGGTCGAGTTTTCTTCTGAGCATGACTGTCAGTTCACATGGATAAAAGGGGCTCTCCTGACTTCTGCCGTGTCACACATCTGGTGAATTAATTCCTTGTCTTGCTTTTCTTGTGTGTGTGGCTTTTGCTTCCCTTATTAAACTGTCTTTATCTTAACCCTTGAGGTTTTGCACTTTTACCCCTCTGGTTGTTCTCTCTCATGCCCCTGGAGGGGCATAAGACAGCAGCTGAAAAGGAGCTGAGCTGCCCACCAAGGTTGACCCATAACATCCCTTCCAGCACCCAGTTCATGAAGGGTTAGAGATAACAACAAATTTTATCAGAATATGCTATATCAAATTTCTCTCTCTTTACTTCTTAATTGTCCGGCTCCTGCGGGTGATTAATAGGGAAGTGTGAGACCTGAGCACAATGTCAATGGTATGGAATAAAGGACAGAAGTTACATTGGTTTTGGCTGAGACAGAGCTAATTTTCTTCATAAAAGCATGTACAGCACTAAGGTTTGGTCTCGTGACCAAAACACTGATGATAACACAGCAAGGTTTCAGCTAGTACTGAGCAGGGCATGCCAAGTCAAGGCCTTTTCTGCTTCTCACCCCACTCCAACACCAAGCAGGCTGGGAATGCACAAGGAGTTGGGAGGGGACACAACCGGGACAGCTGACCAAAGGGATAACTCATACCTATGATATCCTGTTCAGTGATAAAAACTGGGCAAAGGAGGAAAGAGGGACATTCGGCGCTATGACATCTGTGTTCTCAAGCCACCTTCACATGTGATGGAGCCCTGCTTTCAGGAGACGGCTGATTGTCTGCCTGCCTGTGGGAAGCAGTGACTGATCTCCTTGTTTTTCTTTTCTTGCACACACAGCCTTCGTCTTTATCTCAACTCATGAGTTTTACCACTCACGCCCTTCTGATTCTTTCCCTCATCCCACCAGGGGGGACAGAGTGAGCAGCTGTGTGGGGCTTAAGCTGCCCATTGGAGTTAACCCACAAGTCTATAGTAACTGGAACATCAGGCAATAGTTTAGTAATCGGTGAAAGTACAAACTTCCCACTGGAAAAAAATGCCGGTTTCCAAAAGAGTCAGAAACTGAGATAATGAGGACTTTGCCAATGATTTCTAAAGATGTTTATACTTCCTATGGGCAAGAGACAAATATTGCTGTTGAGCTTATTGTACTGGCCATTGACCACAGCACAGTAGAAACATACAGGAAGACAACACCCTTATGCCAAAGGCCAGGTTTCAATAATCTTGGTGATGATAGAGCACAACATCATTCTACACACCATTTCACAGAAACTGATCTGACCAATGAGGGACAGTGCTAGTACACCTAAGATCCAATGCACCAAGACAGAAAACTAAAGACCGATTACACAACTCATTTTACAGAAGCAGGTATTGATAATACACGGCAACACAGTCACTCAAGCTATTTCAAAGGAGTTAAGAGTAAGAACTCATTATATTTTAAAATATAAATGTCATTAATTCCCACTGCCCTTTGAGTGTTAACACTAAGGTGAATCAGCTGATCACAGTTCCCTCTGGGCCTGACTGTATGCTACTGTTTCAGAACATTTTCACTAATATTTGCAGTCTGGTCAATCCTGCTGGGAAAAAAAAGTCTCCTTTTTTTCCCTCCTTTTTTGGGGGGATGGGGCAATATGCACAGTTACACACATAGAATTATGAGGGAGCTTGACCCCAAATGTGGATGGAGCAGTATTTTCCTTAACAGCATTATTTCAAAAGTATGGTCTAATACTATTCTACAAACGCTTTTTAATATCCTAATTTTAACTCGTTTTTGGAGATAGGATCTTCAAAGAACCATTCTTCTAAAAACATTTTACTGACATAACTTTTAAATCTGTTTTACATTTATGATGCCAGGAAGACTGATGCTATCATTTCAAAGGCTTCCTTTAATTATTGTTTGGTTTTTCTAATTTGAACAAGTGATGTGTCTTTTGTACTCTCCAGGATTAGCCTATTTTCTGGGATTAGAGTCCCAGCCTGAAAGCGGCCATAAACTGTTTGCCGCCAACACATGCAAGGACAGAACAGTATCATCTACATTTGCACTCTTGGTCTTAGCACTTGCTGCACCCTCTTTCCTTGACTTTATCTAGACATCTGCCAAAGCATACCTTCAGATTCATTCATCTGCAGGGAGCTTTGAAAATAAACTCATCTGATAACTATGTAGTACCGTAACTACAGTTATATTAATTATAATAGATTCAGTACTTAGAGCCCTTCCCCCTAAAACACAGTAAAAAGTCCAAGTTTACAAAACACTATGTAGGGTGCCCAGGCCTACAAGTCAGCTGTAGGTCAGGTACCTAATCTGGTGTTCATGAAAATCCCAAGGAGCATCTACCTTTTTAGACAATTTTACAGCTTTAGATTACTTGCTATTAGCATCCATGGTGCCTGTATCAATTTTTAAAGTGCTATTTAGGTGTTTTTTAAAATCTGACCTTCTTAGAGAAATTGTCAGTTATGTACAGATCACACCAAAACTATAAGTCTTCCATTGAAATTCTCTGAGGGTTGAATTTCCCTGAAATTCTTCTCCCATCTCAGTAATGAGATCTAAGCACTCCTAGACTGATTTTCAAATCTGAACTTCACAGTGTTTTGTTTTGTTTAAAGTCACTGTAGGGAATGGTTTGAGCTCAGTGTCAGCCCTAATCCAAGTGTAGCAATTCAGTTTCAGCCTACCCCTGCCAACAATTCAAATCCATACATGGAAATGTACAAGTCACAAGTAAACCTGACTCCAGAGCATTCAGCAGGACCTCTCCTGTGCATGCAGTCAATTCAGAAATGTGTGCCATTGGGGAAATGAGAAACACTTAGAAATGCCAAGCAAAAAACCATTCAAGTCTATCCATTTATAAAACGGAACAGTTAACCACTAAACAAATGTGAGGGAGGAAAAAAATAATTGTGTAACCATTGCAATCAAAGGAGTATATCCCATAGAAACTATATCCTGTGTGAGGTTTTATTATGTAGCCACTATAGAGAAAAAGTGAAGACCTCCAAGCCTTGTCAATGCAGCAAGCCAAGTTACACACTGGGACAGACTGTGGGCACGCAATCATGGCTTTTTACATTTTATGATCTTTGCTTTATGGAAACTCCCAGTGAAACTTCCTACTGGACTATCTGCAAGTTGCATTTTGCCTCAGTAAAAACTGGAGGCTTAAGTTTTTCATGTGCAAAGAGCTTCTCTAAACGTTTCCACTTAAACAAACCCTCTGAATAATTTACTGCACTTAAACAGTCAGCAAAAATAACTGTAACTCTCCTAATAAGGTTACAAAACAATACCCAAAATACTACATAGTCATTTCAAAATAACAGTTTTACCAAAACTGAATTTTCCTTTAAACTACTTCCTGTCAAAGTCTGCAAAACAATTAACCAGTAGATCATATTCATAAATATGAAGAAAGCACTAAAAATGCTTTATTCAGAGTTTGCAAAGGCTTGCTTGAAGCATTTGTGTTTAATTATCACTGGTAATTTGAAGCCTGAGCTTTGAAAGTATCCAGGCTAAACACCTGTTTTTCAGTGACACTGAGCTGCTGCTTATCAATTACAAACCTCTTTAGAACAATAAACCATAAAGAATAAAAATGCAATTTTTTAGTAGTTAACTATATATTGGTCTTAATAACTCTTAATACTAAGGGCTTGCAATAGACCATGGCTGAGATCATACACAAACAGTTTAGAAGAATTTAAGTTAAATACCCGCATTTTAAAGACGTCCCCTGAAGCTAAAGTAGTTCAAGAAAACCATTCAAATAAGCAAATAACATTATTTACATTTACAAATGAAACATCATATGAGTATTTATTGATTCTTTTAAAAAATTCAAAAAATACATTGTAACAGAACAGAATGTATACGTTCTTCTATGAAAGACAAAACTATGGTTATCATCTGGACCAGAATACAAATACATGCTAACAATGTAAAAATCATTTTGGGTCATTCAGGAAACACGAAACAAGCTAGCTGTTTGCAAATGCAGCAATTATCTACTCAGTAAATATGCCTGAGAAAGTTAACCTGTAAAGAAATTGGCTTTTAAACTCTTAAACACCAAGAGTTTTCTAGGCTGAAATGGTGAAGAGACCTGTGATGTGCACCTGACAGGCCATGAGCCATTTCCCACAGCAATTCTGTTCGCTGCTCCACCTCAGCTCAGCCACTCAGCAGCAGTAGGTTCACATCAACACCAGGCTTATTCAAGCGAGGTGTTGAAGAGCGTGCTAAAATGATGTAAAATCATCAGTTACATACACAGAGGATAGATGCTAATAATTGGGATTCTGTACCAAATTCCTTAGTTTGTATTAGGGCCAAGTAAAAAGCAGTAGTCTAGTTCATGGATGAAACAAATAATATTTTTTGGCTCAAGGCAAGACCCTTTAAAAACAATTTCTACATAAGCATCTAGAATCAAAGCATAAAAAAACCCCAGGACAATCACAACTAATCATTTTACAGTAACCACATACTTTAGTAGGAACCAAAACAGTGACATAAATTGTGCATCAGTTCTATGAAAATACAGCATGACTAGTAGACACAAGCAATCTGATAAGATGTTAAAGTGAGCAGTGAAAACTTCACGGACTGAATTTTTTTTTTCATCAAAATTCATCTGTTTCTACTGCAGGCAGGTAAAAAATGGAATTCAGGAAAACTGAATTCCTATTAGCAGCTTAACTCTACTACAGTGAGGCTGAGGCTTTTACCATTTCTTTCATTAAGAGACATTCAAACTAATGAAGCAAAAATGACATTTCAAAAATGAAGACCAAAAGAAAGTTGAATGCACATTTTAGACAGAAACAATGTACGGTCAAATCCAAAACTGGTGATCTCTGATGTAGGCAAATGTAATATAACTAAGCTGCTCATACAAACAGAACATCTGACACTATTTCTTGAATCCTAGCAGCCTCTTTTAAATCACATCCAATGACTACATACTTTGTAGATTACAAAAAAATCCATTATCAGGCATGCAAAAATTCTAACAGAACCCTTCCATTTCCAGAATTTGGTTACATGATCAGAGTACATACGCTAGAGCATATGAAATCAACCTTTCAAATGTAACAAAATACAATTCTGAAAAGGGAAAAAAACCACCAAACCAACCCCCAAAAATCAACCCAAAAACCTATGACAGGAAAAACATATTTCTGCATAGCTGGTCCTATTCTTTGATGGTGCAACACAGCAAAATGAGCCACTATCCACATTCATGTATATATTTTGCATGTAATACAATAGGGAAGAGGCTTCCTTTTCCCATCTTCCACACTGCAGAAATGAATGGATCTACTACAGAGGCTGGCACCAAACTATGAAATGTAGAGTATTTCCCATTTGCTAGGTGCAGGTTATCACTGATGACTAGGATCTAGAAGTTATTCTATACCACCACAAGTCATTGCTGGGGGGACGAGGCGAAGGAAGTCTCTCTCAGGGACAACAAGGTCCCATCCAGTCACACATCATGGTGGAGGGAGAAGTGGAATACTGTCAATTGTTCAGGGGTTTCCATGTGAATCCTTGAGGGGTTTCCATGTGAATCCTTCCTTTCTTGAACCTTCCTTCATTAGTATAGTTGATGTTACCTCAATCCTTGATCTTTACCTTTTGTGACTCCAGTTCTCCTCTCCATCCTGCCACAGGGCAGGTGCTGGAAGGGAGGGAGAGTGGCATGTGGTTTGGAGAGTCTCAATGGGAGGACTGGATCGGGGAGTATCATTCCTGAACTGTGACAGCCTTATTTGACACTCAATGTGTGGCATGACGGGTTGAGATAACAACAGATCTGCTCAGAGCAGGCTGGAAACAAATTTCATCTAAGCCTTTGTTGTATTAGGTATGAAGTCACCGGTCACAATGTTGCTTGGTCTGTTCATGTGGGTGTGGTACCTAACCCTGTGCATACATATTCCTGTATGACTCCTCACAATGTTCTTTTTCAGAACAGGGAGAGGGACCAGGATTGCTTTGTTGCTGTACTGTGTGACATCAGATTATGATACGATAACGCCAAGGGTAGTAATGGTCATTTGGAATGTGTATCAGTATTGCTCTTCTGCCCTTAACTCAGGTGCTACCTTTGGAAGTCCCTTAATAATCATACCCAGTCCGGGGGGGAAAAGAGGAGGATGATTTTCCTCAACTTTTCACCCTCTTTTCCTCCATCAAGCCTGTTACAACAGCTTTTGAGAACTCTGCATTCCCTCTGGATGTTTAAGAAAGCTTGTTCTTATTGCAGTGTCTGCCAGGTCTCCCCACTGCAGTCCACACCACACTTCAAGTCAAGAAAGAGATTTCTAGGAAGGTCATTAGAGATCTGCCCCGAGGGTGGATAGTCATAAGTGACATGGAATGTGGGAGAAAATGGGCCACCTTTGGGGGAACTTATCTGCTCTAATGGCGTGGAAGTTCACTCCTGAGCAGCTACAGGACCCTGATAAAGTTATAGAATATTTGCAAAGAGAATGTTGTGGCAACTCCAGAGAGGAGCAACTTATTGCAATGTGTTGGGCCCTGGCTAACCTTTACAACACAGTTCAATATTAGACAGCACCATCATGGGGAGAAGCACACCAACAGGCACCATGGCCACTCAAACTGCAGCTGAACTAGAGCTGTGACAGTAACAGTCACGCCAGTACCGAAGAAGAAATTCAAGACTAAATCAGTTTGCTTAGTGAGGGATGAAGAGGAATTAGGATTCTCACAACAGAAGGAAGAGGCAGGGCCAGATATAATCACTCGATCCCTATCACCAAGATGCAAGATAACTGAAAAGATTTCAGCTGCCAGTCAGTTGTTGCTCTGATGGTGGGATATTGCTGCCCACAATATGAAACTGAATGGCAGTGATGCTGAGCAACTGAGATCCCTGTCCTGGGACGTGGGCATTGACAAGGGGATTGAGAAGAGGAAGTCTCAGGCTCTAGAGGCAATTCCTGTCAAGCATAAGGGAAAGGTAGTCTCTCAAAGATGATCTACCAGTGCACCAAACAGGTGGAACATCACAGAGAAAGATATCCAGTACCTGAGGGAATCAGCTGGAAGTAATCTCTAAGAATTCAAATAATGAACAGTCCCCTGTAGAACCAGATGAGGTCCAGTGTATACAATCCACATGGCCGAGATTTGTATGGAGCATGCCATCATTTAGCATGCCAACTCTTTGTCATTGATGTCAATGAAAGGAGGAGAGCAAACGGTGTTTCAGGTGACTACTCAACTACTTAACTCTGGTAATATGAAGATCATCTGTTTTTCCACCCTACTGATCCGTGCCTTGGCTGTGGAAAGACAGTCCAAGTCTGTACACAGATTTGAAAGACCTGAGCAAACTAGAAAGGACATGTCCCATTCCCCACCAGTACAGACCAGAGTCTCTGCTATTGGGACTAAGAGCCTCTATGAGAGAGAGGGTACACACCACGAGGTAACCTGTGATTTTACTTGTATGACCATGGGGAAGACATGAGGAAACCCACCTCTGCCCCAGCATCACAGGTACATACAGCAGTTGAGAGGAAGAACAACCACTGCGGAAAACTCTTTAAGGATAAATGCTGCTCCAGTTTCCGGTGAACTAGTCCTCAGATAGAAGAGAAGAGCTGATGTTACTTCCAATCATCTTGAAGGGACCTCTAGTTCATATTTACAAGAAGTGAGCAATGACCAGAACTAGAGGGGTCCTGCCTCCGGCCAGGTGAAAGAAAGGCACACTATGGTCTGTTGGACTGTGTGGATCCCATGGTTCTTGGAACATCAGACCCACAGGAGTATAAGGCTTTAGTTGACATCAGCGCACAATGTGCTCTGATGCTATCATGATATATAGGGGCAGAATCCACCTCTGTTTCTGGGGTGATGGGGGAATCCCAACAGCTGACTGTACTGGAAGCTGAAGTGAGCCTGACTGGGAACAAATGGCAAAGACACCCTACTGCGACTGATCCAGAGGCCCCATGCATCCTTGGCATAGATTATATCAGGAGAGAGGACCCAAAAGGGCATTGTTTGGCTCTTGGGATAGCTGCTGTGGAAACAGAGGAAATTAGACTGCTGAATACCTTGCCTGGTCTCTCCAGAGGACCCTTCTGCTATGGGACTGCTGAGGGTTGAAGAACAACAGGTACTGATCACCACCACAACAGTACATCATCACCAATACTGTACCAACTGAGACTCCATGACCCTCATCCATTAGATGATCTGTGGAGAGCCAGCCAATGGTCAGCAAAACTTGCTGCCCCTTTAACAGTCCTATACAATCCATGAGTAAATCCAATGGAGAGTGGAGACCGACAGTGGACTATCATGGCCTGAACAAAGTCAAACCACCATTAAGTGATGCTACTGGAGATGCTGGAATATCAGCATGAACTGCAGTCCAAGGCAGCAAAGTGGTGCCTTGTAAATGTGGTTTTCTCCATTACTTTAGGAGCAGAGTGCAGGCCACAGCTTGCTTTCACCTGGAGAAGTGTCTAATACACCTGGAAATGATTACTCCAGGGGAGGAAACACAGCCCCATTGTTTACCGTGGACTTATCCCAACTGCACTGGAAAAGGCTCCAGAACACTTCCAATACATTGAGGACATCATCATCATGTGGGGCAAAACATAAGAGGGAGCTTTTGAGAAAGGGCAGAAGAGACTAGTGAAGTGGAGAGNACCGCTCTGGGATGTGCTCTCGGTCTCTGTACGGGTGTTAGATGGTGAGTTGGACTAGATGATCCTTGTGGGTCCCTTCCAACTCATAATATTCTGTGATTCTGTGATTCTGTGATAATCCAAAGCCTCCTGAAGGCTGGTTTTACCACAAGGCAAATAAAGGTCAAGGGAACTGCCCAGGAAATTCAGGTTTTAGGTATAAGGTGGATGTTGTCAGATTCCAATGGAAACGATCAACGAAGTAACAGCTATATCCCCACTCTGTCTGTAAAGGGTCCTCTGGATGAATGGGCCCAAGAGCTTGGTATATTCCAGCTTCAAAAACCAGCTGCTTTAGAACCTCCTCATAGACTGGTGTTCAGTTTCAAGGAGATATTTTCCTGGTCAAATCATACAAAGATTGAGATATGACAGAAAAAATCATCTCTCTCCAAAACACCAGTAGTTAAGGCATGACGGAGCTCCTTTCTGCTTTCAGGAATTTTTACCTCTTCTAGGACAGCTAGTATGTTGGGGGAAAACAATATGTGCTAGTGAGAGTTGAAATATTTTCAGGTCTAGTGCAAGCTGCCTGCCTGACCCAGAACCCCAGAATGGCCAGTCGGCCAGAGGTCCCACCCTGGGGAGAGGTGGCCACAAGGACCACAGCAGATAAAACGATGTTTTCCACATCATCACGGCCCTGTCATCTGGACATGTGAGAGCTGGTCTTCTACAAGGATCCAGTGGTACCTATATATAATCTGTCCCTCCCTTTCTCCTTCTTCTCTCTTCTTGCTCCCTCGTCTTTCTTTGTGCCTTTTGTGATGTTTTTGGTAGCTTAAAGCTGGAGGGATTGGATTTCAAGTAACTGGTGTGGATTAGCATGTGCTGGGTCAGTACCTTGGTAGAACATTTGGTCTTTTGAACTTTTACCAAGTTCTCCCCTAAACTATCAGTAAAAGTACCTCTTGAGAAAAAGTCTGTGGCTTTTTCTCTTTATGCTATTTAGAGGTGTTAAAGAATCCTGTATATTTTAAAAGCAAAACTCCTGGCTAAGCCCATGAGCTTGTGGCTCCAGGAGTGAGGTTACACATCCCAACTGAAAAAGAAATACTGGCAGTTTATAAAGGGGTTTGAGCCGTTCCAGAAATGATTGGCACTGAAGCACAGCTCCTCCTGACACCCTGATTGCCAGTGCTGGGCTAGAAGTTTAAAGGGAAAGTTCCTTCCACACAACCTGCCATTGATGCTACATGGAGTAAGTGAGCTCGAATAGGAAAACTCAATCACCCAGGGATCTTGGTATTCATCACAAACTGTCCTGAAGGTGAAAATTTCAGACTATCATCATCAGAGGAGGAAGAGAAGGTGACACATGCTGAGGAGGCTGTACCATATAATCAGCTACAAGAAAATGAAAAGCGTTATGTTCTCTTCAGTGATGGTTTCTGATGTATGTTAGGGATACATCAACAATGGAAAGCTGATGAATGGAGTCCTACACGGTCAGCTGCAGAAGCTATTGAGGGATAAGGTGGACCAAGTCAAGTTGCAGAAGGGAAAGCCGTCCAGTTGGATTTAGATGTCACTAAACAAGAATAATGGTCAGCACTCTAAACAGACTTGAGGGTGGTAGCAAATGCTCTGTGGGGGTGGCTAGACCAATGGTGAAAAAACAATCAGAAACACAGAGGTAAACCAACCTGGGCTGCTGAATTGTAGCAAGACATCTCTGCCTGGGTAGAGAAGTTGGCTGTAAAAGTCTGTGAAGTAGATGCACACATACCCAAGAGTCGGACCACTGAAGAGAATTGCAACAGAAGACAGGAGGACTGAGCTGCCAAGATTAAAATGCCACAGGTGGATGTGGACTGGCAACATAAGGGTGAGTTTTTTCTGGCTTGGTGGGCTGCCTCAGGTCATCAGGAAAGAGATGCAACATACAGGTGGGTTGTGATTGAGAGGTGAATTTATACATGGACATCATCACCCAGGTTATCTGTAACTGAAACAAGTCTTGCAATCATATCATGCACCAGCCTCTGGCAAAGTTGATTGGTACAATGGACTGTTAAAAACCGCATTGCAGCAATGGCCAGTGGGACCTTCAAACATCTATATTTAGCAAAGGCCACCTGGTTAGTTAATGCTAGAAGCTCTACCAATTCAGCCGGCCCTGCCCAATCAAAACCGCTATGTATTGTAGAAGAGCATAAAATCCCCACGGTATGTATGAGGAATGTATTAGAGAAGATAGTGAGGATTAGTCCTGCCTCAAGCAAAGGCAAACCTCTTGCTCAAGGACCTGGGTGCACTTGGTGGGTAATGCAGAGGGACAAGGAAACATGATGTGTACCTCAATGGGATTTGATTTTTGGGTGAGAACAGTCTGTAATGTTGAACCAATACAGTTGAACTGTATAGTATTGGTTGCTGAATGACACTGCCACTATATGCCGTAACTACCTTGAACAACGAGGATGGATTGCTGCAGATATAGCAGCCATAAGTTCCTGATACAGTTTGCAACCAGGCAAGAGCACATCAGTCCTCCTGCCCTGGGAGACATCTAGGACAGACAGAATCCACAGTCATGGACTAAATGAACTCAACAAACATCTTGGAGGGGCAGCCATTAGACAGTGGAAATTATACCTGTGCTTGTATATATGTGCCTGTCTGTCTGTCTATCTATCTATCTATCTATCCATCCAGTTGGAAGGTGTAGATTTGGGCATGTTGTAGATGGTATAGAATAAGGGGTCGATAATGTCCTGCTTCCAGCTAGGACAGGATTAATCTTTGCAGTACCTAGAAGAGGGCATGGATAAGACCTGGACCTTATTCTGCACCACCTCATGTCACACTGTTTCTTGCACCCTCTGACACTAGTATTGTCAACATTATTGTTTGCTTTCTTAGCTCATTGCTGTTTCCAGTAAATTGTTCTTATCTCAACCCTTGATCTTTACCTTCTGTGCCTCCAATTCTCCTCTCCAGCCTGCCATGAGTAGTTGGGAGGAAGGGGGAAGTGAGCAAGCGGCACACAGTCTGGAGGGTCTCAGTGGGAACACTAAATTGGGGAGTACCTTTCCTCAACCATGACATCAAGTTACAACTACGAGGTGCAAGGTGGGAAGCAAAGACATTACTTTAACAACCCAGCCTAGAAGACAAATTCAAAGGTAACGTTGTTCATTGGTACCTTCTGGATCAAAGGAGAAACCAATGCCAGAGCAGTATGTAAAGCTTCTTTCAAAGAGGTGAAGACTCTCAAAGAAATACAAGTAAAAACCATAATTTAAGCTTGTAATTATTTAAGGAGAACAAAAGAGAAAAAGATGGGCTGCAGTAAGGCGAATGTAAGGAAGGAACAAAAAAGAGAAGAAAGGACACGAGTATTGGTGCAGACTTGTATCTCCTGGACCCAGAAACTGCCTCAGACACCAGCTAATTTTACAAGATAAGTTACATGCATGCCCACATTCAAGAGGGCAAGAGTGAAACCTTGATGGCAATGCTACGATTCGGGCTGAAGAGCTTCATTTTCCCCCTCCCATACCTGAAAGCCTTGAATCCTTGCCAAATATTCCAGCTGTTTTGAAGGCTGCACTGTAGAACAGGGGGAAGCAGGAGATATTCCTTTTAGACCTATGGCTTCGGCAGTTGGGGATGTTCCATTCATGAGAAGTTCCCTGGCAATTGTAGCTGTGCTATTTGTTGTAGGAGATATGCTGAAGAAAGAGCTAGAAGTCTGGCTCATTTCTTTGGACGACAAATAGCTTACAGTGGTACCAGGGGCTGATTTGTTGCGGCTTGCTTCCATCTCTTGATAAACATCAGGAGAGAGATGGAGTATTCCCTTTGGTGCTGAAAACAAAACCAAAGATCATTATTACTCTAGAATGAGTTTGTCACATACATAATTTTCATTAACGTATTTTACAGTGAAAAGCAAAGTAAGAATTTAGAAACACTATCTTATTTTTTTTCACATTAACTGTAAATAAAATGGCATCATTTATTTAGAAACAGGAAAGCAGATTTTAAGTGCCCTTCTTTTTCTTCTTCTCCAGCTCCTTTTAAAAAGGTACAAACCTGGATTTTAAATCTGTGGCTATCACAAAATACACAACACGAACAAATAAGATTTGGAGACCTACAAACCATGAGGAACAGATGCTACTTCAAAACAGTAGCACAATCATTATTTCCCTACTTTCTTCTACCATCTATCTGATACAATAATTTAGGCTGTTTTTTCCCAAATAATTGAAACTAGTCTGTATCAGCACCATTGCCACCAGAAGTAGTTTAGTTTTCTCTCCCACCTACAGCTGCTGTTTGTACTGTCCTGCTGCTCTGTTGCTTGTGCCACCACCAGCACCCGTAGGACCATGTAGGAATGTTCATAAGAATGAGCTGTTGGAGGCAGAAGAAGGGCAGTGCAGTTTCTTGCAGTAGCAGCACTGCCTGAAGGCTTAAAATGTTTGCTGAATTACAGGGGCAGCCTGTGGTTAAAAAATTAAATTGCCCTGCAGCCACACTGCACTGTGCTAATGACTCTGATGTGACTGACTGCTCTGCAGTGAAGAGCACTTTTTATTTTAGTTTGCAAATAGCTACTTGTCTTCCAGAAGGTTTGTATGTATTGAAAAAGAAAAGCATATATGTGTCATGCTTGGTATCAATAGGAGTTACAGTAAAAATTTAAAAGAGGTAAATTTATTTATGTATATTACGTTTAAGTATTTCCAGTGACATGTAAATTAGGGACAATGCGTCCACATTTCAAAAATTTCAAAATTTAGGGTTCAAAAACCCTAAATCTGCTTGGAAACAAGAGTACATACTCGATCAGTTTTGCTGACATTTCTGTGCATGGAAATGTGCAGAATTAAGTCTACAGCTTGCTAGTTTTCTTATACAATGAAACATTTGTTGAAAACAGAACTAACTAGTTAGCTGACATGAGATGAAAAGCTTTTTCTTATTATTAACACATCAGAAAATGAGCTTGAAATGTGTAATTTCATACAAAGAACATACTTTAGTCTTCTAGCATTCCTCTGAAAATAACATGGGTAAAGCTGAGCTATATGGCATTTCATTCTAGGGATAATAAACTTGTTTGTCAACTGATTTAGTAATCCCAAGAGAAATCAAAGCATTTAATGCTAAATTCACTTGCAGTACATATTAAACTAATTTCAGAATGTAGAATAAATTCAAAGAGAAGGAAATTAACTCCCAGTACCTAGAAAGGATTCCTCTAATCCTAACAGAGCAAGCAGTACTTCTCCACAAGGAGAAGGCAAAAAAAATATTACCTGTAATTAATATCCTCATTTTCAACTATATGGTGAAAATGGAAGTATCTCAATGCCAACTCAGCAAACTGCTCACAGGTGAATCTTTTCATTGATTTATTTGCACATTTGGCTTTTAAATTCATATTGCTTTTAGAAATCTGGAACATCTGCTTATGCCATTCACAAAGACACATCTCTTATTCACCTGATTGCGCTCCCCACCCACCTTTGTAGGGCTGGAGAGCTTGGTTGGACCTTGAACTCTTAGGGTATTTTACCCAGTTTAGAACTGTCTCCAAAGCTGGACCGCAGAGCTGAACTCCGGAATTAAACACAAATTCAAGACAATGCCATTGAGAAAGATGGAGGAGTAAATTTTATTTACTCCATCTGGGACAATTTAGAATATAGCCTTATAGATAAACAATTGTGTAAAGAAAGATCATTATTTTATGACATATAATCACTATATGGCTAGAGAGAGTTTATGCTCTTTTTCTGAGTCTATAGCCTCCAAGGCCCACCACTGCTCGTATTTTTTAAAAGTCTTATAAAAGATGTAACATTAATGAAAATAAAAAACATATCTTGATATCTGACACTGGCTTACAAAACCAAACAGCAACAATAACACTGAGTGGCAGATGTTCACCACCTCCTAAGAACTGCCCACTGTAAACCTGATTCCCCACAAGTAGCTCAGAAGCAGAAATGAAAACTGAACAAAAGACAGAACAGTCCACTCGTTCAGAAATAACATGGTATTAGCGCCCCCCCAATCCATTTTAGAAAACCATAATACAATATTAACTTTAACAAAGTTTAAAGAAGTTTAAAATCAAGTCCAGTGCTGCAGATGTCTATTCCATTGATGTAATATTACTTAAAACAAACATTTGACATGCTTTCTCAGCCATTTCACTGTTTTTACATGATCCACCCAAATATCTAACTGCTGTCTGGAACAATGGTTTGGAATACTTCCAGATTACTAAGCTTTCTCAATGTTAAAGGAACTAATATGCAGCATATGATTAAAAAGATACTGAGCAGAGTATAGCAAATGCTCCTAAGTACTGACTCTAATGGTGATATTACATTAATAACAGGACTTTTACACTTTGTAACACCTTATTGCTAAAGACTTCAAAATGCTTTAAAAGCAATAATTAATTCAAATCATACATTCGCTCTGAGAGGCAGATATTATATTACCATCATTGATTAACTCTGGAAACAAAGTAACGTAATATTCTAGACATTACATTAATGTATTAACTTTTTATCTTCACAAAGCTTCTTACAAACTTGTTTTAAAAAAGCCAATAAAAACTTGGTCTCCTTGAAAATTTCTATCAAACATATGTTAATTATAATTAATTTTCTACTTTTAATGTATTACTGAGGATTTTTTTTACTATCATTCCTCGCTCTTGACTGCTTACTTCTACTCTGTTGCATAGTATGAGAGTGCACATTTAGTTGCAGTAGTAAAATTACCATATGACAAGGAGTACAACAACAGAAGGTTAAGTGCAAGAACAAAAGGACTCTTCAGAAATTATCTTAATTAGTCATCTAACAATCAGTTGATTAAAGAACATGGGAATAATACTACCCTCTAACACCTTTATGCACTGCAGGAGAACATCTCCAAGTGAATATTTTCACATTCTTCCCAGTTTTCAGCTAAAAAAAAATCGTGCCACTAAATATTTATCCCATACTAACCTCCCAATACTCAGAAGGTAAACTTGTAATTATGTAGGATCTATAACAGACCAACAGCATTGTACCTTCAGCTGGACATTTAATCTATATGTCTATTCTATATCTATATACAGATATATATAGATATATATATAGATATATAAACTATATATGTCTATAATAATCTCCATTTATATTATTTAAACCTGTGGGCAAATGTGCTACAAAAATATGCAGGCTAGCTATGTGATTTAATTACTAACATTTGAAAAGCATGTCTTACTCATCATTGGCGTAATTGTTAGCAGTCTCTCAGTCTTCCAAGTCTATGAAAACACACCAAAGGTCTCTCTTACCTAAGAATAAATTCCTTCATCTTCCATGGTCTACTTTTGCTCGATAAATGCAAAACAGTTAAGACTCCAAGGCAAATGTACGATTAAGAAACAAAACGGCTCAACTATCTTTCACAAGCCTTCCCTGGAAATGTAATCTTGGTGCTTTGATTGCACCTTTTTTCATAGCAGCCATAGTAAAGGCAGTTTCCAAAAGTTCTGTTTTGAGTTGTGTTATTTTCATCCCTAACCCTCTCTTAGTAGTGTCCCCTTGGCTGGGAACACAGGGAGACCATTCTACAAAAGGATCCTCCTCTGTCTAGAATTCACGGAAAACAAATCCAACAAGCAGAAGAATTTTCTTCATGGGGAACGAGGTGAGGAAGAAGAACAACTGACAACATTCCTGAATGAGCCTCAATGTAACAGGACTCTGAAAAAACGGAATTTGCTGGTACAGGAACAGTGACAAGTTACCCCAATACAGTGGGCTACTGAATTCAGAACAGTTCAGAGTGATGACAGCATTGCCTGCAGGGTCACAGGTACTAGTGTCTACACAGGTAGCACTGGTGTCCAATTTTCTATTTATGTCAGGAAGATCAGAAAATATGAAAAGTTGAGATTTGGGGTTCATCATTCAATTCTACAAGATGGCCTACAGAATCAGGTTTGTGTCGTCAATCTGCACACACACATATATGTCAGTGCTAATTTTCTCTTTTCTACTTGATCACAACCATAGAGATACTTTTCCTCTGCCTTCACTCAATAATTTCCCTGGGCTCAAGGTGACTCACTGACTTGGTGTGTGTATGAACACTCGGTATACTTGGTCTATAAACCAAGACTTTATTCTTTCCTGGAGAATACAATTTTCTCCCTAGGCTGTTGCTTATCCTACAGGAAAACTATACTTGTGCATGTGTCAGAAGCAGTCAGCTGGTATATGACTTCCCTTGATACTGCTGAAGAGCACATGTTTTGCCCTGCAACACAACCAGTGATACTGGGCATCAGCATGAAAGAGCATGTTCATGTCTTGTGTAATGATGCAGAGTAAACCATGATATAATTCTGTATATGATATGCTCATAAATTAAGTTTAGCAGCCTGTATTTTACATAACCCATCACTGGATGAAGAAGAGACTGTTCATAAAGAGATACTCAGTATCTTTGGAACTGAATAAAATACTTGATAGATAATCATCAAAAAGCTTACTTTCAGATTATACTATCTGTATAAAGCCTTCTTATAATGTGCTACTTAAAATACAGAGTAAAATCTTGTAGTAAAGCAATAGGAAGGAAAGGTTGAAACCAGATCTAATCCTGACTTCACAGTTTTGTAAGTTAAAATGGACAAGAAATTAATAGACTTGGAGGACACTCACATGCAACAATTACTCCCTAGAACAGTCACATTCTTAACATGCCCTAGAGTATGGCCCATCACAAATCCACTGAGAGCAAAGAGAACTTACAAAACCAAGTAACTACTTAAATAACAAGACTGAAAAATGTAAATATTATAGTAAAAAGAAATTATCATTTTATACTCCACTCACTGTAAAACCCTATTTATATACTAGTGTATTTTCTAATTTTATTGCCTCAGTAGGAACTCAGAAAAGGTCAGTCAAACAATTGAACAGGCAAATAGTATGGCCATTACATTCTCAGCAATTGTCTACACACAATCTTGGCTTGAAATACCAGATGCAATCATTACCTACTTAACACAGCTATCCATGGTATTTTGAAGTCACCAGCTACTGCAATATTCAGATATGAAAAAATGTTTTGTCATTACACAATGTCTTTCAACAAAAAGATCTCGTCTACATGACCTTAAATAAACCAATGTTATATAAAGCCATTCATTAAAATACTAGGTTATTTAACCTTAAAACAACCGTGACAGTGGAGTAAATACTCTTTAGTCCTTTATGAAGTCAGGTCTTGATATGCTTAATTTCACTGGACTATTTTCTATATAGCCAAAATGGAAATAGCAGCATTGAAGAAGACTTAAATGGTATACATTTCTGTAACATTTGGTGTTTAATCATTTTGAGGAAAGTCCTTTGAATTCTCCCACAGCTTTACTCCTACTTGGAGACGGAAGATTTTGGTGAAAGTAAGACTTAGTGTTTGCACTAAGGAATTTCTACAGGACAGTCTATGAAATATTCCAATAGAGAGATGAAATATTTACACCCTAAGTTTTATATGATAGTTTCTGCATCATAATTTTCCGACAATATGTCAACGTACCACATAACCATAGACTAAGATGAAGCAGGTTCAGAAAAGAACCAATCTAAATGCAGAAGGAAGGACAGTATTCTTATCAGTAAAGAGGATCAGCAAATTTGGAGCAGAAGCAAATCAAGTTAATGAGTTGGCAGATCAAGGCACTTGTAAAAGCTGCAAGAAAGTGATATTTGTGGGTGTAAAGCAATTAGGAGAGTGCCTCAGTGCAACCAGAGGTGACCTGTGCAGGCAAGGCTATTCATTAACAGATTAGGCGGGGAATGAGAATAGTGATGATGATGAACACAAAGGCACAACCCACACAAAGAAGAGATGAAAGAATGAGCAAGTCTACTAGACAAGGACAGAGAGGTTGCTGAAGCTAAGGCGGCCAAGGGAGCCATCAACAAGCTACAAGGGAGCTTGTTACATCAACAAGGGAGCATCAACTCATAGGTATGAGTTGAAGATGAAATTAGAGGAGGAAAAAGCAGGGGAGGAGTGGAAATCGTAGGGATAAAATGTTTGATGTAAAGGAAAGGGATGGAGGAGAGAGTGGACAATTAAATCTTGGTTCTGACAGCAATAAAATCTCAGTTCAGGAAGTTTAACTTTTCAAGGATATTATCCTAGACTATGGGCAAGGTTCATGGTTGATTACAGATTTTGGGGAAGGAAGAGGAAAAAATACTTCAAAAAAGTGAAAGTATTTAGGGGAACATTGTATTGAGATTAATTATGTGTTATTGTTCCATCAAAATCAAATGCAGATAATTTGCAGAATTACATAATTAAATTTGAATTTTCCAAAGGAATAGACTAGCAACTTTGAACAAATGTAACTGGAGAGATAGGCAGATTTCAATAGGATGAGTTTCAACAAGTCCAAATGCCGGGTTCTACACTTTGGTCACAATAACCCCACGCAGAGCTCTAGGCTGGGGATGGAGTGGCTGGAGAGTGGGCAGGCAGAAAGAGATTTGGAAGTGTTGGTGGATAGGAAACTCAGCATGAGNTTAATTCCGTGATTTTAGAGGACTGGGAAAAGCAAGAAGACAAATTATCTGAAATTATCTTTAACCACAGAGCTTGCTGTCTACTGTCATGGTGGCTGTTCCCTCTTCATGCATTTTATACATCAAAATCTTAATGGTTAAACACTCTCTTAGTAGCTGATCTGAGCTCCTTCTCAGCCTGAGGGCATCCAAACCACAAGCCTCACGGCCTAAATTGTATGTTCCTTACATATGGACAATCTATACTACTCAAGAACCAGGCAGCAGGCTGATCACAACTCTTTTTCTTTAATCTGTATCTAAAATACACAGAATATCTGTAAACCAGCCAGAGAACACTAGAATACACATCTACATCTTCATTCACAAGAGTTTTAATCAACAGACTCACTCACCCACAAAAATGCTAATGGGACTCTAGTCACTAGTCACACCAGTCACTACTTCTTAAAACAGCAAGGAAAAAATAACCACACTCCCTTCTCTGTTTTCTTAAAATGAGGTGGTTTTTAATATCAGGTGTTTTAGCAGCTTTTTCAACTATGTATTTCAAAAAATATATGCAAGTCCTAATTTAATTAGTTTTATCCTGGATAAAATTATCTCATTCTCGTTGCTAGATAAAACTGAAAAATAACACATCAATTATTAATAATATAAAATCCAGCATGGATTTCCTAGCTTCAGTAACTCAGGGAAGAAACAAATAATTTTCTGTGTCTTCAGTTAAAAAAGAAAACTTAATTAGAAAATTAGCACATCAACCCAGCAGTTACAAAGGCAAGGTTGAACATAACCAACTGTGATAAGAGACTGTAGAAGAGGTTGTGAGACATTTGTAAACAACGAAGTTGTAGACAAGTAGCTCAGCTGATGGAACTGCACTACTGATGGTATAATGTTCACCTGACAATTTGTTTGCTAAACAATTCCCCACAAAACAGAATAAAAAATTACCAAAATAAACAGATGGAAAACTACTGCCCTATGACCTGTGTTTCATCAAGTAAGTGGTGTTGTCAATCCTTCTTACTGTGGTTTCTATTGAGAATGGCAAATAGTTCTGCAAATGTTTAGTGATCTAACTCCTAGCAAGAATGCATTATACGTAATTGATAAAGTTTAGCAAGTTTGGAAGCAATTCAAAAGCCAAGTCCAATGCAACAGCAGTACTTAGTGAGTAAAAATACACATGATCCACTGCAAATCACCTTTGAAATACACTCAAAAGAATTATATATTTCAGCAAAATATAACACATAAAATTCCAATTAAAAATCTCCAAAAAATTACAAAACAAAGACTCTATCCCCAAACTGTAGACTTCCGTTACTGTTCATGGAAATACAGGTGTATTAAAGTCTTCACCAAAACCCCCAGCTGAAAAATAAACTTGTAGAGGACTATAAAAATGTCTTTATAAAACTAGTGAGGGCTAGAACTACAACATAAATTTTGCTTCCTTCAAAGTGAAGATGTATTAGTATGCAAAATTTCATAAACACATGATTTATGTTGTATTTCGTATTTATTTTCTTTAAAAAGCTGGTGAAAAAACACCTGCGTAAGAATCAGAATGTAGGGCTTACAATAACAGCACATATTTCTGTATTTTTTATATTCCTTATATTCTTAATCTATTATTGAGGTAGATTTTTTAAAATACTAAAATAGATTTTATTTACAGAAAGACCTCAGATTTTCTTATCACAGACTTAAGAAACTCTTCATTATATTTGTTTGCTTTTTTTCTCCCTCTCTTTTTTTTTTTTTGCCACTGAGAACAATCGCATGAGATCAAGTATCTTTGTTTCTGAGATCATCTGCTCCTGCTGCTCATTTACCATCTGAAATCATAATCATCTGGTGGTGACAATCTAATCATCTTCACAGTAACTAATTGTGATGTCACAAACAAACGGTTATGATTTCAGGTGGTGAAGAAACAGCAGGAGCAGATGTACGGTGAAGAACAAAGACTGTAAACTCATGCATGAAACCCTAGTAATAAAACGTTAGGCCAGAAAAACAAAGTCTGTTCTTTACAGAGAGGTAGGATTGCTCTGAATTATCCGTTTTTCAGTACTTACTTCCTGACTCCCAAAATTGTTGGAAAGACGTAAGGGAAAAACTATACTATGAAAAATTGAGAGTGGGAAACATATAAAAACAGTTATGGTCGGTTTTTTCCTTGTTGGAATTACAATATATAAAAGCACTGTTACTTTTTACTTTTCTTTTTATATTGTTCTTCATAGCTCATCTACAGCTTCTCTAGAAGACATGCATGATATTTTTGATTACCCCATCCAGAAACGTAAAATGAAAATGTTCCCGTGAAAATGCACTTTGCATTAAGATTGTTTATTTGTTTCATGCTTTGTTTTTGTTGATAATTGCTTAGGTAAAATCCAGAGAGACAAATTAGCATTCTGTTTGTTTACAGTAAACGTCTTCTGTATTGGCTGTAAATGCTTCTGGTGTGCTCATAGTCTCTCAAAGTCTCTTCAGGAACCATCAGGAAAAAAAAACCTCAGTCCATGTTCTTGCCATTTCACATGTGAAAAATGTCTAAGATGTCCCCAAACAAGAAATAAATAGGATTTCAACTTTCTTTAAAGTTGTGAAATGAAGAAAGATAACTGCAAAGGTAACACATGACAGAGGAAAATGAGAGAAATTAATTTTTAAAAAATACTTAAAAGGGAACATGAAATATATGTATATTGAGTAATTTGGAAGATACAGACTGTAGGATATTTCTCAGCAAAAATAAACTACGCAATAAGAGCGCAATGAAATCTGTTCTTAAGCTGTACTAAAATACAGAATCACATAGAATCACAGAACATTCTGAGTTGGAAGGGACCAACTCAGGATCGTCGAGTCCAACTCTTACAAACAGCACCACTGCCTCCCTGGCGGGAATCGAATCCCCAGTCTCCCTCATGAGGGACAGGGACACTCACCACTATGCTAAAATAAAACTGTTATGATTTTTGGTTTTGTTGTACTAAAGTACAAAACTTCCCTTTACTATTCCAGTTTTATTTGACTCACATGGAAACACAGTGCATTATGCACACAATGGTTGAGAGCAGTCCTGCAGAGAAAGACTTGCAGGTTGATGAAAAACTCAGCATGAGCCAGGAACGTGCACTCCCAGCCCAGAAAGCCAACCAAGTCCTGGGCTGCATCCAAAGCAATGCAGGCAGCAGGTCAAGGGAGGTGATTCTACCCCTCTACTCTGCTCTGGTGAGACCCCATCCAGAGTGCTGCATCAAGCTCTGGGGTGCCCAGCATAAGGAGATGGAACTGTTGGAGTAAGTCCAGAAGAGGTGCACAAAATTGACAAGAGGAGTGGAGCACTTCTCCTGTGAAGACAGGCTGAGAAAGTTGAGGCTGTTCAGCCTGGAGAAAAGAAGGTTGTGTGGAGACCTCATGGAACCTTCCAGTATCTGAATGGGACCTACAAGGATGCTGTAGAAGGACTCTTTGTCAGGAACAGTAGTGATAGGACAAAGAGTAATGAGTACAAATTAAAAGAGCAGAAATTTAGGTTAAATATTAAGAAGAAACTCTTTACTGTGAGGGTGGCTAGACATTGGAACACGTTGCATAGGGAGGTTCTGGAATCCCCAACCCTGGCAGTGTTCAAAGCTAGGTTGGATAAGACCTTGAGCAACCTGGTCTAGTGGGAGCTGCCCCTGCCTATTGAGACTAGATGATCTTTAAGGTTCATTCTATGACTCTATGATTCAACAATACACTTTATTCACCTGGTTATTATTAATGATGCCTCTAGATTAGAACGCTCAAAAAACTGGTTAAGATATTAAGCACACTGATCTCCAAACAGCACTGTCAGAAATAAATACTCTATGTCTATTGACATGCTAGCCACATCTCTTATAATTCCAATTTACTTGCAGATCAGAAGAATGGAAATGTAGGCATCATGCATTAAACAAAAGCACCCTAGAATGAAAAGTTTTCCATACTGTGGTCTGTGGTGGCTGCAAAAAGGTCTGTGAGGTCAGTTGCTGAAAATAAGGTTTTTGGTAAGCATGGGTTTAAAACACAATTGTGTTCATCTTGTCCCTTGTTGAATGAGTCTGCATTTGTATTCTCCTAGATTTGGACTTGCATGTATGCCGAAGTTGCCTTGCCAGACACAGCCTGAGAAAGGGATTGGTTTTGGTGTACCCAATGACTGTGGTGACATCTATAAATACGTTTGCTACAAGACACTACTAGGACAGAAGAAAAAAGCTAGAGGTCTTATTCTGCTGTCTCAAACTTAATATTTGACGATATTAACATCTGAACATATTTCACAGACCTTGACTAAGAGATTTTGACAATGCAAACATCTAGACGTATTGAAGACAACTGATGACAGCGCAGGAAGGAAGCAACTGCAGTCATACCATGCTGCATTGTGACCCCTCCATTGCAACCTTGCTGGTTTGCAAAAAATTTTCCCCACAAATCTGCCTCAGTGATTCACAAAACTTCCCAATCGACACATGTGCAGTGCCTCTGCTTCACTGAGGGGCACCACCGGCACTCCCTGTGGGGCGGGACTGGCCCGGCCCTGTGGGGAGGGCACATGGTACCTCTCGCTCCCGTGGCGTTTATGGTCTTGTGGCACCGTGCCCCAGTCCCTGCCCCGCTCCTGTGTGTCTCCATGCCCAGTCTCTACAGTGGAAGGCTCACGCTGTGGTATGCCCCAGGCGGCTGCTGAGGCACAGTGCAGCTCCACCGCAAGTCGCTGTCCCCTGTTACTCTAAGCTCAGCTGGGGGACTGACCCCCTCGAGGCGCAAGACCCCCTCGATTTCGCAAGACCCTGACAAGACCCATTCCTTGCAAACTGCCAGGTATGACTGTAACAAGGAGTCTTAGATCGTGTAGAATCCCTCTTTTCAGGGAAACTCAGCAGCATGTGCTGAATACAAGATGACTTAAAATACTAGCTAACTGTTGTGTGTAAGTTGAAGCACAAATCATTCCTCAGGTCTCATGACTGGGAAGACCAGATATATACTGAAACGTGTTAAAACCTGCCTTTAGGATCATGTCTTTCAGATGTACACAGGAAAAAATAGAAGGTAGCTGATGTGTGTACCCATCTCTACTACAATCCTTGAGGAAGATAATGTTTGGGACTCTTCAGAGGTTCAAAACTATATGCAGTCCTAGAGAATTCAGGGCTCATGAAAAAGTGAAGGAACCACTGTTTGTATTATCTTTACCACTTAACAAGCAAAAACCTCTCCTATTCTTTACTATTACAGTAAAACTGAATTTGGTCTTCACCAACAAGGTTTTGGGGCCTTTGTGTCTACAGGCAGAAATTACCAGTAGCAGAACCTGATCAGCAGAACCTCAGTGATATCCTGAGAAATGACAGAGGTCAGGTCATGTAAGCTATAGAATCACAAAATCACAGAATGGATCAGGTTGGAAGGAACCACAGTGGGTCATCTGCTCAAACCTCCCTTCTCAAGCAGGGTCATCCTAGAGCACAAGACTGTGTCCAGATAGTTCTCCAATATCTCCAGCAAAGGAGACTCCACAACCTTTCTGGGCAATCTGTTCTTGTGTGCAGTCACCTGCACAGTAAAGAAGTTCTTCCTCTCATTCAGATGGACCTTCCTGTAGCATACATTGGACCAAATGGGATACAGTCGGGTCTCCTATACCACGGAACCGCGGTCTTATTCAGGATCTGTGAAACCCTACTTTCGCCTTGAATGGCAGCTCATTAATATGCAAATTTGTCTCTCACCCTCAGACAGCTCCCCAGCGCTGTTTTGGCACTGTGTTGCTGTGCATTGGTTGCCGCAGTGGCCGTGCCTAGCAGGGAATTGGTGAAGCGGCAGAGCCCGGGGAGGGTGGTGAAACGGCAGAGCCGCCGCAGCCGCGCCCTGGACAGGGCAAGTGGCGGAGCTGCCACCATGCCCGGGACGGAGCAAGTGGCAGAGCCACCGCCGTGGCTGTGCGGGTTGATTTGCATATTCATGACTGCCTAATTGAATATTCCTGTGCGCCAGGTCGCACATGCGCAGTTGCGAAAAGGAGCCACCTTAATCACTGAAAAATCATGCCGCTAAGGTATGAAACCACAATATGGGGGGGCGTGAAGTAGAAGAGGGCTGACTGTATATCTTAGTGTGCTGAGTCAACCAGCTTATATCATTGTGAGGTTACTATCTGTTACCTTCAAAAAGTCATGAAGATCAGAAGAGATGTTCAATGCCTGGAGAATGACATCATTATCAAAACAGGTAGGCTGGTCAGCCTCACTCCAGTCACTGAGAAAATCATGTAGTCCTCTTAAAGCCATTTGGGGGTGCACAGTGCAATTGCCTTTTATGACAAAATGACTGGATTGAATGAAGAGAGAGCAGTGGATGTCATTTACCTCGGCTTTTGACATCATGTCTCCCACATGTGTCATCAAGTCTCTCTTTGACATAATGTGTCTCCAAGCTGTGATGTTAAAGTCTAGGTACATAAATTATTAGAGGATGGAAATCTGTTTGGTTATTCAGACTTAGAGGACAGTGGTATGTTTTAAGAAACCTAACACCAGCCTTCCAATACCTAAGAAGAGGTTGTCAGAAAGATGAAGCCAGACACATTACTGAAATACACAGCAGCAGAACAGGAGACAATAGTCATAAACAAACAAGAGATGTTCTGACAAGGATAAAAATAAAAAAATATCAGTGTGAATATAGCTAAGCATTGGAACAGGCTGCCCAGAGAAGCTATGGAGTGTCTGTCCCTGGTGAACTACTAAAAAGACAAAAGCAAACTTATCTGAACTCCGGACTGACTGTGCTTTGAGCAGGCACCTTCAATGACCTCCTAAAATCCCTTTAAAAATTGAAAGATTCAATAATTCAACGAGTAAATAAAAACCTCCTAGTTTCTGCACTCATTCATACCTATACTCACACAGACACTCAGGAGTTAATTCATCTAATAGCAATAAAACCCCTAAAATATTTACAAAAAGCATTTCAATTGTCTCAAATAATCCAAATCCTACAGAGACTAAGAGAACTAAGTATAAATACAAATTTAGAAAGCAATACTTACTGTTACTTGTTGGCTCAGGAAACCCAACATTCTGGCCATTCCAACTCTTGTTTTCTCCAAGCTGAAACAGGTAGAAAAAGACAAATAAGTAAAGAGCAAATTACTCCCTAAACAGAACATTCCTGTTTATAAATTTACTTGAAAGATTCTAAAAAGGATGACTTGGGATTGCCACATCTGTTCACAAAATTTTGCTAACACATCTTAATTTTTGTCTAAGATAGGTTTTTTGAGAAATGTACCCTTCATGAATAAACATTAACATCTATTGCTTAACACTGAAATATAAATGTTTCCCCAAGGATTAGGCTCAACTCCATATTTTACCAAATCAGACTTAAATAGAATTAAATGTTTTAAGCAGCTCTCAACTGAAAAGGCAAACAGACAACTGAGAAACTACATTCTAAAACTAGAAGATCCTAATAACTGCCCATAAAGGAATGCATAAACACTATAAAGTACTTTGGGTGTAATTTTAAAATATTTATTTGTTAGGAATCCATTGAGTTGCCAAAATGGAAACAAAAATGGTTGCAATTTTCCATTATTTTAATACATTTTTGAGGAAGCTAATTCTCTGAAAATTAATTTTATTATGTTGAATACTGGGTATTACTCTGACATGGAAAAGGGGAGCAATTAGCAGTTTCAAAATAAGGACATCAGTGTGGGTGCACTCCATAGCAAATAAGACAGCAGTGTTCCAGCTTTATGTGTAGAAGTGGAAAAACCAGTCCAAGCTTCCTCATTCTGTGGGTCCCTTCCAACTCAGAATAACCTGTGAACTTGGGAGCTATTGACAACCAGCTCCATTAACGTGAAACAAACGGTCCTTTTCAGACTTCACTGGGATTTTGTACGCAAACAGAAAACCTTGCAGCAAAGTAGGCTATATGTCATGACAAAGATGTGACCATTTGCTCCAGAAGATGAAGTTGATTGCAAAATGGAAGAGAAGTGAAGGGGAATCAACCAGATGAAACCTGCCTCTGCATCTCTTGTGTGTTAAGCCTCTTTAGATTACTATCATGCTGTAATGAAGATGACGAGCTGATACATTTTCCTTGGGAAAGAGGAGGGAAGAGCACACTATGCAAAGCAGCTACTCCATGGATTGGTTCCTTGGTTTTTTGTGATCATGTGCATTCCAAAGTGCTTACAGCCTCAGCAATGTGCAATGAAAATGGGAAATTCAGAACGGAAAGGGAGTATGGGTATTACAGCTGGCTTTCAAACTGGTCGTCCACCTCCATGCACTTTAATTACACATAATTTTCTTGATTCGTATTATGAAGTAAATACGTATATTGGAAAATAAGGGGGACAACAGTTCTTCAAATGCATAAGCAATATAAACTCTATAAGCATGATTGTATTTACTGCTGTTACAACAGCATGGTTTTGTCAGGAATCCACACTGTCCGCACAGGCACAATGCTACAATATGAGAAGAACATTTCCAACTCTTCTCTTTCATTGCTTTTTTATTGTTTATTAACTTGATCATAATGGGGAAGTTAACAATAATTCCTCTATCAATAAATGATCCTTAATGCTGCTGCCTCACATGAATGCAATCCACTCTGGTTTTCTTCTCTCTAAGGGAACACAAGCGGCAAGAAGAAACAAAAAGATGGAAACATGAAAAAATTATTACAACTCCTCATTTTCACCCATAGATCCAAAACTCTGACAGCTGCAAAAAGTCTTCTAGTGTACATTCAAACGGCTCTCCTCAGGCCTCTGCAGAGCCATTACTGATTTCTTCCACGAATCACATTAGCTCAGAAAGTAGACAAGTCTTTGCTGTTTTACATTATCTGAATTACCTGTGCTGCCATCAACACCACATATTGCTCCTGTAATACTCTTAGGTCTTCATTAAAATAATGAATACAGTTGCAGGAGGAATGCAATGAAAGGACTTGGAGAAGTGGGGACACAAGGGAAAAAGAAGTTGCCTTTTTTAAAATCACCAAAATGCACACAAGTGAAAATTGTCCATTTAGATGCCAACTGCTACATCAGCTAATCTACACTAGGCCCCACTTGGTATTCAAAGAGACAAACAAGTATTTTCTAATGGTACTATATCTTTATTGTGCAGTTTATATGGAAGGAATTTTGCAATGCTCAAATTGAAAGAGATATAAGGCCATTTTCCCTCTTCTCCACCACAGTTTAGTTCGAGAATTAAAATTCTTTAAGCTACACAAACTAACTTGTACATCTCCAAATATGTTCAGTCTGTTACGCACAGAAGATAAAGCCAGATGTTTTAGATATTTTATGTCCAACAAAGCTATAAAAATTTGTTCCGATCTTGGAATGATACTGTCAGTACATAAAATTTGAGTAGTTCTCTTTTTTTTGGATACAGTAACATGTTTGTTCATTGTATTCCAAATAATATTAGGCCATTGCATGCTAGTCTACTAATGCTAAGATATAACTATCTGCAAGTATATAATTAAACCTGATTTTCTAAAGGCAAGGCACTTGTAAGCAATAGGTTAATAACAGGAGGGAAATGATGCAGCAGCACCCCTTGTTAGCCACTCAAATTTTTTGAAGGATTTCAATGTAACCACAAGTTTCCACTGTGTAGAGCTCTCAAAAGCAACTATGTTGTGGGCAGAATATTATCAGGCTTTACCTCTGAAAAATATGGAGTACAATTACGTCAGCCAACTTAAAAATCCAAGAATGAAAAAATATGTTTTCCTAATAGAAAAAAAAAAATTACTTCTCTGTTTTGCCTTGTTTTTCATTAAAGCCCTTTGGTCAAACTGGCAGTGAAGAAAAAGTTCACTTCTATACTGTAGAAACTATATTCTACGGCACAAAAGTCTTAGCATCCTGGTGAAAATAAATTATCATTTGAGTCAGTCAGAAGCCTTTTTTAAAACGGCTATGTCTGCACAGTGTGTTCTCACTAGGAACATCATCTAGCTTCCAAGTACTCTGTTTAGAGTATTTCGCACTTGCTTACGACTAAGACATATAGTGAAGAACATAGTAAAGGTGAGTGTAAACAGGATACATATTGCTGCTACTCTCAAAGGAGAGGGAAACAGAAGGCGGTGGGGCCAAGTAACCAGTGCAACATTCATTTTTTCCTGGCTAGGAGTACAGAACATATAGAAAAGAATATCTTCAAATATACAGTCGGGTCTCCTATAAGGCAGACCCGCGGTCTTAATTGGGATCTGCACAGCCCTACTTCTGCGTTGAATGGCGGCCGCGCCACCGCTGCCGCCTGTGCGCCCCCCCAATGCCACCACGGCCGCCCCCACCACCATCATCCACACCACCGCCGCCACGGCAGCTCACACAAGTGCAGTTGCAAAATGGGTCTCCTACATCACTAAAAAATCATGCTGCTAAGATGTGAAGCCGCAATATGGGGGGTGTGAAGTGCAAGTGGGCCGACTGTATATGTTGGTAGGTGTTTTGGGGAAGGGGGTTCAAGAAAAAGAGTGTTTCAGAATTCATACATATATATACAGTAATCACTTGAATTTCATGGGAGGTTGGTTCCAGAAAGATGATGCAATAAGCGAAATTCCCAAAGCAGTGGTAAATAGGGTAAATACAGTAAAGCTGGCAGGGGGAGGGGAACCCGCCATGTATTGGAGCTGTGAATGGTGAACCACGAATTATTGAGGGATTACTGTTCTATATTCAGATTTATCATGCAGTCCCTAGGAAAGCCCAGGAGAACATTCTGTTGACCTGAGCTAGTTGGTGCAGCCACAGTAAACATGGAAGAAATATCAAAATATATACATACATATATGCAGTGACTGCATATGACAGAAGCAGTTTAGAGTCCACAGTTCAGGCAAATACCTTATGAAATATCTTTTCAGGATACAAAAGGCAAAATCTTAACACTCAATTCTGGTTACAAAATCTTGCATCAATAAAGTCAAGACAGGAGAGGAGTTACACATTAGCTAACGCATAAACACATACCTGCAACACATATGAGGATCTAAATGCAATTCCTGCTCCATAAAACAAGTGACACACATTTTCTTCGTCAGTCATCAAATATGAAAAGGCCAATATTTTTCTGGAATGCTTTTAGTTTACATGCAATGGGGGAATAAACACTGATTCCTAAGGCCACTTCGTCTATGAAAACTACTAGTCAACCCTGTTCCACTTCGCGACCCCATATTGCAGCTTCACATCTTAGTGGCATGATTTTTCAGCGATTTAGGAGGCTCATTTCGCGACTGCATCTGCACAACCCGACACACATGAATATTCAATTAGTCAGTCATGAATATGCAAATCAACCTGCACAGCCACTGCCACGGCTCCACTCCAGCCAGAGCGGGTGTGGCGGCAGCTCTGCTCCCAGCACAGCCAGGCACCTGACCCACACCAAGCGAGGAGGTTTCGTGCAGTTGTGAAAGATTTACACACTCTCAGGTTAGACGTGGTCTAGACCTGACCACGTCTGTGACTTTCTCAAGTGACTCTCCAAGACATACTCGTCTACACCGAGTACGGCGAGAACACACCAACCCACCCGGAGAGACACTGGGAGCTGAGGGGTGGTGTGAGGGTGCGGGGCAAATTTGCATATTAATGAACTGCCATTCTATGTGGATGGAGGGCTGCGTGGGTAGCGGTCAAGACCCGCGGTAGCATGGGTAGCAGGAGACCCAACTGTAATACAATTTCTTTCAATGCTCTTATGGATGCCCAAACTGGAATAAAAGCAAGAAGCACGTTCATTCTGACTTGTAAGTGGAAATAGGTGCATGCATCACGTTCTGCGCACGTACTATTCTATTGAACTACATTCTGTTCTTAATCACTCTTACACGAGCAGAAGCTGAACTTACAGAATCACAGAATCACAGAATATTATGAGCTGGAAGGGACCCACAAGGATCATCTAGTCCAACTCACCATCTAACACCCGTAGGGAGACCGAGAGCACATCGCAGGGCATAACACCAGCCTAGATCCCCCACAGTCTAGCAGGCCACTCCGAGCCGGAAGGGGCCCAACGTCATCCAGCCCTACACCTCCCTGCTAGACCATGTCACTAAGCTCCTCGTCCAGTCTTCTCTTAAACTCCTCCAGGGACGGTGACTCCACCACCTCCCCGGGCAGCCCATTCCAATATGCGATTACTCTCTCTGTGAAGAACCGCTTCCTAATGTTAAGATTGAACCTCCCCTGGCGTAGCTTGAGGCCATGCCCTCTCGTTCTGGTGTCGTCAGCCTGGAAGAAGAGGTCTACACCCATCTGGCTGCAACCTCCCCGCAGGTAGTTGTAAACAGCAATGAGGTCCCCTCTGAGCCTCCTCTTTTCCAGACTGAACAGTCC
>WEKX01019133.1:168869-190832 GCA_013390025.1 Pitta sordida
TTACTACCAAGTGTAGCTGATTATCTAAGCAAAAGTTAATCTGTGACAAGCAACTTGCTAAAACCGGGGTTGCACAAGTTTAAGCTTCCATTCCTACTAAGTGATTAGTTGGCACAGCTTAAAAATCTAGAAAAGGGTAAAATGTGGGCATCGTAACAGTTGGTTCTCACCTTTTCTGGTTGGTCTTGAAGAGGGGTAGAGGCTTTATAACCCAGTTGTAGCAACATTGCTTCTGCTGCATTTCTTTTAGCTATTTTCTTGTTTGGGCCTGTTCCAGTAGTAATGTCATTGCCTACTTTTACCTTAAAAAGAAAATATTGATCACAATCACAGTAAATGCGAGACTCCATAATATCACCATGTAATACTCCTGCTGATCCATCAACAGCAATCGGCTCTTTTGATGTAGATGCAATCTTGAAAATGTTAAAGTAGTGTCAAGGGGGACTACAGTATTGGTTCACGTAGAGGAGCTTTTTGGATTTTTCAGAAGGTTCCCAAACTCATACCACAGAGCTACATTTTTCTGTATCTCAGTGCACACACAGCTGCATCTCTCTTCCATCAGCCCCTGTGTCAACCCCATTCTCCTTGATGAACCTCTCCCCCACTCCTTCTTAACACTGGAAGTGCCATAGGTTCTGTACTTCCTCTTTCTTGTAGGAGTGTTGTCTGCACCTTTTATGGAAACAGCCTTTGGAAAGAAAGCTCCTTTTTGGACCTGTGGTCTGTACTGCACAAAAGGTTTCTGACAAGCATGATGCCATCCTTAAAATTAGGAGAAATTAAAACTTCAAAATAAAGACAAATTGTAGACAATGGATATCCACAAATCTAGTTCAGTCTTTGGCTTGGGTACCATTCTTAAAACTCCTGGAGCTGTACGTGTCTGTTTTGTGATATTAGCTCTGTCATTGCTATTCACTTACGAAATATTCACACATAGCTCTTTGATAGGTGCATTTTGCTCTGTCCATTAAGCCCTTTTATTCACCAAATTGTCTCTTAAAACAGTGCACAGTTTCAAAAGCATGTCAAAAAACGTAAATCAAACTAAACAAAAACCATAAAATAGCCAAGGTCATCTGAATAAAAGAAACCTCAGAAGTCAAAGACCTGAAACAGTCTGGAGGCTCTAAACAAATTGTAATATCAGAATAAACACTCTAAATGTTAAATAAACAATAAATGTTATTTCGTAGTTTATGCTATTCGATAATTCTTCACTTTCCTAAAATTATTTATATATATATATACTCCTAACAGTTTAAATTCTTCTTTACTGAAATACTTATTAATTCNAAAGGTTTGGCTACCTAAGCCAGAAATATTAAAAATCTTGAAATACAAACCTTATCTTCTATGCAGTTCACAATAAAAATAAGAAAATAGCCCGTCTGCTACAAGCTTATATGGAATAAAATTGAGAGACTTTAATAGGACAAGACAAAATGACAATTTACAACATAGCTCAAAATAAATCAGTGTGCTGCTCAGACCTGTAAAACTGGTTTAGCTATTATTACAACCTCTATCAAGGATTAAAGGTCTGACTACAAAGAGAAAGAGCTTTCTGAAATTAACTTTGGGAACAGAACACCAACTAATGTCATCAGAGGTTTTCTTCTGTTTATCTAGTAGCCAGGACAAGTAATTGGATCCATTTCATCACATCTAAACCTGCTCTTTGTGTGACAGATAAAAATGAACATATTATCTCGGGATATTTTACTTCCACATTCAATTAAATTAAATGAAAACATTGTTTAAGTAGTTTATACAAAGGTTATTTTATTCTGATAGGGTTTTTTGCATGTCATAATGAATCCACTGAGACTTCCTGAAGCAGCAGTATCATCTTAGTGTGAAAATATTACAAAAGGGAGAAAATTGATTTTAAAAGTATTCATAACAAAGCATCTGTTCTATGAAATTTATTTAACTCGTTCTTTCAGAAGCCTTTTAGATAAAAGGAACATATTCCCTGCTTTTAAGATTCTTTTCTTATCCAAACCAAAGATTTTGCCATTATTGAGATTCCTCCAACAGAAAACTAAATTCCCACCCCATGGTGGTTTAAGCATGGGAAGTGAGATTGTCTGTGATAGGATCGCTCTTTTTCAAATACTTTCAGGTCTCACAAAAAGTTGGAAATCCAGGTTTATATTCATTATAAAGATTCTGCAACAAAAGGAACCCAATATCTCCTTTTGCCTCAGACAGAAAAATAATAGATCATTAAAAAAGACCAATGGAAGTCCAAGAAAATTAAGATTGCTCACCTATCATCACAGACATGAAGGAGAAACCTTAAATTTAGTGATTTAAATTTAGAGATTTAAGTGAAAACATAACTAGTTGTCTGAAGAAGGAGGTAGAACATCATAAATTCTGCTTGTGATCAGAAGCGACATTTTGGTGGGGTTTGTAGACAACAAGTCAAAACACGTTGAGGTATGCTGTTCTGAGCTGTTCCAGCGCAAAATTACCCTTGAATGAAAACACAGGAGTACAGAATCCTTTCCTGTTCCTAATCTTTTTTAACCTGTAGTTGTGCTATCTAAAAAAATATCATGGTTGTATCAAATTTTTGTACATGTTCTTAATTTAAAGATGAAATTATTAATGATCTACTGTTTCCATATTATGTCCAGACAGAGGATAAGTTAAAACACGACAGAAAGCTTTTTTTGTTGTATTTCAGATATAAAAAGAGCCACGAAGAAACTGATAATCCGAAAATTTTTAAAAACCAAAATATTCGGTAATATGGAGATATTAATACCCATATTTCAGAATACTAGTAATCATAAAATTATATGATGAATAAGAGCTCACATTCATTTGTTTATTTCAGAAAGCTAAGTAAATAAATCATGAACCATCAGGGATAAGTTCCACAAAAAAAAAGCAAAACTGCTACAAAAAAGCACCTAGAAGGTACATAACCAAACTGCCGTTTGTTTCACTGAGAGAAGGAAGTTTAGACAGGCTTTCTGACACTGTAGTTCATACTATTCTTGTAAAACAGACTGTAATGTAGAGAGCTAAACACATGGAGATCCACTTCACATTGTGCCACCTTGTTGCTTGATTTTGAACAAAACATAGCAAGTCCATTACGTCTTACATGACAGCAGATGATACCTGCATAACAAACTCTCGACGGCGAGGCATTCCTCTCTCTGAAAGAAGAACATACTCTGGCTCCTTCTCCTTTTTGGCCTGTTGGATCTGAGCCAAACGACTGATGGGATTCATTCCTTGACCATATTCTGGTCCAGTCTAAACCAGATTTAAAGCAAAGAACCATTATTTCATTATACATCATACAATTACTATGCTGCTTCAATAAAACATTTACTTGGGTTATCTCATTTTTAATACTCTCTTTGAGAGAAAAAGAAGTAAATTACTTCTTATTTGCTGATCATTAGGCGGAAGATAAGAATCCTCAGGCTCAAAGCTGTGGAAAAAACATTGTTTGCCACTGTTGGGCGGTAGTGTGCATACCGAGCATTTGCAAGCTACGGATACTCCCATCTATCTATGGAGGTCCTTTTGAGGATGGATGAAAATTAGGATATTTGTAAGACAATTATATCTTATTGCCCTACTTCTTGCAGTTGCAAAGAGGGGCCTCCTTCATCGCTGAGAAATCATGCCGCTAAGACCTGAAGCAGCAATATGAGGGGCACGAAGTACAAGAGGGCCGACCGTTATGAATGGCTAGAAATGTTGCATGTCATGAGCCACTCACAAAGTACTTCCAATGCTTAACAGACAATAATCCTCCCCATAACATGCCCAAAAGTATGGCTGGGAGGGGAATTGATCTGATGGGGGGAAAACAAAAGAACTGACAGTAGTCTGTCCAAGATTACAGAGACAAGTGAAAAGCTACAGTCCTTACAAACTCTCCAGTTCTGAAATTCTTTTAATGAATTATTGCTTACATGGGAAATGCTCTCTCAAAGCAAATAGTTATGAAAATATTTGTTTGTAGATCTTAAGAAGAAATTAAGACCCATGAAAATTCATGTGAAGTTATATTTAACTGATTTATATACCATAACACAAAGAATGAACTCACAAATGTAAACGGCATTTGAATGTAAAGTTGTTTTTATGCTATTGAGCTACATATTTCCTTTTTGTGAAATCATTTGCAGGCTAAGAGATGAGCAATCGTAATCATGCTTGCTTGAGTTTCTCAAAGAACCAGTAAATGCTCCGCACCCTGAAGAAATTATCAGCAAGTGAAGGCAAAGACTAGAGAGGGATATTATATTTAGAAAGCTGTGCAGCAAATCCTACATAGTGTAACTGCTGAAGTAGTTAGAGAAGATGTAGGTGAAAGAGCTAAGACAATGTCATACACAAGGGCAGCTGTGTGGGCAAGAAGCCAGGCAGAGACAAAATGCAGAGCAGGCTAAATAAAGAGCAGGCTATATAAGACACAGCTTCACAAATATATGTACAAATAAAAAAAAGGTTTTGTCGCCACTTTTTTGACACTCAAAACACTTGCAGGTTAAATTGAAAGAAATGGGCACACTGGAAGTATTTCAGATGTTTGGGTATTTGAAAAATAAAAACCTTCTACATATCCACCTTATTTTGACCATCAATGCCTCTTTCTAACAAGGCCAAATTTGGGTAATTTGAACTGAGGAGGGAGAGAGCCACTGCATGCACTAGTAGGGTCTCCCAGAGGACATGATCTTAAAACCTCATATGGCTGTATGGAGCTGCCTGAGGGGCTTTATCCTCCACTAGACTTGAACCAAACCATTGAAGACTTCAGTGATGGGGCTATTTACAGGGCATTACCTTTGACACAGCATTCTCAGAGGTAAAGCAAAAAAAAAGCCCAGGCACGTTAGCACAAGCAAACAAGTAACAATATTGGCAGTAACAAGTAACTGTAACAATATTGACAGAAAATGACAAATAAGCCTTTATTGATTTTAAATCCGACTCTTACTTTCTCGGCAAACATTCTTAATTCCGTCTAAGGTGGACACGTACCTTCAATATTGTTTTTGGACGCTTTTTAAAGTAAAGTTTTGGCTTTTCTATCACAGGAAGAGGAGGAAGTTTCTTAAGTTCTTGTAGGACGGCCATTGCAGCACGTTTCTTTGAGAGTTTCTTACTATTGCCTTCTCCTTCTGCAGTGAATTCTCCTACAGTCACTCGTGTTACAAAGCTCTTCATGTGAGGAGGTCCACTTTCTTTAATCACCTTTCAAGAGAAAGTAGCATTGAGCCAAAGCACCCTACAAGAAGGTAAGTTAATGGGTGTACCTCTGCAATGAACTTACTACTAATGCAGTTTTTCTGCTAAATGAAGTCATTAAATGAGTTTTCATAGCACTTGGACAAGTATTAATGACAGATGAGGTGTATGGACCAAAAATTACCACTAGTTAGATAAAGCAAATTTAACCACTACACTGTTTTGCAGAAAATACAGTAGACCTATATTTTTTAAAGATTTCTAGAATAATACAATATACAGCAATAATTCATATTTAAACCAAGGCTGCTGGTTTTCTCCCTTGTAAAGTGCTTCACATACTAAAGAAATTAAATCTATGAGGGGCTACCAGGTTTTGGCCATTTTTTTGCATAAAACATATTCAAAACTATATTTATATGGCATTACCTCAAACTGTTCATAATTTTTTTCTATTATGACTAAAACATAGGATGTTCATAGTCCCAAACTTCAGTCTCAAAGATCCATATTTTTATGGTGCCCTAGCTGCAGGCAGCATACCTGCTCTCAACTCTCATCTTGCCAGATTACACAACCCAGAGCAATATCCTGTGTAATTCAAAGGCTGCCACAATTTTGCCTCCATGACTTTCTGCTGTCCCTCCCAACAATTACCAAAAGAACTAACATAACTTACACAAAAGCCAATCATTTCTGAAAAAAGTTAATTTATTCATTCCCTTCCAAACATATTCAGGATGACAATGAGGAAAACCCATCTGAAGTACTTTTCCAATACTTCAGGTTCCAATAATATGGCAGGAAATGAAGTTCTGAATGCTGTACCTTCTTTTAGCTCTTTTTCTGTCTTCATTTTCACACACACACTCACATCTGATGCTCTCACCCACAAATCACAGCACTGCAAGTGCTAAGATAGCCATCTCTTCATGCGTACACCATTTACTGGTCTGGACAATGTCTATCATGAATTAGAGACCTCATTTGGGAAAAGGTTCAGTTAGTTTGTTTGATGGGCGGAAGCAGCTACCTAATTTGATCTTTTTTATATGTAATATGTACAAGAAGACATTAGAGTACCTGACAGGCATCTCTTTATAATACCTTCAAAATCAATATAAATACCAATTTTTTTTCACTAGATGGAATTATATCAAACCATTTGTTAAAGAAGAGCAATGCTTGAGTTCAGTGGAAATGAGGTAAAGTTGCAAGGGCCTTCTTGGTATAATAACTATAGTTTAAATGTGCTGAAACCTTCAATCTTAATATTATTACAACGTGTTTTATATTAAAGTTCTTTTTATCAAGGTCATGTCCCTTGCATTATTTGGTTTTGCTGTTGCACTGTAATGAGGTCTCCCTAGGCTTGTATTTCTTTTTTAAGCTCTCTTTTGTGGCAACTTCAGCAAGTACAACTACCACATCTTAAATCAATAAAAACACAGAAAATGATATTTAACAGACAATTCTGTCTGCATTTGCCGAGAATAACACGACACTTATGCCATCATGGGATTTTTCTGTTGTAGTGCAGCAATGTTCCCACCCTAAGATACCAGGTAATAATTTTAGAAGTGTGTTCAAGATTGCCTCTCTTGAAAGTTGCCCACTAGTGCTTCACCACGTGAGAAGGCATCAGTGCTTTATGGGCACTGACCCACACTGAGCCACAGGATGCTGCACTGCCTGCACCAGAGCTGAGACGAGCCCAGTGCCAGGATTTCCAGCTCTCAGACACGGCCGGGCTTCGTATCAGCGCTGAACACCTTGATCCCACGGCAGTGTTTCCCACTCTGTTTTACAGGCGAATCTTCATCCATCCCTGTACATTGCTATCCAAGTGTTACAACATGCTGGCTGTAAAAGATGGCTAAATTAACCTTACTAAGGTCTTAATCTTATTGTGGTTCTACTAATACCATGATATAGGTGTTTCTCTTCACACGCAATGTAATGTACGTATTAATAAAATACACAGGAGTGTTTAAACTGACCAGATGAAAAAGACAAAATAACTTGCTTAAGAAATATAATTGCTGAGTCCCTAAAATGTTAGTTTTATTTAAGTTTTTTTCATATATGTGTATACGTATAAATGTATACAAATATATATGAGGGAAAGAATGTCAATACAAAATCAATTACATTTTCATATACACAAAAATATATTTCTTAATATAAAATTAGTGCATTCTGCTGTGGTTTTTCATTTTAAATTTTAAGTATGTGGCACAAGGTAAATAATTGACTGGAAAACATTAAAAACTGTTTCTTTGTTAGTGTGTAAATGAAAAAAAGTCCATGCTGTCAACGGAATGAAACCCTTGGGATTCAGATGGGATCTGGATCAAGCTAAACATCCAAATGTGGTAATTAAGCAAAAAAAATATTTACCTAACAGCATTTTTGTTAACCCCAGATTTTAGATCTTTTTACTCCACATGATTTCAAACGGTTGTGCTATGGGCCTTGGGACAGAAAACACTAAAAAGAAATTCAACCTTTGCTATCCAAGAACACGAGTATATGCATTAGGACTTTAAACTATTTCCTCAGTTGAAAGATACGACCCGTGGACCAAATCATGCCTAATTTAAAGCTGAGAATTTGATTAAAGGTGACAGTTCAATACACTTTTCTTTTTCTGATCCATGGATTTAAAGAATAATTACAGCAAGAGAAAACACATGGGGCCAAAAGACATCTAGGGTCAAATTACATCAAGAATGAATTTGGCTCAACTTAATGAATCATGTTGACAAATGAAAACCAGCAGTATGATTACAGTGAAAGAGTAATGCTGCTTCAATTATTTATGAGACTCCAGGTAGAAAATTCAGAAGATTATGAGACTCCAGGTAGAAAATTAATAAGATTATGAACAGATTAAATTTTAAAAAAATATGCCAACTCTAGAGGAGACAAAAATCGGATCCACAAACCTATGTCACCTACAACCAAGCACACATGATTATTTATAAGTTTTAAATTATCAGCATATTTCCAGGTGCTTGTCTGGGCAGACACATTAGATATTCCCAGCTACAAAACCCCATCCTGGATGTCTGGGTGGAAAACTGCAATGAGAAAGGGTGACCATCATGCAAAACCCAACAGAGACTACTCAGCAGTCAATCATCCAAAGCCTTCATCAGGAGAGCAGGAGTCAGAGAGGTGGAGAACTAATTCATGATGAGAACCAGTCTGCTCTCCCAGAGCCAGGAATTTGGTCTGCTGCTGGTTCAAAACACAGAATCTCTGTCTTACTTGGAAAACACTGAAACGTAAGAAACTGAATCTCTTTTTCCCAGCAGAACAGGGATGGAGGGGTAGAAAATATACCTGTTCAGGCACTCTATACCCGATGCTGAGAATGAAAAAAAATTATTATTGTATATTATTATTTTTTTTCCACTCCAGTGGGAAAAATACTGAAAATAAATTGACATTCTGAAATACCTCAACGTGTTTCAATATCTGAAGCTGTTGACCTCGGTTATGTTTTCTAGGCTCACCAACTTACTGACAAGTAAGAAACAAAAAAACATGTATCTTGCAAAAGAACTGAAAAAAGCAAGACTTTAGCCTACTGTCAAGGAAAGAATAATAAGCAAAACGACCATTCTAACAATTCCTACAGCAATCACTTGTGTAATCCTCCTTAAAACTGTTAATTAAGATGAATGAATGCCTTAAAGCACAAATGCCACAAATGCCTCAAAGCAGTTGCATTTTGACTTAAAAGCTGATGAATCAAGGTTAGCTAAGGATGCACCAGTGAAAACTATGGAGTAAAGCTTGTTCTTCATTAGAATTGAATGTTTTTATTTTAGTTAACAATTTAATAGATATAAATTCCTTAAAATGTGTCTTAAAGCTCCTAGGCAATTAAAATTAGCCATATTACACAAAACAGGGTTGTCCACCCCTCGTGCAATTCTGAAGATATGTTTACATAGAACTTCACACATATGCATTTATGATCATTACTTCCTTGCATAATACAGCACTGTTGGAACATGGGCTAAAGCTTTCTCAGATGAAGAAAAGGCAGATCATTTTATAGCTACCACACACAAAATAAAAGCTAGAAAAAGCTTTGATGCCTGCCTGGAATAACACAAGGCCATTTGTAAATAAAATCCTATTAGAAACATCAGATCCTGTGGATTACCCATAATTGCTTAACAGTTTTATTGAAAAATAAGCCAGCACCATGTTCAATCAAAACTCTATTTAAGAATGTCACCTACACTTAGATTTAAAGGCAGGAAATAACACAAAACCTGTCATGAGAGCAAGAAACTGTCTTTTTTCAATGTTGCTAACATTCTTTGGCAAGTGACACATTAGACTTTTCCTGTACTAAGTATCTCTGTCTTCATTCTGTCCTTACCAAATGCTCTCCCTTAAATAAGCTGAAACAGGAAAGAAGTTAATAAGATATTCAAAGCACTATCTCTCCTTTCTTTCCAGCCTCCAAGCTACTCTGTGAGCAGTGATTATATATCTCCTCTTATTTTAGTGTATTTATTTGCATGGAACTACGTATTCCAAATACTTTTTAAATATTTATGGTAAAAAGCAATGCGTTAAAACCTAAACGCTAATTATGAGCTTCCTTTTGGAAACACAGGCATGTGTTTCCATTATGTCTGGTCTTATATAACTAGTTAGGTTGTTGGAATGGAGTGGAAAACTGATACATCAACACCCCCAGACATCCCAGTTTCATCCTCAAGATTTTACATTAACTTCCTAATTACAGTCCCAATTAAGTTTGTATCACATAGACCACAAACACAAAGCTCATATGCTTTCGTTACACCAGTGAATTCCTTAGTCACAAATAGTATTCTTTAACTTTGGCTCCCTTACCCACCTTGTGAGAGATTTCTCAGATTTCTAAGAAGGTCCAAATAGCTCATTTGACATTGGCCAATTCAGGGACACGGGCCAAACACGTCAGTAAGCTCATACAGCACACTGTAAGGCACGCCACAGCTTAGGGTTTTTTGGTTTGGGGGGTTTTATTTCACATGCAAATGCATGCCTACACTTTAAAAGGAAAAAGCACTATAGAAAATAACCATCACCAGTATAAGCACTACCCGTGTCGTTCAGGCATACTCAGTTTAAATGTAAAACAAAAAGTATAAAAATCAAACATTAAAAGGCCACTTACAACATTAGTATTTTCTGCATTGAAAAAAAGAAAAAAAAGAAAAAAAAACAGCTTGAAAATCTCGTGCTTCCTAGAACAATGTCAGATTTTTACAACAAGCTTTTGTATGAACTTTCTCATCGGAAAAATTTTCCTGTTAGTATCACTCATTCTCCCGTACTTACTTAATTGACAGCATTGGAGTTATTCCAAATATTCTTTATTACTTAAGGCAAACAGAAGTGAAAGAAGCAGATTCATAGATAAAATCATATGAAACAAACACAAAAAATCATGAAGGCTTAAGGAGAGATGGAGAAGGAGTCAAACAGAGCGAAGGATAAAAAATACCCATGACTTTCGGAGGTACAATGCTTCAGTGGGAACTTTTCTAATGAATGAAGGTCTATAGATAAAGCAAAGATTTTGGCTAACTGTTATGAAGATTATTTCAAATCAAATTCAGTGTGGCCACTGATTCTAATCCCACAGCCCTACATAGAAGATGATTTAACTGTCTTTCTGCCATTCACTTATTTGCAACCAAATATTAGGTACCTAAAAGTTCTGAAAGAGCATCTATTTTAATAGTAAAAAATCAGTGTCTTCGATTCTGAAACACTAACCATTTTTTATTTATTATTTGCATGAATATTAAAGTCATATCTAAAAGTTATTACTATTATTAACTGCCCTGAGTTTTATGGGCATTTAAAAATATTTGCTTAGCAAACAGAAAAAATGTAACACATACCTCAAAACTGACAGGTATATTGCGCTTCAAAGCAATTTCAAACACTACGCTGATCTCAGATTTGTTTGCATCTTTATCTTCTTCTGATTCTTTTCCTGCTTCTCCATTCTGAAAATGATGCACACATAATCATGTTACAATTCTTAAAAGACCATATCCTTCTCCCTCAATTGCTCAAAGACTTAAATTCTCCTGTCAGGCTGTAAACCAGCACTTGTGCACACATCTGACTGTGAAGCCATATATAAAGCACGTACAATGCTTCATAAAAATGGAACACATATGTATTCATTTTTAATTAATTATAAATGGCAAAATAATGTCTATGGACTTTAGTCTTGTTAATGACATGGATAACAACTGTCTGAATACACACTTCTCGTGTCAAACACGAGGATCAAACAGATCCTTTGACCTGTTTCTCAGTCTCTCTGCGTGTACCCCTTATAAGCAAGGAAGAAATCTGTACTTCTTGGAAAGTACAGAAGACAGCACTTCTCTCAGAAGAAATCCAGTGAATCACCCCCATGCTTTGGCGTGGGTCACCAGGTTACAGGTGTCCTCAGCAGGTCCAGCTGATTAACGGCCCTTCCATCAAATTCCCTCTGGGAGTTATGGCCAGTGTGAAAAGGTAGTGACAGAGAACAGCTTGTTCAACACACAACATTATTTATTTATCCGTAGGAAAATAACAGAGAGGTTAAGAGATAAAAAAACCAAAAGGCACATGAAAACATTATTCCGCTTAAAATTCAGCTTTGGTTTACACTTCAAGTAAATCTTAATTTTCTCAGACAACCACCAGCATAGGGAGCAGTCAGACTTTTTCAACCACTACCTTTTGGTCTTTGTCCCCCAGGCCACATTTCCTTAGTTCTCAGAGGTTTCACTTTCAGCTATTTTCAAACTGCAAAGCTCTGAATGCTTCAAACTGGGATCTCTCAACAACCATGTAACCTTGGCCAGGCTCCTAATTTTTTATTAGTGGAGGTAAACATCAAAGACACTTGGGCTGAATTAGGTGGATTCCTGCAGAGCTCCCATCTTACATAACAGTCTGATCTAAATCTTCAGCCACCAGCACAGCTAAAAAATGCAGATACCACAGTTACAAAACAACATAAAAAAAGCATTAGGTTCCTCACATTAAAATTAAATGTATCCATCTTTTATCTACCATTTGTTAACTCTTTATATTTTAATCTTAAAGATAATTCAGGGCCAAAAATCCAGCACTCAGCTACAGCACGCAGAGGTGGAGCACTTTCTGTCTCGTTAAGTAGGTGCAAACCTATGAGTCTGAAAAAAGCCATTTACATCCCTGACATTGATCTGGAGCTAAATACGAAACAAAAAATTCATGACATTTATAGAACCTGCTGAAAACAAAGGGTGCAGTGCAAAACAGTACCTAGGATAGTTAGAATGAAATTATGTAGGACCTCTAGCTCATGTCATAAAACGAAATATAAACTTTCACTAAAATGAAGAATGTAGGTCATTACTTACAGGACTAGCAAAATATTGATTAGGTTCATGGAGAAAGATCATCAGAGTTAAAAGGACAATATTTAAAAGTAAAAATAAAAGATAAAAAGAATGGAGATAAAAAGAATGGGGTACTATTATTCCGTAAAAAAATCTTGTGAGAATATTACTTTGTATTGTATTCAATTAAATCTGAACTTTATAAAGGTATACTTATAAACTAAAAGGCTGACAATAAAAGACACAAGGATGAACTCCTGATGAGAAAAAACAACTTCACACCAACACACTATGAAAATAATTCTATAAAAAGATTCAAAATTATTTAAGCAGAATCTGTAAATATACATGGGGACAGATTTTTGATATGTTTGTTACATTTAGCAAAGTTAAGAAAATGCCAATTAAAGAGAAAATGAAGCTAAGTGAATTCTAAAAGAAATACCTTGCAAATTATCTTTGAAACAGGGAATAGTCAAACATTGGCATAATTTATATAAAACAATGTAATGTCCCCTGGCCTGTCAGCAAGCTTTCAAGCCAAGAATGCTTAGGTTTTCTAGCTGTATTCTAGCTTCACCAGATATGTATAGTCTAAAATAGAAATTACTGTTTAAAATTTCCTGATTAATACAAACAACTCTGTCCAGAAAATACTTCATTTTGCCTTCTGCCCTTAAAATTTAACTTCTTGCGTATTTTTCCACCAAATACAGTAGAAAACCTAACTGTGAGTGGAGAAAAGGGAGGATCAAGACTTTAAGACTTAGACCTCAGTACCGAGCAATAAAGTTTCCCACCTTAGATATATGACTTCCCTAAGGAAGATAAAACACATTCAGGAGTGTCTCAGGCACTTTGGATTTAAATTTGATCCTCATTCCACAACTGACACTTTAATTGTAAGGCCGTTCTTAGCCTCACATCTACGAGACAGCAGAGGTGCTTTGGCAGACACACAATAGCTCTTTTGTGAAAGTAGGTTCACATTCACTGCAACCCTGCCCTGCTGGCTGATTGCTTCTGGTTTCTGCTCACCTTATGTTCTTCTACGTGTTTGTGCAATGAAGCATGAAGACAGCAATACTTCTCCTCAGTGGTTTAATATGAATAAAATATTTCATCCTTAACTATATAGTTTTGTATAAAGGGTACCTTAAAATGAAATAAGAATATATAGAGGACTGCATTAAGCAATCACAACTATAAAGGCCAAAAGATAAACCTATATATTTAGTGTGCTATATTCCATGGACTCCATTCCAGTCAAATTCATTGAGTCACTAATGGGGTTATTAGATGGGCACCAGCAGGTCTGCCCTTGCTTCCCTCTGTTGTCTCTTTGGGAGCACGGTGGCAGTGATTGGGGAAGAAAGAAGCTCAATCTCATAATGTAACTGAGCCCAGCCTGAATCTGTTGTGTACTGTCTGTGATCCATGCACGATGTTTGAGGAATGATAATCAATCATCTTCCACAGACGACCCAAGCTGATCAGTTTTGTTGAAGGAAGTAGAGTTTTACTGAGTTGGACTGCGCTCTGTGGTGAGGGCACATCCCATCACTGCGTGGTGGGCATTTCACATGACCAGCAGCAGGGGGGAGCCTGATCCTTGGCACCATGAAGCCCTTAAACTCTATTTCAACCAGTCTCCAGCTCTCTGGAGAGCTACACTCAGCTCCACAAAATACAACTCTCTGTACTCCCTCCGTCATGACCTAGGCAGAGTGTTACCTCAGCCTGTCACCTCCAATCACCTACAACTCTAACCTATGAAGTGACAGAGGTGTTTTATCATGACTAACCTCAAACCAACCCCCCTCACCCTCAGCATAACCAAGTCGCAGAGGTTTTCCTGACTGAGGACTTGATCTAGTCTCCTCTCAACAGACACCTGCTACTGAAATCCTGCAGGATCACAAGTGGTCTTCAGCTGCTGCACCAGAAACTCTCAGTGTTCCCAGAGATCTTGCAAGTACTTGACTTCTTTGACTAGGAAATGCTATTATTATTTGTCCCTTTAATTTACAAAGATTATTCTGAGAAAAAATTTTCAGTTAAATATTTTTTAAAATACAACATTTAAATTTTTAAGTAGCAATATACACCACTTACAAACATAGCAGTGAGAAATCCAGTTATTTAAAAAGCTACTAAGTAAATAAAAACCAGGTGATCATCAGACTGGTGATCAATAACTGTCAGTAAGCACCGTCAGATTCTTAGGTACACTGGGGACAAGTCATTTCAACTGCAAAAAATGCATTAATGGCACAACATATATTTAAGGTTAATACATACTTAAGTCTCCATAAAGCCACTGATTAAATGGACATTTTCTCCACTTTTGGTATAATCCTCAAATATTTAATTTTATTTTGATTTTATATTTTACTTAAGCACTGTGACAATCCCATCTTTAAAATGTCTACTTATTTTTGTTACTTAAGTCAAGTGGCATTTTAGTATTACTTCTCTAATCACGAAGGCTAATATGAAAACACATTGAAAAACTGGCACTTAAATTGTTTCTTTCGGTATCTTAACATGAAGATTAGGATCACCTTTCTGAAACACAAACCTGAGGTAATTTTTCTGGAATAGGCTCATTCTGGAGAGCTTGAAGGGCCTTCATTGCAGCATTATGTCTAGCAGCTTGACGAGTCTTTCCTTCACCAAAAAACTCACTGTTGCCAACAGTTAACTGGACATAGAAAATTTTAGGCACTGGGCAGTGATACCTGGAAAGAAGTCATGAAAAGAAAATACAAGTAAAGAATTTTAGCCATCCATTTGACGTAGTACGGGGTAGTATTTGGGGATAAAACATTATCTTTCCTCCCAGAATAAGACCCAGCACTAAAATACACGGACTGCTCCTCAGCAAGGCAGGTGGTAACTCTGAGAGCAGCTCCTGTGTGCAAACCAGCTCCTCACCTACACTGTGGGGCTCTGCAATGAGCTCTACTATCTTTCAGCCCAACAGTCCAGCTCTGCTCTCTTCGTGGTTTGAGTCTTGGGAAGATGAGACATAAGGAGAATCAAAAACTCCAGCGAAAGCCATGCCTGAGAGACAACTCCTGTCCCACAGACAAGTGGCACAGAGGAAGAAGGATTGTGAGGTCGCTCATATGCAACCTGTCAGCACAGCTCAGCTCTAATGGGAAAAAAAAGCCAGACTGCAGAGAATACACCTAGCAGGAGTGGGTTCTCATTTGACAAACAACTCATCCATATTTTACAGCAACGTAAAAAAGCCCGGGATTCCCAAAGCATGCACCAAAGCAAGGTCCATTACAACAAAAGCAGATTCACTCAAACACAGTACTAGATTCATTCAAAGTACGGCATTTTCCTCATTCTTCTTTAAGGATCCTTCTTAAAATGTGCCCTCTCCACTTTCATCTGGGCAAATAGATGGTGATTTTTTCATATGAAGATTTCTGAATTTTCATTAATAATTGTAACCCATTTATTTCAACTATAAAACAAAATAAGAAGTTTATCAGAGAGCAGTACAATTCAAACCCAAACTAGTATGAATAAGCACTTCAGTCTTAAGTGTCCTTGAACTTTGTGCCTAATTCTAAAAATATGTTTATGTGGAAACAGCAAAACCATAACACTGGCTCCAACAAGCCTCTGGCTATAGAGTCTTAGAGGAGTGAGCTAAATTGCCTTTATGACATGCAAGAAGTGGGTATTTACTTTGCTTTCTTGTTTACAGTTTAACACACTTATAGGGAATTATTAAAGCCTGGGAATGCTTTTGCTTATGTAGCATTTTCATTAAAGTATAGAATAATTCAGGCTGGAAAGGCTTCTGGACATTATCTGGTCCAATGTGGCACTCAGAGCATGGTCAGGCTCTTGTTCGGGCATTGTCCAGGGTATCGTGGGTCTCTCCAAGGATGAAGACTCCAAAACATCTCTGGATGACCTGTTCCAGTGTTTGACCACTCTTTCTGGAAAATAATTACAAAGGTCCTACATGACTAATGGAATTCAAACACTATAGTGCCATTTGCTAACTAAGCAGCTGTCAAAACAAAGAAACAGAGAGTTCAAGAATGCCAATTTCTGTCCCACTCCCGTGTCCTTCTTTGCCTCTGACACACAGCATTCACCTCATGTATCCTTTTGCTTCTAAAAGCAAACACAATACCAACACTACGAAGGTGACAAAATCTATACAAAGAAAGAACAGTGGCTTCAGACTGAGATTTACCTCAAAATGTATGACAGTTTTTCAAGTGAAATGCAGAATTTCACCCTTTCTCTTCACTTAGAGTTTACTTAAAATACTTTCAATATTAACATTTTCCTTTTGTTTATTAGTTTTATTTGGTTTGCAGTATTTTTTTAAGGAATATTAAAAAAATAAGGAATATGCAGGCAATAGATGTAAATAATACCTTGCACGAATTTAGAACTAAGAATTTGGAGCAGGCTTCTTACACCAAACATAGGTCTAACTTCCTTGTTCAGAAATCCTGTCTGAGTTTAGCCAGATGTTCCTTGTTCATCCACGTGGGCTTTCTGCTGCCTTTTCTTGACTACCTGCGTGTCGGGACAGACAGTTCTTGACCAGTTCTTGAGCTTTGAGGAAGTGAACTTGACAAGCTCTCTTGAACTTCTCTCTTCAGAACTGTCTCCCCCGGCACTCTTCCAAGAATGAAGAGACCCAGGTCTGCTACTTCAAAATCCAGTTTCTGATTGGTGATATTTGCCTTGTCCTCCCATGATTCTACCACCATTCATAATTCATCTCATGGTCACCGCATTGAGTCCAACTTTCACATCTCTTACCAGTTCCTTCTTGGAAACTGTGAGCTCCAGTATAAATGCCCACCCTCACAGATGCCTCCATATGCCAGAAAGTTGTCATTGATGCACTCCAGAAAACTCCTGGACTGTTTGTGCTGTGCTGTGATGCTGCTCTAACACATACTGGGGTGGATAAAGTCCCCCATGAGGACCAGGACTGTGCCCCAGATCCTTCATCCATTTACATAAAAAAGACCTCAGTTTCTTTTTGATCACTCAGAATGAAGGGGACACCCTACTGCACTTTCACCCATATTGGTTTGGTATGCCCTCCACTTCTGACCCATACACTATCAGCTGTTTCACCATCGTTCCCAGGCAGTACTCTGTGTTACCTCACATGAAGGATAATGCTGATCTTACCATCCTGGCCTGTCCCTCCTAAAGACATCAGCATGTATTAATCACAGCATTTGTGTGTTATACCACCATGCATCTGTGATTTCAGTGAGGCTGCAGCTCTGCAGCAGCTGCACACAGACCTTCCAATTCCTCCCACTCATTCTCCATGTAGAGTCTGTTAGTGGACTGGCACATCACACAGCAACCCAAGCATACCAATTTCCCAGAAAGGGTATAAGAATTTCCCCCATAATGCTTTCTTGAAGGCTCTTCATTACTTGTGTGCATACAGTGGGAATGAGACCCCTTCAGCCCTGTTTAGTTGGTTTTAGGGTCTCTCTTGTCAACATCACCCCTAAGTTATTGCCAACTAACTTGGTTCATCACTTCCTTGCTTGGTTATAGGTTAACTCCACTCTCTGCTATCTTAAGGCTCTCTACCAGATTGGCCAACCTGTTGATAAAGATGCTTGCCCCACTTGGTCAGGTGGATCCTATCTCTCACAAGCATTGATCCCCAAAGCAGTTGCCACAGGTGTAAAAACCTGATCTCTGTAGTCATGCTCATCACACCCCATGTGTCCCCTTACAGTACCATTGGTGCCCACAATGAATCCCAGCTACAGCTCTGGAGCTAGTTCTGACTCTTGGTCTCTGATGTACCAAAGCGAGCTGCTCCACGGGGCCTAGGAACTGTGTCATGTCATGCATCACCAGCACTGCTAAGCACACACCCCCCCCATCCTCAGCAGAGTTTCTGGCTCCCTTCTGCATGAACTGCTGTGCAAACGGCTGCATCTACTGGCTGTCTCTGGGAATGGTGCTCTAGGCCCTGCACTTATACGTGCTTTTTCTCAGCACCTGCTGAAAGGATGCTCAACCCTCTTTAATCAGGAGACAACTGCAAGAAAAGCTCAACGCCTCTTTTGATGAACAGCAGGTGACAGAGCTTGTAGACAGCTGCTAGAGCTTGCTAGAAGCCACAGCCTCCTGTACCTACCCTTTTCCTGCAGCACCACACATCCTCAAGTTCCTTGAAGAGTTCTCAGCAAATCTCAAGAGGATGCAGAACTAGAGGCTGGAAATGGCTGCATGTGTTGACTGCAGCTTAGCACAGGACAAGCTGTGTCATGCAAAAGCAGTAGGCACCTTGATCACATGTCCCATCTCATTTCTTCACAATCTTCTTCAAATAAAAAGAAATGCGGTAGTGCTGTTAGCAACTACACAGATTTGGGAAAAACACAATATCCATCAGAAGTTCCTGTTTCCTGTTGAGTTACTACACCTAACCTTCCCTCCATTGCATGCGAAGGAGGAAATCGCACCAACTTAAGCCACTTTATAAACTCAAATCCCACAACAGGCCTTCTCTTTTTCCCTCCGCCCTCTCCACCTTTTCTTTTAAAGAGTGTTTAGGGAGCTATTCATGTGATAATATGGAAAAATGATATTCAGACAATGGCTCTAGAGCCTCATGCAGCTCTTTGGCATTAGCAGAATGATTAGGCTTTTGCATGGTTTTGATTAAACTTTTCTTGCTCTGCTTGGCCTCAAGCAGAGTCAACAGATCACTGATAACATGAACATTGCCAGGAAAGTGCAAAGGAGCACCTGAAATCCTCAGAAAATGGACTAAATCTGTGAGGTTATTGTCTTCTCTACAATAAGGAGCCTCTCAAACAACATCCTCCTCTTTTCAGTGGCAAAGCTAGAGACTGTATTAACAAAAGCTTCAAAAGTAATCATAGTATTACAGTCTTGAAGTCCAGTGTGACAATTAAACTGAGTCTTAGTAATGAATGAATCACATCCTAAAGTGTCCTCTGTCCAGCCACAGAACTGCAACAGTCAGGATTTCAAACAGCAACACCTCACATATGGACTCACTAGATTTCTAACGGTTTTTAAATTATCTTCATTTAAAAAACATGCATTTCCCTGCATTCTGCATGAAAACTACAAAGGCTAGGATTTTCCTTGGAGAAAATTCGTATGCAAAAGATTCTCAAGTGACACCAGCACACTCCTCAGAATATAAGCTGACAAATGAAGCCAAATGACAGACTATAAAACTAGAAGACAACGAAAGGATACGTGAAATGATACATTCAATTGGAAGAAAACTAAGAGAATGGATAATACACAATCAGTCCCATATAACCTCTAAAAACGAGCTCATTTTCATCTGGCTCTTCTGGACATTTGAGATTCTTAAGAAAATCCCTCACATAAGAGTTCTAGAAAGCAGGTTCCCTTTATTCTCTGTAAGTTTCACAGCATCAGAAATCTACTTTTTCGCTAATGCCACTAGTATCACTTTGGATAGTCAACCTGAAAAAGGATATTTGCTCCATGACTGTGACCTGGAATGCCAAGTTTCGGCAATGAGTAAATATTTATAACTAGTTATAAACCCCTAAAAATAGGGGTTCATAACAGAAATGCTGACAGACCTTAACTAAGTTGGTGTGAGCGGGCGCCACTATAATTAAATAAATCACCAAGGTCTGTTGACAATTAGAAAACTCATTTTGGTTTGCCACAGAGACAAACAAAAATTCTGTTCATTATAATTTTACTGGAATATGATGTCATAACATGTAAGCATACTGAAACAATCTGCTGCTTTTCAAGCCAAAATATTAATTGCATACTAAGGAGCCCTTGGGGCCTCTTCCTTTTTGGCCATCAAATCCACTCACACAAAGACAAATAAAGTATTAGTGCATACGTTATGTGCTCATACTGCATTTCCTGCATTTCTCTGGATTCCTTAATGGCATAAATGTTTCTGATAAATATTGTTACAAGTGCAAGTTGCAGCTCACGAAACCAGGAAGTTAATTTAGGTTTAGCTTCACGTTAAAAACTCAGTGAGGTTTTCTCTAAATTCTAACAATCAATATACTCTTCAACTATGTAAAAGGGAACAAATAAACACAATTACTTCCCCACTACACAATTTTTATAGGAAGTACTCTACTCCCATTTCATAAGGCAAAGTGAAGAGGAACTGGGATCGTTTTGGCCAAGATGAAGGTCGCTAAAATACGAGACACAACACAGTTTGGGAAAGTAATTCTTCAGATGCCAGCTCCATGCTGAAAGTGTCATTTTTTTCTCTCTAGCTCCTTTTCCATACGAACTCAATCAAGCTGGCAGCCCTGCTAACACTGTTTAATTAGGAAAATGCTGTAAGCTTTGTGAATGGAAGGATATAGAGACATGGACCATTCAGGGGAGTAGGAAACGGCATTTGCTGCGAACAACTTTTTCTCTGTAACATTTGAAATTTCTCTAGGGGAGCAAGTTGCTTAGTGCAGCTGTTCTCTGGCTATGTCCTATTTTTCTAAGCAGTCCATTAGCCACGTGCATTTCTTACAGACGTAAGTTCTATGTTATGAAGAAGAAGACATCCAGGATAGTCACTTTTTTCTTCTTAGAGTGCACCTCCTGGTTCTTTCAGCAGGGTCACAACACTACCTGGGAACAAAGAGGATCTCTTTTCCAAGTAGTTCTTTTGAGAAATACAGTCCATTATTCTTGCATTCTCTCTACTACAAGTTAGGCTGCCTGATCAAGGGAAGCTATTGATGAAGCCTTCTTGCTCCACCTCCAGGAATGACTGTGCTCGCAGGCTCTTGTCCTGCTGGGGGACTTCAACCACCCTGACATCTGCTGGGAAAGTAGCATGGTGAGCTGTAGGCCATCTAGTAGACACCTGAATCTCTTAAGTGGTCAAGCTAAAGAGAGAACCTTGGCAGAAACTTCAGAGGAAAAAAAAGAATCTATCATCTCTGAAAGGAGGGTCAGGTAACTTGGAAGGAGGATAAGGACTGTTACAAGGTCATGTAGGGAAAAGATGGGAAGGGTCAAAGCCCAATCAGAACTTTATTTGGCCATTACAGTTAAAGAAATCAAAAAAAGTTTCTATAAATACATTGGCTGCAAAAGGAGAGTCACAGAATCACACAGAATATTCTGACTTGGAAGGGACCCACAAGGATTACCAAGTCAAACTCCTAAGTGAATGCCTATACAGGGATTGAACCCATAACCTGAGTACTATGATCACCATGTTTTATCTCTCTGAGCTGTCATCTTTTTTTTTTTTTTATAACCAACTCTCCATCCCATCATC
>WEKX01019134.1:29399-41924 GCA_013390025.1 Pitta sordida
GTGTCTCACCCCCGCAGCCCCCCCCACCCCTCACCCACCAGGATGATGCCACACACCCGCGGTGGCACTTGCCACCAGCGAGGGGACAGTCCCCGGGGTGCGATGCCACACAGACACCCCTCCCTGCACAGCTGGCACCGCTTTGGTGCCCAGCACATCCCCACACAGACCACGGCTCTGCCCCAAAACAGCCCCAGTGCCCAGCCAAAGCCCCACTGGAGTGGACTGGTTTGACTGGCCTGGTGACAGCCGTGTCCCCAGGGGTCTGTCTGCACCCCCCCAGCGCACCCACGGCACCATGCCAGGGAGAAACCGGGCTGAGCAAACGTGGGAGCCACATCCCTGCCCGCAGCTTCTCCCTGGGGCCACCCTGATGTCACCTGGTGCCTGTGTCCCCCGGGAGCCACCTCGGGGGCAGCCCCTCGCCCTCGCCCCAGCCTGGGGACAGATGCCTGGCACGTCCCAGCTCGCAGAGCTGCCCTGCTGGAGCAACCAGACGGAGCTGTGGGTGACAGCAGGGCCTGGGGACAGGGGGGGCTTCGCTTTCCAGCTGAAAGGGGGGCAAAGATCAGCCTGGCACCACGGGCTGGATGCGGGCAGGGGTCCCACCCTGCCACCTCCACTCTCCTGGCGGCATCGAGAGGGGCTGGGGAGGGGGTCCCCAAGGTGCGGAGGGGGCAGGAGGGGGGGTGGGCCCTGGGACTGTCCCCGCAGCCCAAAGCGGGAAAGGTCAGGCGGCGCTGGCGGGGGCAGATTCCACCCCAGGAATGTGAGCCTGGACACCTTCCAAACTGCTCGGGTTCTGCTCAGGAGTGTCCCAAACCCGCCGCCAAACAGCAGCAAGGGGGAAGGCAGCGCTCCCGGCAGTCACCGGCACAGCGGCTGGCACCGTGGCTGGCACCTGGGGACACGGACAGGGACACACGGACAGGGGGACACACAGACAGGGGGACACATGGAGGGGGGGGATATGGACAGGGAGGGGGACATGGACAGGGGGATCCAAGGATGGGGGGACACACAGATGGTGGCACAAGCGGACGGCAGGACATGCGGACAGGGTGACACACGTGTGTGATGGCAGCCCCAGCCCCAGCCCCCAGCCTGCCTTTTTTTTGGGGGGGTGTCCATATTTCCCCCCAATGCCACCAGGACAGGGGGTCCCACACCTGCTGCTCCCGGAGCAACCCCTGGTGACACCCCCGGGATGGAGCCATGGCCCAGCTGGGGACAATGTCCTGTCGCCACCAGCTGTGGCCGTGGGTCTCTGCCAGCGGGGCCATCACTGGGCCTGGCACACAGTGAGGATAACGTCACCCTTTGGGCAGGGACAGGGACAGGGACAGGGACAGGCACCCACCCCGCTCCCCGGTGGGAAGGAGGCTCCTCCAGCCCTGGGCCCAGCACGGCTGGCTGGGGGCAAACGCTAATCCCCCCCTGAACGGCCAACTGAGATTAGGGTCAGAAAAACGAGGGTTTAATAGGATTTTTGAGGAGGAGAAAACCCTGGTGAGACAATAACCCATTTCCAGCCCTTATATGGCCAAGCTGTCGGCAGTCCCCATCTGCGGTGGGGAAGGGGCTCAGGGGGTCCCCCCCGCACCCCCTCCCGGGGCCCAGGCAGCATTTGGGGAGGCGGCACCCCCCAAAAAGAGCCAAGATCGATGTTCCCCCGCAGACAGGAGCTGCCTGAGCCCACCCACACAGCCCGGGCAGGGCGGGGATGCTCGGACCTGCGCCGGGGGATGAGGTGGGAGGGGACCCGAGGGTGGCACCCAGGTGACCACGCCAGGAGCATCCGGGCATCCCTCCTGGCCGTGCCCCAGCCCTCGGGATTACGGACCCGCAGGAGAAAGCATTTTAATTCTCTTTAACTCGACCCGGGGCTGAGGAGCTTTGCAGCTCAGCGGGGATTTGGGGGGGAGCTCCTGGCACGCAGCCAGCGCACGCTCCCCGTGCCCCCCCAGGATGCCCCTGGTCCCCTGAGATGTCCCCACCCCGGTACCACGCAGCTGCATCCCCCTGGGAATGGGTGGGTGGGAGCAGCTGCACATTCCAGGCAGGAGCGGCAGCCCTGGGAACAGGAGGGAGAAACACCTCAGTGGTGGAGAAAACCAGCCCCCCCAGTGCCTCCCAGTAAAACCCTGTGCCATGTCCCAGCCTGGGCAGGGACTTACCAGGATGGACCCTCCATGGGGAGGGTGGGAACCCTGGGAACGGCTTCCTGCTGATGCCAGCAGGGTTTGCCCCGAGCAACCACTGAGATTCCCCACAGCCTCTTCTCCCGTGACCTCACAACCCCCCAGCTGCGCCCAGAACTCACCCACCGAGCCCCCACGGGTGCACAGCCCCCAGTACCCACAGCTCCAGGGTGGCTGTGGGGGGTCTCTGGGACTGGCACAGGACGGGGGGTCCCACAGGGATCGAGCACTCAGCAGCTGGGTGGGCACTGCCAAGGGCACAGCTCGACCCCCCCGTGCCCAGCCAGAGACCCACACCTGCATCCCCAGCGCCCAAAGCAGCCGGGAGGGGGGTGACACTGCCCAGGTGACACCGGAGCCAAGGAGCCACACGTCCCTGACATTCCTCCCGTTCCAGTTTGGGTGTGAACGCCGGGAAGGAAACGTCCCTTCCCAACACGAACTTTTATCTCGGCAGCATCTCCCTCCCGGGCTCAGCTCCTCTCAGGCTGCCACGGCTCCCACGTGGCTCCAGCCCAGGACCAAACTGAGCTCCCTCCTGGCAGCCTCAGCACCGGGACGGTGTCCTGGCTCCGCAGGGATCCCACTCCTGACGCAGCTCCAGAGGCTGGCCCAGCACGGAACATCGGGAATGAGGCTGGATATCCTCCTCCCCCTTCCTGAACTCTCCTCCTGGTGCCCACCTGGTGCCCACCGTGGCTCTGCCTGTGTTGGTGCCACCACTGCTGCTGTCCCTGGTGGAATTCCCAGGCCAGGACTGTTGGACTGTCCCCGTTCACAGCACTGGGGACAGTGAGTAACAGCACATGGAACCTCCACCCACAGCCCCACATCACAAACCCAGGGCAGGATGCAGCTCCATCCCAACCCTCCTGCATCCCAGCACAGCCCCTCTGGCCCTGGCATCCCCCTGTGCCCTGGGATGCTTCTGCCTTTCCCAGGGCCACATCCCAGGACAGCCAGAGGCGATTTTGGGGACACTGCATCCTCTCGATGCAGCAGCTCCCAATGCCACCAAGGGCACCCTGGGGTCTCTCCGTGCCCCCATCCTGGGTATCCCCGCACGGATTACCCCAAACACCCGGTGCCAGGAGGGAAAGCAGCTCCAAGGGCTGGGGACACACACACACACACTGGAGCCACCACAACGTGCCTGAGAGCAGGAAAACACAGAGCCAGAGCCACCCCCAGGAGGAGTTTTATCTCTCAGCCCATGAGGAAGCAGCACCAACAAGGCCGTGCCTGGGCTGCCTTCACCCCCAGCTCCTCCTCCTCCTCCTCCTCCTCTGCCCCGTCCTAAAAACGCCGTTATCGGCAGCAGCCCCTAGAAAAGTAACAGGATTCCGCTTCCTGTTTTTCCCGTGGAAACCCTCAAATAGAAGCTGGCCTCATTATTGCCATTTTTCGGGTCCTTTTCTTTTCTTTTTTTTTTTTTTTTCAGCCGGGCTAACAATGAGCCATTTCCTGCGGCGGCTCCGAGAGGCACCTTGCGCTCTGCTCCCGCTTCTCCCTGCGGAAAATCCTACCCGGGGAGGTCGGGGGTGGGGGGAGGCGGCTGCTCCTGCCAGCCTCGGCCCCACTCTGGGGGGGAATGAACCCCCCTAAAGCTGGGGGACCCCCTCGGACCTCCGTGGGGTGATGCCCGAGGGCTGGGGAGGGTGGGCAGTGCTTGGATGAGAGCGGGGGGGGTGATGCAGGGAAGTGCCAAGTCCCAAATCTCTCTCTGGATGGCAAAAATAAAGAGCCAAGGCAGGTCCTGAGACCCCCCCGGGACACAACCCGGACAGAAAGTGGCTTTGGGGACACGGCTCTGGGGACACCCAGCAGTGTTTTCCCGAGATTAGGAGCAGCCCAACATTTTTCCACACTCATCCGTCGGCCAAATGTCTCCCTCTGTCACCCATGTCCCCTCTGTCACCTCCCCGCCCCGCCTGGGGACATCGGGATCCTGCCACTGGTGCCACACCAGCCACCACCAGCCCNCACTGGTGCCACACCAGCCACCACCAGCCCCGCTGGGGACCACAGCTCACCCCGAGAGCTCCGGCCCCGCAGCTCAGCCCCCGCCCAGCCGGGCACAGAAAGAGCCACTATGTGCCACAATGGCCCGATTGTCCCCCGGAGCCACCGGGCTCCGTCCCACCCGCCCCGGGGCTGCCCCACGCGCTCGGCCCCATCAAGGGACCCACTGTTGCCCTCGGGGGGTGGGGGGGACACTGGGGGAGAGGGGGTGCGGTGACAGGTCTGTGGGTGCCACCGGTGCTGGATGAGCAGGGGGGGTACAGATCCCCTGGGCTCTGTTGGGGGGGGGACACGGCTCCCCGGGGCTGTGCCAGGGCTATGGCAGGAGCCTGTGCCCTCCCCTGGGTTGGCTCCTGGCGTCCCAAACTCCCTCCTGCTCCAGGAGGGTCTCAGGGAAGCGAAGCACAGGAGCCTCCCACCCACTTCACCCCCTTTGCCACTTTGCCACAACTCTCACCCCTCTCCTCCCTCAGCAGAGCCCTGCTCCACCTTCCCCCCCCCCAGCTCCCATGTTCCCAGCGTGGCTGGACCCCCAATCCCAATTCCCAGCATCTCTCCAACCCCAAGAAACCACCTCCCTGCAAGGCCTGGTGACCCCAGGGACACCAACCCCACCGGGAACGGGGACAATTCCCGGCCGGACCGCGGCACCGCGGGTCTTGCAACACACGGCAAAGGTGTGCCCGGCCCCAGCAGGCAATTAAGGGAAGGCTTAATGAACTCCTGGCGAGAAGCAGCCACGGGAAAAGGAGTCACCCACCCGCTGTGGGCACTGGGAGCTGTGGGCAGGAGGTCGGCGGCAGGTTTGGAGCAGCCGGGCCTGGTTTGGAACCCGGGGCATCCCGAGCTGGGCTGGCTCCTGGAAAGTTGGGTTTGGTATTGGAAAGCAGGGCTGGAAAGCCAGATTTTGGGATCAGAACGGCTGGAAAGCCGGGTTTTGGGATGGGGAGGCACGGCATTTTTCCAGCCGGGTTTTGGGATGGGGAGGCACAGCAGAGCCAGGTTTGGGATGGGGAGGCTTTTTCCCAGGTGGGTTTGGGATGGGGAGGCACAGCATTTTTCCAGTCAGGTTTGGGATGGGGAGGCTTTTTCCCAGCCTGGTTTTGGGATCAGGAGGCACAGCACAGCCCAGCTCGCACGGCCGGCCCCGCCGCTCACAGGCAGCCAGGTCGATATTTTCCAAGTTGAGAGCTTAAAATAGGTCATCTATCTCCATTCCTTTTTAAATCAGGTCTTGCCGCCTGCCGAAGACAAACTTGGTTTATTCATGGGACGGCACCCGACTTGAAACCTGATCCTTTTTTTTCCCCTTTAAAGAGAAGAAAAGGCCACCCCGGGGCTCGGCAGCTCCCCAGGGTGACCCCCCCCTTCAGCCCTCTGGGGTTTGTCCCAGTGAGTGGCTCTGTGGGAACTCGGGCACAGCCCCTGGCTCCCCCTGGTCATGTGTCACCCACATCGTGACCCCAACCCAGAGCTGTCCCCATCCCCAACCCCACGGTCCCCAAGCCCTAAATAACGCCCAGCAGCGGCTCCTTGGCAGCTGGCACTGGATGATGGTGCCAGGCAGCGCTGCCAGCCCCGGGGAGGGGGGGTTCAGGATCACACATCACCCATCAGTGACGGCTGCCAGAGGTGCCAGGCAGCACATGACACATGTCAAGGTTAAACCACAGAGCCTGGAGTCCTCCAGGACCCCTCCAAAACTCCCCAAACCCACCCCACCACGGTGGGCAGGGGGACCCCGGGGTGGCACCACAGCGCGTGCCCCAGCCCGGCGCCGGTGCCAGGTTTCGCGCTGGCGAGGCGGGATTGCGGCAGCAGCCCCGAGCACAGGCTTTTCCTGTCTTTCAAGTTCAGGGTTCGGAAAGAAAGAAGGAGAGAAAAAAAAAATAAAAATAAAAACGGCGTTAAGAAACTCAATTTGTCGAGTAAACAGGGGCTGGGGGGGGTGAGGGGTGAGGGGTGAGGGGNGGGGGGGGGTGGGGGGTGAGGGGAGAGGACACCGGGCGAAGGGCTTGGGGACAGTGGGACACAGCCCGTGCCACGCAGCCCCCGGGGGTGGCTGTCGGGCAGGATTTATGCTTGTGCAGCACTAAATCCTCACGGGAGGGTTGCAAAGAGTCTCCCCACAGGTGGGGCTCAAATAACCCCCCCCAGTCCCCCAGACACTCGGGTCCTGCTCCTGGTGTCCCTCCCCAGGGAAGAACATTTCACCCCAAAAAAAGGCAGATTTCAAGAAAAGAAACACACAAACATCCCCCCCCCTCCCACCACCATGAAAATCCCAGAGGCAGCGCTCAGCGGGACGGAGTAAGCAGGGAGGAATCTGAGGAGAAACCATGATTAATGCTCAGCCTCTGGCCGGGCAGCTCCTCATCCCTGAACCATTTCGCACACCCCAATTAATCCTTTGAGGCCGGTTATTACCCCCACGGCCGGGGCCGAGGAAGCCGAGTTCAAAAAACCAGGAACTGAGGAACAGAGGCCAAATTCAGCTCAGGGCCGAGGACGTGCAACCTCTGCTCGAATTAGCAGGCGCTGCGCCAGTCCCACACCGCGGCCACATCCCCGCCCGGGCGTCACCAGGGTCCCCCACCCCGTAAAATGGCACAAAATGGGCAGGAAACGGGGATTTAGCAGCTGGGCTGGCCTTCCTTGGCACCACAGGGATCGCCCCCAGTGCCCTCCAGTCCAGCGGCACTGGGCGATGTCTGTGCCCGCACCACGGGTCAGCGATACCGGGGGGGTTGCTGGGCATGTCGGGGGGTCACTGCCCAGTGCCCAGGGCTGGCAGGGGTGGGAGCAGCCGGAGCCACAAGGACACAGCCCAGCCGGGAGTCTGGAGTGTTTTTGGGTCTCGTCCTGGCAAAGGGCAGCCCATTGCCAGGGTCCTGCCCTCAGCTCCAAGGCCAGACCCAGCTGCCGCAGCCCTCCGCCCTGCCACGACGCCACCGCGGCTGGGCACCAGGGATGGGCCACCAAGGCCACCATCGCCTGTGGCATCGTGGGGGTGGCTGGACCCCCCCTGTCCCTGACCCACAGCCCAGTTCCTGGGTGCCAGCTCTGCTCTGGTCCCGGTTCCATCCCCCGGGTGAACCCCGAGGAGCCCGGGCATCACCCAGGAACACCCAGGAGCACCCAGCCCCCCTGCCAGAGCTCGGCGCCATGCCCAGCACTCCNGGCTCGGAACGGCCCCTCCCGGGAGGGAGGGACCGACACCGGGACAGCGAGAACCGGCACCGGGACAGAGGGAACCGGCACCGGGACAGCGGGAACCGGCCCCGGGACNGGCTGGGCACCAGGGATGGGCCACCAAGGCCACCATCGCCTGTGGCATCGTGGGGGTGGCTGGACTCCCCCTGTCCCTGACCCACAGTCCAGTTCCTGGGTGCCAGCTCTGCTCTGGTCCCGGTTCCATCCCCCGGGTGAACCCCGAGGAGCCCGGGCATCACCCAGGAACACCCAGGAGCACCCAGCCCCCCTGCCAGAGCTCGGCGCCATGCCCAGCACTCCCCAGTCCCTGCTCCACGCTCCCCCCAGTATCTCCCAATTCCTCAAATCCCTACTCTCCCCAAACCTACGGCTCCCTCGCTCCACCCAGTATCCCCCAGTTCCTCCCAGTCCTCATTCCCCGGAGCCTCCAGCCCACCCAGCATCCCTCAGCGCCGCTCCCAGTCGTTCCCAGTCGCTGCTCCCGCGAGCCCACCGCCTCCCCAGTGTCCCCAGTGTCCCCAGTGCCGCTCACCGCNCTGGCACCGCGACAAGGACCAGAGCCAGCAACTGGCGGGGGACACCGGAGATCGGGATGGGCTGGGCACTGCCAGGAACGGGACACCTGGGAATGAGCAGGGGACACACAGGGACAGGGATGGGACATNGCTCACCGCGGGGGCGGGCGGCGGGATCCCGACCAGGCAGAAGGCGATCCCATTCATCGGGGCGCGGCGGGCTCGGCTCGGCTCGGCNAAACATTCAGGGACATTCAGGGACTGGGACAGAGACGGGACACTCGGGGACCAGAACCAGGCAAGGGACTGTCCAGGATGCACAGAGACCAGGACAGGGACAAGGAGGGGACATCCAGAGAGGGACAAGGAACATCACCGGGGACCAGGACCAGTGACATTCACAAACCGGGACAGGGATGGGACACCCAGGGACGGGCAGGGGACACTCAGGGCAGGTTAAGCCAGGACAGAGGGACAAGGACAATGAGCAGAACTGATCAGGGTGGGCACGAGGGAGGTGACAGAGGGACAGCTGGACAGGCAGGGCAGGGACAGCTGGACAGAGGCAGCAGAAGGGCGAGGCCAAGGCCGGGCGATGCGGGAGGAGAAGCACGGAAGGACACACGGACAGGAAACGCCAGGACAGAGGGACAGGAGTGACGGGGACTGGCACAGGCAGATGTGGGGACGGAAACAGCCGGGTTGGGTCTGACGGAGGGACAAAGGGTGACACAGACCCACAGGGAAAGGAAACGGTGAGGACGGGAAACAGCAGGATGGACACACAGAGCCTGGCCTGGCAGACGGAGGGATGGGGACAGCCAGGATGGGGACAGTTGGGACGGGGGACAGCCAGGATGGGGACAGTTGGGATGGGGACAGCCAGGATGGGGACAGTTGGGATGGGGGACAGCCAGGATGGGGACAGTTGGGATGGGGACAGCCAGGATGGGGACAGTTGGGACGGGAGACAGCCGGGATAGGGGACAGTAGGACCTGGCCCAGCTCAGGCCGCTTGGACGCAGCGGAACATCCCCAAACCACCACAGAGTAACCGCGGAGTAAATTAAGTCCCACACCCGGATCTCGGGGTGCAAATGGCACCTCAAAGGCTCGTTGGTGGTGGCAGGTGACCACAGTGCCACAGCATGAGCCCTGAGTCACACGGCCCAGGGTGGCAGAGCCAGGACCCAGCACCGGGAGGGAAACGGGGCCGCACGTGACGGGAAAGCGGGAGGAGGCACAGGAAACCCGGGAGGAATGACGGCCACAACCCACACGGACGCACGGACACGGGGGCTGGGGGGGGACACTGCAGCCACAGGGCTGGGGACAAGAAGGGCTGAGCCCAAGGAGAGGATGAGGGCAGGGCACAGCGGGGTTGGTCTCCCAGTATCCCACCACAGCGCCCCGAGGCGGCTCCTCACCCTTGTCATCCTGGTCCCCAACAGGGACAGAGCTCCATGTGTGGGACAAAGGTGGGGAGGGGCCTGGAATAAACCATTAGAGCACCCCAGGGCACAAGGAGGATGCCAGGGGGACACAGCACCCCAAATCCTGCCAGGCAACGCCGGGGACACGGCGCAGCTGGGATTGTGCCAAGGGCTCTGGCACATCCATGTGACGCCCCAGAGTCAGTGCCAGCGCCAACCCAGTCCCTCCTGAGCAGCTGTTTCCCTGCCCGCACCCCAGGATTGCCGCAGCAGCCCAGGGGATGCCAGCCTGTGTCACCCTGCGTCCCCAGGAATGCCAGCCCGGGACACCCCAGCTGCCAAACGCCAGTTTTCCGTGACACAATTCAGCGAAGTCTGTGTCAACAACGACTTCCTCGGGCGCCTGGAGGAACCTCGGCACCAGCAGAACAAATAAATGACCGAGCGGCCGCCGCGGAAGCACCGGGAATTCGGGGCTGGAAAGAGGCCACGGGGGCCGATCCTGCTCGTGGGCATGTCCTGCCGGGATGGCAGCTCCAGTGGGACAGGCAGGGCACACCCAGGGATGAGGACAGGGATGGGGATGGTGCTGAAACAGCCCCCCTGGGGTACAGCACCCTCAGCACCCAGAGGGTGGGATGGAGGGATGGTGCCCCCTGGAAATGTGTGTGCCAGCACCTGCGGGGACCCATGGGACCGCTGCCACCACTGCCATCCCCTGCCCGGCCTTGGGAACTGTCCCAACATCTGGAGGGAACAAACAGTCGGATGTGAGTGACGGGACGTTTCCTCCCCCTGAGGACACAGCCAGGGAGTGTGACTGACCCCAATTCCAGCACCCCCAGGCCCTGCCGTGGGTCCTTCTGTCCCCAGCCGCCCCTCACTGGGGAGCAGAGGAGCTCCAGGTCCCCGGGATGTGCCGGGTGGGATGTGCCGGGTGGGATGTGCCAGCTGGGATGTGCCACTGGGACATGTCTGCCCTCTGCCTGTCCAGCCACGCAGGACTGTCCATCCCAGCCTCGCTCCACAGGCACATTCCAGGGAATGTCCCCTCCAGCTGAGCTCGGCACTGAGGGCCAACCCCAGTGACATCCATCCCTTCCCAGTCCATGGGAAGGAGCAGAGACCTCACCCAGCTGTGCCCACCCGGCACCCGCTCCTTGGCAGCGCCACTCCTGGGGGTCCTGAGGGGACACACGGCCACATCCTGCTTGTAACCCCCCCTCGGCAGCCCCGGGGCCGGGCAGGAGCCACAGAGAGCAGGACCCTGCCATGGATCCCAGGACTCCGGAGTCCCCTCGTGGTGTCCCGGGTGCCACCCTCCCCACGGAGGTGACACCACTGGGGAAGTGACACGACCTGAGCTGGCCCTGGTGGCCTCGACTCCCCCCGCTCTGTGCGGGGTACAGAGACAGGGATTGACTCTCAGGGGAGGTCAGGGACAAGGACCTGGTGAGGGATGAGCCCCATCCCGGGGTGTGCAGCTGGGGACCCTCAAAGGGGACCCTCCGACCCCAGCCCCACTCCTGAACAGGCTCCCCATGGAGCAGGATGTCACCATGCCACCATGCCCGAGCCAGCCAACGCTCCCTGCCCACTGCCAACCCTCTTTGTCTCCCCCAGCCCCACCCCAGCCCCTCCCCGGGGACACTCGGCTCCTCTGTCCCCAGGGGCAGGGTGGGACAGCACACGCCTGGCAGGGCGTCCCCGAGCCCGGAGCTGCCACCGCCGCTCACCCACACCCCATTCCATGCCCATCCACCCGAAAATCACCATCCCAGCACCGGCTGCCAAGGCATCCGCCCACCTCGGTGCCCACCCCGGGTTAGCAGAGCGCATCCACCGCCCCTTCATCATCCCCCCCTCCCCATCCCAAATCCTGGAGCAGCGGATCTGGGGGAGCACAAACCCCCCGCCCGCCCGGGCAGCCGCTCCCTGCGGAGCCGCAGACAAAGGGAGCGAGGGGGGAATCCAGGCTGGAAGATGGTTTTAACCTAATCCCGGGAATTAAAACCAAGAAAAGCAAAAGTGGGGCGGCAGAGCGGGGCGGGGGGGANAGTCCGCAGCACCCTCCCGACTCCCAGGCAGACAATTCCCCCCGGGATTCGCCGCGCCACGAAGCCATTTTGAGCCGGCGGCGAGACGAAAGGGTTACGGCCCCCAACCCCTCCTTCCCAGCGGGGCCGCCGGGATAAACAACAGCCAGGCCGGGGATGGGCGAGGAATCCCGGGAGCTGGGCCGGGGGGAGCCGCCGGGACTGACGTGCTCATCCCACATCGGGGAGGGGCGCGGACCCCGCCGGGAATTTGGGTGCCCAGGGAGACCCCTCGCTCCCCGCGCATCCTCCCCGGGGCTGGGGATGTCGGTGCCGGGGGAGGGGGGGTGGCCGGGCAGCACCGCCGGGATCCCGGAGCCGTGCCCGGGGCCGCGGGGCACACACATGCCAACCTGCTGCCAATTACCGCGGCCCCATCCAAAGGCGTCGCCGCCAATGAGGGCGGCAGGGAAGGCGTGCGGGAGGCTCGGGAGCTCCTCTGCATTGCAGCTGGATGTGCCAGAGGGGATTTTTTTGGATTTTTTTTTGTATTTTTCCCAGCGAGAATGCGAGCCCCCAGAGACATGGCGAGCTAGCGGGCAGGGGAGGGGGGTCTCCGGGCACTCGCAGCCCCCCCAATCCCGGGGGATGCTGCACCCGATGGTGCCCGAGCACCACGTGCAGACAGACCCCGCGGTGGGTTTCTGGCTCCCGTGGGGCGGATGAGATCCAGGGGGGGCTGGTGATGGTGGGGGTTCACCCACCTCCGTGACCTGCCCATGCTGTGACGATCCCCCCCCCCCAGCCCCCTCCCCGTGCTGCCTTTCCCGGCCACGGCCCTTCTCGGGTCCGATGGAGGAGGGGGGGCAAGAATTTTGCAGCACGCGGCCCCCAACGTGCAGCCAGAGCTCGCTGGGAGCTGGGGACGTGTTGTGCCCAACGTGATGGCTCTGCCCTGGTCCCTGGGGCTGCCCTGGCGAGGGTCGGGGGGTGGGGGGCACCCACGAAGCATCAAATCCTGCGCTCGGATCTGGGCTGAGCCGGAGGGCTGGGCTGGGCTGGGGGGGGGGACAGGAGGCAGAGCCCGAGGGGCTGCGGGGAGGGA
>WEKX01019136.1:0-21751 GCA_013390025.1 Pitta sordida
TGAACCTCCCTTGTGGTTTTAGCCTTGACTGTCTTAGCTGACCTTGTGGTTTTGACTGTGGCTGCCATTCGCCTGGTTCTGGCCATGACTGACAGGGGGAGGAAGGAGAGACAGCACCTGCCAAGACCTCGCCTGCTACCCTGCCCGCTTGACTTGCCCGCGTGAACTGCCGCGCAAACTGCCTTTTAGTTGCTTATTTACACGCCCCCCGCAGTTGCCCAAGCCCCCCGCAGTAACCACCCTGTTTGCCTTGCTCCTGTTCGCCATGCTCAGGTTCGCCGTGCTCACAGGAGAGGTAATGGTTTAAGTACTCACAGGTGGCAAGTCACATGGTCCCCTGGGGACTCGCGTTGCGAGCCCTAGAAGTCCGAAGTTGCCGCTTGTCAGTGAATCGCCGCTGCGCCGGCCCATGCCGTCTGGTGGTCAAGCCCAGAGTCCATAATTTTCATAGTTCCAAGGACAATGCAGGGAGATTCTCATTTAATATTGCATGGCTCGTAGGTTTACCACAATATCATGAATTTACTATAAATTGGTAAAATCTTCACTTTCCTAAATAAGGAAAGTGATAGACACACAAGAAAATCTCAGGAAGGAGGAATTGAACAAATCCCTCACACAGCTCCATCACAAAAGGTAATAACTGAACATGTTAAGGTGGTCTGTTATCTTGGTTGACTCGCAGGCATCAACAACAGAACCAGCAAAACCACAATTCCAAAGAGTCTCCAGGGCAGCAGTTTAGCTAACTAAAATGGTGGAGCAGCAGTAGAAAAGCACTTGTGTTAAAGAACACCTCAGTAGTGCATTTTGTCACTTAATTGTGTACAATTCCATTCTAATTTTTAACCTTTCTGGTTTTAAGTAGGTACAAGCTACAACTTTTTTAGTGATAGCAAGTATTGCAAAAGAGCTGACACTATTTAAATATCCCCCCCTTTCACAGTATTATTTTCCCTGGATTATTTTCTGCTATTTCAGAATTAGGTGAGCAGCAGGACCTTAAGGCTCAGGCACCATCATTTAACTTCAAGCCTTGCTGTAAAAATAGGTAACATAAGTAGTCAGGTAGGAGAAATTTCTGACAGAGATAATGATTTTGACAGGCTCTGGAAAGCAGTAAAGATAAGGGGAGAACGACCCCACCAAAACTACTTGTTTTGTCATCAGTTACCCAAAACTTGTGAGACTCAAGTGTGTTGAGTAGAGATAAAAATACAAATTTTAAGAGGTTTAGTTGAATATCACCTGAACTACCAAATCTCTTAAGCACATGATGAGTTCAAATAATCTGAGAGGACAGACTTTTACTAAAGCCAAGACTGTTGCCATTTGGCACGCCTGAAAACACCTTAATGAGTTACCCCCGGCATTCTAGCACTTTCTCATTGGCCTTCAACTCCCAAAACATAAAAAACATAAAAGGAAAAAACCTAGCTGTTAAGCCATATTTTCCAAGTTTCTAATATAAACTCATTTTAAAACTTGTATTTCTTTTAATAGGTTTGTCCAACTCCAGTTATCCGTAGCCACACTAGAAGCACCAGCTAAACAGCAAAATGTTGCAAAGAGTGGTGGTATTTCCTCAGTTAACATTTATTTTGCATGCATCCATGAGTACTACAAGGAAAGAGTGTGCACACACAGAAAAAGTCTTGGCTTTATTTTCCTACCAGTTATCAGACAGCATTCCTTATACACAAATCTTTCAGTATTTAATATTCATAATGCAGAAGCATCTACTGATTCCAATTAGGATCAAAAATTTTATGAAATGTTGTACAAAACAAAGAGGGTCACAGTTCTGCCACAAAAGATTTACAGTTGGATAGGTTGACAGAGTAACTATTGCTGCATTGAGTGTTATGTGAGAAGTATTTCAAATGTTATTCCAGTCACTCTTAAATGCAAATATGACACTATGGGTAGCTCTTTGCAGTAATGTAGGGCATTATTGCAACAAACGTATGACAATACTGTATTTGGGCAGCTGTTGAGGCAAAACAGTTACTTTGTCTTACCAGAGGGGTTTTGGTTTTTTTTTTGTTTGCTCGGGGTTTTGCCTATATTTTTCTTCATCTGTTTTATTTCAATGGAAAGTTACATGATAGTATTCGTCTACCTATATGAAATTTAGAAGATACGTAATTATTTTTCAGTCAAAAAACCCCCAAAACTGACCAACATTAACAACAATATTCATTTTGATTGTCTTCCTACTGGAAACAATTTGCTATTTGGTTTCAAAATGCAGTAATATTCTTGAGATGTGACCTTTCTCCAGCACTTCTTTCCCCAGGAGACAAGACATAATATTGCCTGCATTTGGTTCACATAACACTTACTCTTAACCAATGACAAATAGGTTTTTCTAGTTATGAAATATGGGGTGAGAGGGGTAGAAATAAAAACAATTTTACATAGCCCTCTTTACCACAATCAACATTCCTCCTTGAGAAGCACATTAAGAAAGACCATGTAACCTGTTCTTTGGGTGAGTTTGGTGTTTAAGCATTCTTTTGCAAACCTGCACTGTTGAGAGAAAATAGCTTTCCCAAGGCTGGGCAGAGAGCTAGATGGGGATCAGAGCTCAGGAGTTATGCTTCCTAGCCACACGTGACGCCCAGCTCTCTTCTGTAGCCCACTAAAGGCCTCTGGCAACCTGAATTCCCCAAAGGAAGCAGAGAGGATGCTCCTTCAAATATCTCCTTGATGCCAAGGATGTTTCTATGGTAATTCTGCATTCAAAGTTACCAGTTCATGCTGCATGAGAGACTACACAAGGGCCCAAGGAGATGAATGAACCTATCTAAGCTTGTGCATACCCAGGGGGCTTCCATAATTTTGGGTGCATAGAAATACAAAGATGCAATAATGAGAATGTTGTGCTGCACTTCATTTGTTGAACTACTTCAATACCTTGCTCACAGATGTGTGCATATTAATCTAATCAACCAAATTCCTTGTAGACAGCAGAAATTATTTTGAGAGATTATTTACTGCTACAGAAAAAAGAAGTACCAGCATTTCATAACCTCTTGAATATAGGGAGGTGTGTGTTCAGGCATCGATCAACGCATATGCACCAAAAAAGGTGAGAATAAAAAGTTCCGCTATATAGCGTATTATTCTAGAAAGGTAAAACTACTAATAATAGTAATTGCCTTTTTATGCAGACCCTCCCTCCCCCTCCAAAATCCTGTTTGTTTGTTCATTTACCTAAACAATTCTTAAAAAAAAAAGGTGAAAAAGAAAGCTGGCAAGATCAGAAATGAAGTTTTTCCATATCACTTTAAATCCTAGAAGAGGAAACTTTTCCACCTTTTTTTTTCTTGAATCATATTTTGCTTCAGATCCTAAAACAGCACATTCAACTATTCAATTTGCTGTTCAATAATAGGGACTCACATTGCCTTTTAAACGTATAAAAAAAGATGCATATTTTTGTTTTCATTTTCCCTGCGTGTTTGTTGCATACTGACATCAAATTCCCTGCAGGCATCCTAACCTTGCAGTTGGAGAAACAACGCTCCAGGGTTTTCCACATGTCGGATACACCTGGATAAAAAGTGCTAATTGTCACCGACTTCCATTAAATGACAGCAGTAAGGCACAAAATATGCTTGATTTGCAGATGCTAATGCTATTGGGAGTTAGCAGCAGATTAATAATTGTGCAGACCTCAAACATTCCCCTGGTACCACTAGCCTGGGTTTCCAATGTAGCGCCAGATTACAAGGCCTTTGTTTTTAGCTTGCTTTCCTGAGGAAATCTAGTTCAGGCAGTCACATTGTTTCCCTGTGTGTATGTTGGACCGTCCTACCTTCACACAATAACTTCTGATCAATCTGAATAAATTTTAAAGGAAAATAGAAGTTGCAAACATACATTGGCCGCAACAGAGAAACAGGATGCTAGACAGATATAATCAAGCCTGAGCTTAGGTGTTTTAAATATCCCAGCTTTCTAGATTCATGTATTCTTGCAGGAAAACAAATCCTAATTCTGTTCAAATTTTGTTAGCGCAGAAAGTAAAAAGGAGATATGCTGACTCATATTCAGTAAGCAGCAATCTTTCATCCGATCACCCTTATGAATGAAGTGTCAGACTAGGTTGTCAATCTGTTGTGATTTTTACCTTTTTACAAACCGGTACTCAAAAAAAAATCCTATTTCATCTTGAAACTCTGAGTGTGGATCAGGAGTCAGCTTCTTGCATAGGTTCAATCTTGCTCTGGTTTCCTCCAGACAAATTCAGGGGCCCACACTTTACCTTCTTTCCTTCCTTGCTCTGCTGCTGTTTCCTCTCTTCTCTCGGCGCACATGGGCATGGGTATGAGGACACCACCCCTCTTGCATGAAAGCTTACTGGCAGCTCCAGTGGCATTACAAAGCTCTTTTCTGCATGCAGCAACATGATTACAGCGAAGGTGAGGGCAAGGTTGAGCAAATGTGTTTCAACACTTTTTTCTTGGTATTTATTACTGCGTCATAGCATTCTTGCAACCTGGCCTGCTGCTGCTCCAGCTGCCTATGCAAACTCCTGATGGAGCGCAGCAGCAGAAGCCGTCGGTACATAGCTAACTGGATCCGGTACTTCTCCTTTTCCTCATCTTTCTTATTTTCTAAGGTCTCCATTGCTTTTGTGGTCTTCATCCAAATCACATGGCCCAAACCACAAGAGGTCATGTCACCCTCGGCACCACTTCCTGCCAGCTGTGTGTGGCAGTTCACAGAGTCACTCCCAACCTGCAGGGTCTTGATGGCCTCACAGGGCACCCTTTGGACATGCAGCACCTCCAAACTCAATTCGCCATTACAGCAGGGACTTTTGGAGCACAGGGAGGCAATGCCCACAGACTTCATGTTCCCAACTGCCACAGGGTATGACGAGCCATCTAAGGATGTATCTACAGTTGTCAGATGATGCTCAGCCAACTCAGAGGCTGTCCTCTGTGCCTGGCCACCACTAACCATCTCTGGGCCAGTCAGAGCTTTTATTTGGGCCACAGCCTTGCTGGAGAGGACAGACAGCCTTTCCGGCACCAATGAGCTTCCCTTGTCTTCATTAAGGCTGGCTAATGAAGGGCTGGCAGAACAACCAGAGGACACCACTACAGCACCATGATTTGGAAACTGATCTTCATCATTGCTATTGTTTCGGTTCTCCTCTTCTTCTTTTGGTATTATAGCTACTGTCCCAGCCATTTAATGCACGAACTACAAAAACTGCAGACAAATTGGAAGCAAAAATATATTTAATTTCAACGTGCACACATGGAGAAGCCCAGTGCAGAGTGACATTTGAATAAAGAACCTCTCTTTATATTTAAGCAATGGACCCATTACTTTTCTAATAAAGCACAACCCTTGGGTCACTTCAGGCCATTTCTTGTGATTTGCATTAGATGTTCTTCGAGACACAACATTAATCCAATAATAATTAAAATGATATACTGTACTATTAACATTCTCAAATCTTTAAAGGTAAGTGATCTATCCCTGCAGCACTGGCTGTGCTGACTAATTAAACAGAATACAGTTGTAAATGGGCATTGTAAGCACTTCTCCCGTTTAAGAACACAAGTGTAGTTTGAAGAGACGGGTGAGTTATCAGGATTGATCAGCTTTAAAGAGAAGTGGACGTAGCACAAACAGCAGGTTGCATTTAAATACCCTCTCCAAGATTAATCTGTCTGTTACAAGTTTGTTTACAAGGTTGCCTTTCTCCCTCCTATTAATTCTAACTGTAAAGCTATATTAGCACTATTAGCCAAAGAGAGGAAAAAGAAGCCAAACACTTACCGAGATTATTGGGGGAAAGGAAAAGAGTTACAGTGCATTATGTCTGTGTATCATGTTTTCTTGAATGTGAGTCAGCACAATCTGGAATAGAAACATCACAGTGCTGGAGCAGGAGCAGTAATAGCATTACGCTGTTCCACCCAGCAACAACACAGTCCCAATCACAGAGTGTGGGACTGCTTTCTTCCCTCTCAGGGGGCATTCTTTCCTAGCATGCAGGTTTTTGGTCACCTTTGAGCATCAAAATGAACACCAGGATTGGGTGACACTTTTTTCCCATCTCAAAACCAAACATACCTGATTTGCCCATTCTACAAGGTGACAATATGTATGGATCTTCCCCTTCCCTGAGAGTCAGCAAGGAGGTAACACAGCAGCAAAAAAGAGGATGAGGCATTCTGGATTTCAATGTGCGCATTTTCCTTGAGAAAAAATAAATGTAGATAAATTTGAGCTGCATGAACAAGCTTATCCCAAAACTTAAACAAGCATTTAGCAACAACCAAGTGCCTAACTTAAAGAAAAGTAGAAGCTTTAGATTGAAGTGGTAAGTGTACACCTATGTTTAATTTGGCTGGCCTAATCATTAAGGAGCAACTCCACATCCAACTGAGCCATCCCACAGAACAATAAACTTTATCTGCACTTTTGATGTTCAGAAAAGCTACCTTCAGCATCATCTNCATCTAGGTTGTTATTATACTCTGGGATGTGCTCTTGGTCGCTGTACGGGTATTAGATGGTGAGTTGGACTAGATGATCCTTGTGGGTCCCTTCCAACTCATAATTTTCTGTGATTCTGTGATTCTGTGATCTCTTGCTTGTAGTATAAGGAACAAAATTCACAAATAACCTATCTGCATCTACTTCAATCAATTTACCATAGGGCATAAGTTGCCCCAAGACTTTATCTACTTCATCCTCCTAAAATAAACAGAAGGAAGAAGCAATCTAACATACTACCTAGAATCCTCCTGCAGCTGGAAAAGAATAAAAGTAGATCCTATCTCCACTTTCTAATGGATGCTGCAATACAGATAATGTCTTATTTTTATTTTCTGTACTGACTTTCTTCTGATGTATCTTTTAGGATATGCTTACAAACATGAACATAGGAAACCCGGTTAACTTAAATTCAGATTTATAGCCTGAGGTCTAACGTGAATGCATTTTTTGGTGCAAGAAATAATTTGCACTGAATTTGTAAAATAAACTAAACCAAACCTGCTGTGCTTGTGTGCCAGATCATGCTGAAGATTATATAAATAAGATCAGGAAGAGATTAATATCCAGTGAGTTAATAAACATTGCATGTTTATACCTTGGTGATTCCCATTTATCTGAATCACAAGTTACGGTAATTGAAGAATATGGAATTTAGATAACAGGGATTTTACTGTATTAACACACTGAAAAGGTTTATTGTAATACAGCATTATATAGAGATTCTTTTAGTTTTGGCTGCTTTCCTCTCCAAGCCACTGTAGGCATATCTCCCTACTACAAAGAACACAGAGGATGGGTGCGAGGTAACACCTGATCTCTAGCTACATCAATACTTTTCTATCAGCAATTGTATTCTATTCCTCACTTTCATTTTTAGCAATCTTCTGTAAAATAAGTATTTTTCTAATAGTTTAACAAGGCATGAAAAAAAAGAGGTTTGGAGTGGCTTTCTTTTTAATTTTTCTTTTGAAGCCCTCTACTGCTTTAATCTTTCAGCAAAATTTTATGGGCAGTACTGTTTAAAGAAATGGCAAGGGGGACAAAAAGTAATTTTACGTGCCAAATTAGAGTACCACAAATAATATTAAATGTTTTATAGGTGTGGATCTAGATGGAATAAATACAGCTCACCTATCGCAGCTTCAGTACATCGTGGGGTTTTTTCCTGCAAAGACATTTTCTGGCTTCCCCGGTCTTTCGCTCCACGTAGGGTGGGAGGGGCAGCGCCTGCAGGGGCTGCTTGCTTTGGGGCCACTCAGAGCTCTCTTGCCAATAACAGTGTTGCAAAGATAAACAAAATGGTGGTCGCAAAAGTACATTAACCATCCTCAGTGCAGACCCCTCCTCCTCTGCTAGCTGCTCCTAGCTGCTGCAAGCAGGAGCATGCACCAGCAAGCAGTAGCTAGCTGTTTTCTCCTGCTAGCTCCCACCAGCTGTTTTCTGCTGCTAACTGCTGCTTCTTATTTTCTCTTGTTTGCTGCTGCATGCTCCTGCTGCTGGGACCTGAGGGTGTGGGAGGCAGGCCATATTTACATATACAGTCAGGTCTCCTATGTCACGCACCCACAGTCTTATTTGGGATCCACACAGCCCGACTTCAGCGTTGAATGGCGGCCATGCTGCCACTGCTGCTGCTGCTGCCCCCACAGCCACTGCAGCCAATGCCGCCACCCCCGTCGCCGTCACCTGCACTGCGGCTGCCACCTGTGCTGCCCCCACTACAGCCCGCGCCCCCACTGCCACCTGTTCTTCCACCTGGACCGGCCCTGCAGCTGCAGTTGCAGCCGCCGTGGCAGGTCGCGNTCGTGGGGTTTTTTCCTGCAAAGACATTTTCTGGCTTCCCCGGTCTTTCGCTCCACGTAGGGTGGGAGGGGCAGCGCCTGCAGGGGCTGCTTGCTTTGGGGCCACTCAGAGCTCTCTTGCCAATAACAGTGTTGCAAAGATAAACAAAATGGTGGTCGCAAAAGTACATTAACCATCCTCAGTGCAGACCCCTCCTCCTCTGCTAGCTGCTCCTAGCTGCTGCAAGCAGGAGCATGCACCAGCAAGCAGTAGCTAGCTGTTTTCTCCTGCTAGCTCCCACCAGCTGTTTTCTGCTGCTAACTGCTGCTTCTTATTTTCTCTTGTTTGCTGCTGCATGCTCCTGCTGCTGGGACCTGAGGGTGTGGGAGGCAGGCCATATTTACATATACAGTCAGGTCTCCTATGTCACGCACCCACAGTCTTATTTGGGATCCACACAGCCCGACTTCAGCGTTGAATGGCGGCCATGCTGCCACTGCTGCTGCTGCTGCCCCCACAGCCACTGCAGCCAATGCCGCCACCCCCGTCGCCGTCACCTGCACTGCGGCTGCCACCTGTGCTGCCCCCACTACAGCCCGCGCCCCCACTGCCACCTGTTCTTCCACCTGGACCGGCCCTGCAGCTGCAGTTGCAGCCGCCGTGGCAGGTCGCGCATGCGCAGTTGCGAAACGGGTCTCCTACATCGCTAAAAAATCATGCCGCTAAGATCTGAAGCTGCAACATGGGGGGTACGAAGTGCAAGAGGGCCAACTGTGTATGAATTGCTACTTCGCAGATTTCACTTATCAGGGCATCTTTCTGTAACCAACCCCCGCGATATTTGAGGGATTACTGTAGCATCTGATATATTGAACTAAAAAATAAAGCTCCAATCAAAACTCATTGAGCTAGATGGCTTTTCGTAGAGTATCATGACTTCAGCTGTAATCCAAGAAGCTTAATAGCAAAAAATATTCGGTCCATTTGACTTAGAGAATCAGAACAATAGAAATAGTGTAAAAGATACATATGACTGCTAAAATACAAGTGTAATTTATGGCCAGGGCTGCATGCATGTTTCTGTTGCTACTCACCCCTCCATTGTTAAAAATCTTCATAAAATCTCACCTAGAGCATTTGATGGAAAAATTCTAGATTCAGTTTCTGCCTGAAGGATATGTACCAAACACTTCTGTCAAAGAGATAAAAAGTATAAAAGTATAAAAGCAGGAATAAATCCAGTCTTATGGCTGGGAAGACTTAGGAAAACCTTTTAAGAGAAAGATCTGTTGTGTAACTGACGGACTGGGGAGCAGGGAACAAGACCACAGCTCACTTAAAAGGGAAACATGTAAATTCTTGTTCTGAGATGACACAACAGTCCTTCTATTCACCCAGGACTGTTACGTTGGCAAAGTGACTACTACAGTTTTGCAATTTGATTAACCAGTAGAGATGTGAAAAGACCTCATGTTAGTTTTTTCTTCAAAAGAGACATAGTATTATTTCCTTGGTGAAAAAATATTTTAAGAGTTTCCTGTTTCCCCTAAGAACCTCTTACAGGCAGATTTTGCTCAATACCACTTGCTGACTCCTGGACTTGTTTTTTCTATTTGTGGGAACCTTTCCAGGCAGAAGCTATTCCAGATTTCATGGTGAATGCATCTGTCAGTCCAACACACTGAGAATTTCAGGCAGGTAACAAGAAAGTAAGGACACCTTCAGTTGATGTTCATTTCGTTTCATGACCACCCACTCACAGGTAGATGCAGCTGCAGCTGTTTCAAGGTGTAGATAGACCCTGGGGAGCCACCTTCAAGCTGTCAGTCTTGCATGCCCCTGAAAGGTCTGTGTCAGTAGTGGTTTTTAATCCATCACACTCTTTCAGATATTAGATAAAAGGGGTACTTGGCAACCCGCAAGCTCATAAGTATAAGCACCTGCTGAAATGCTCTGTAATTGTAGGCTTATGAAATGAGGTGTGTCTTATGTGGTAGCAGAAAAGACCTGGTCACAGAGTAGTCCCTGCAGATAGTCAGGACAAAACCACTTTTCCTTTCTCTCCCACTTATAATGCCATTCTTAGGCATGGACAGATGTAAAGACAGGAAGGTTCTTGGTCTTGTTACATGTGTTTTACTTAAGTTCAAAGCATAACAGCCAAACACATTTACAAGCAACATTAAAACTGTTAAGTATTGGTGAAGATAGGCCATTAAAAAAACATGGCTTGGGATGCTACACTGTTTTGTATTTGAGTTTAATAAAAAATATTCTATTACACAGTAGTGTAATTCCATATTTTAAATTAATTGTTCTTAAAGATCAAAAGCCTTATTTTGTCCGTTAATGTACACACTTGCATGGCCTCCTATGAAATCAATGAGATCCACATGTGTACATCTGAGGCTTAAATTTTTCCCCAAAGATTCTTTAAAATCCTTTTACAGGGCAGTAAGTTGTAGAAGAAAGTCATACATTCATTTTCTTCTGCCTTCATACCCAAAACAGACAGGAGCTATTACAGGCTGCTCTGCATTATGCTGGTAACAGTACCCTGAGGGGCCACTGGCCAGCCAGGATTGCCATTGGTCTGCTGTCATACTTATCTACACCTAGATGTTTCTGCAATCCTTTTACACCAACAGAGAAATAAGAAATGGAGCCTAGGTCCCTGTGCAGCATACTGATGACATCAAGAAGTGCTCTAGATATTTCAGGGTCAGAGAAAAGCACAGTGGGACATCCCAAGGGCTTTCAGAAAGAAGGAAAGTAGTAAGCTATACAGAGATGCAGAGCAATTGCATGTTCAGATAGCCTGGAAGCATTTAAGTAAAAGTAGAGTTAATTCATGATTTTACCTGTGAGGAAAACCTCAGTGGCTTCAAATATGAAAATCCAGGCATTTGAGCAGACCATCTTTATATTAAGGGTATAAAACATTGAAACAATCTGCCACAACTGGTAAAAATTAGCAGGCTTGCTGCCAGTCTCAACAGAGGTGCCTGTCAGAGGTGCAAATCTCTGAATGAGTAATTCAGACTGCATTCAGAATAAGGTTGAGTTGAGTTTGCAAGCTTCAGAATCTCAAAACTGCAGGTGCCAAAGTGACCCAAACACTAGGGTTTGATGACAGCTCTCACTGCAATATTTCAACAACTCTACTCCTGACTCTGTTTGGGCTTAACTATTCCCAGGGACACAAAATGAAAAATACATTTATAGAGCTTTATAAAGATATTTTAGAAGTGAAATGTTTTTATTTTTCCTCAAGACAACAGCTGTTCTTTCTACCATCTATGTGGAAAGCATTAGTTTACAATGTCAATCATTGAGTGAGAAAATAATGGCATCATTGCCCAAACCAGTCTAAGTCGACATTCCTGACATCAGATCCATGGAGCCATGTTTTATGCTGAAACAGCCACAAGAAGCTTTCTAAAATCTTATTGTGAAGTCAGGGATTTACTTAAGCAGTTAAAATTTTCACAGAGGCCAAGGTGGAGATGGACAACCCATTTTGTTTGGTTTTTCTGTTTTGTTTGATTTTTACACACAGAATTACACACAGAATATTATGAGTTGGAAGGGACCCACAAGGGTCATCTAGTCCAACTCACCATCGAACACCCGTACAGATCCGAAAGCACATCCCCAGAGCGGTAAACACAAACCTAGTTTCCTCACAGTGTAGCAGGCCACTCTGGGCCAGAAGGGACCCAGGATCATCCAACTCTACACCCCCCAGCTAGACCATGTCACTAAGCTCCTCATCCAGTCTTCTCTTAAACACCTCCAGGGACAGTGACTCCACCACCTCCCTGGGCAGTCCATTCCAATATGCAATCACTCTCTCTCTGAAAAACCGCTTCCTAACGTTAAGATTAAACCTCCCCTGGCGTAGCTTGAGGCCGTGCCCTCTCATTCTGGTGTCGTCAGCCTGGAAGAAGAGGTCTACACCCACCTGGTGGCAACCTCCCCGCAAGTAGCTGTAAACAGCAATGAGGTCCCCTCTGAGCCTCCTCTTCTCCAGGCTGAACAACCCCAGTTCCCGCAGCCGCTCCCCATAGGGCCTGCCCTCCAGTCCTTTCACCATCCTCGTTGCCCTTCTCTGGACCCTCTCAAGCAGTTCAACATCCTTCTTAAACTGGGGAGCCCAGAACTGCACACAGTACTCAAGATTTGGTCTTACCAGCGCCATGTACAGGGGAAGGACAACCTCCCTGGACCGACTGACCACACTGTTCCTGATGAAGGCCAGGAACTTTTTTCTTCCGTCATGACAGACCAATCTATATCAGGCAGATCCAATGGGCATCAAATGGGCCTGCACATTTCAACATGAAGGAAAATACATTTCTAGAGTGGGTTAAGAATGCTTCACAACATAGACGCCTACAGCATATGCCTTACAAATAAGTGAGGCGCGCAAATAGAGATTTATAGTGACCTTAGGAACTGCCAGCTTACCTCACTTACTGTTTCTGTCTCTGATAGAGAGAATACACTTGTCTCTAATCTGTTATGATTGCACTGAAAAAGAAAGTCTGATTGTACACTAAAAAAATTTCCTTAACTGTTAAGTGAAAAGGAAATTCTAAAATATCAAATGTTTGATTTTTTTCCCCCATAATAAATTCCAGAGACTTTGTTAACCCCCCTCGCTACCAGAGGGAAAAAACCAAACCAGGACAATAATTAATGCTTATGTTTGCTTTCATGTTGGCACTTGATCATAACTGGCAAACCAATGACTAAGAAGGAAGAAAGCTTTATGCTTTAAGAATAATAAACAGAGCACCATGAAAGATGGAAAAAAAACCCCCAAAATATATCTGAGGAAAACTTTAGGAAATGGGTCTAAGTCATAAATGAATAGACAAATAATTCTTTGGTGTTTCTACAACTTAAAATGAACCTACAGACCTTTCCAGAAGACAAATACATTTTTTTTCCTAAAGAGAAAACATTAAATACTTTTAAAAGGGAGTAAATTTTCTGCCTTAGATGTTAAGCCAGAATGGTATGAGAATAATAAGAAAATCACATTTAATGTAAAAATTTTTGTAAAGAAAGAGTTTCAGATCAAGCAGCTAAAAAGAAAATAAATAATGGATATACTCATTCTAGTTGAACTTAACCATTTCAACAAATCTTAAATGGATTCATAAGAATATCAATATCAATATCAAGGACTGAAAAATCTGCATCTACAAACACCTCAAAAATTCTACTTTCTGATTCAGAATATCTTGTTGTGGATCCAGTTGTGGTGTTGACTACATATCAACACTTGCATAGCACCCAAAAAACACAGTATTACTAACAATTTCTACATCTGTTTGTCCATCTGTCTGTAGTCCATACAAAAACATAGAGTAGAAAAAAAATATTTCCCTAAGGTCATTTGGGGCTGAGAAGAAAGTCAGGCTTGCTCACTCCTTAATACATACATTTGAAGCTTCTAATGTGGCTGCAATGGATGAGAGTGAGTAGGACACAAGTCTGTCTGTCATCAAAACACATGATCTCAGCAATATGTAGTTCAATTGATCTAAATCTCAGCTACACCAGTTGACAGAATCCATCAGGGAGAGAAGGCACACAGACCACAGAGTTTGTTGTACTTGACTATGTTCTTACTTTGCAACATAGACATTGCTCAGCGACCTGGATTTTTGCAGTCTGCTTCCAGTAAGTGCAGATAATTTTTTCACACCGGCAGTTTTGTTTTTAAATCCAGGGGCTCTTTGCTAACTGTCAGGATCCAATTCATTACCTGCAGAATTATCAGCCCTATCAATATAAGAAATTTTTTAGGAGGTTAGAAAGTAACAGAGAAAAGATAGACATGTATATACGATTTATAAAAGATAAACCTCCAAATATTTGGAAGTTTATTTTGAAGATGTATATCTACAGATACTTTTTTTTTTTTTAAAGTAAGAAGAGATATGGAATCCAATTTCTACTTGATTGAATAGAGAACAAAGCTAAGAAAGGAGAACCTGAGATACCAATCCCAGTGAAGTCTCAGGCCGAATAGAGAAAATAATGCAACCTTCCCGGAAATAGTATGCATAGTTAGGTTTTGAATGTCAAAAATAGGCAATGCTTCCTTGTACCATGTATGTTCCCTGCAGCCCTCTCTGCTTGAACCTTTAACCTCAGTTAAACCTCTCTGAGCCCCAAGTAAAGGTCTTGCTAGTGGCATGTGAGGTCCCAAGTCCTCCTTGTACCCAGAAGGTTCTATCAAGCTGTTATTAACTCCAGCAACACCAGGCCACAATTTTATCCTCAGCCACATTTACTGAGCATCCTTGAAATCTACATGAAGTGAATTAAAAGAACACATAGCATGATCATTGCCAACTGTTAGTGTATTACTCATCACCTTGCAACCTTTCCCACATTTTCTGAAACCTCCACCAAGGCACCACCAACATGACCTTTTTGACTCCTGAAGAGATCCAAACACTTAGTGGAAGTACTGTGCTAATTAACATTTTGAGAGCAGTAAGCAAAAACATCATGTTTGGCCTCACACTTAGCAAATTACTCACAGTTCCTTGCTTCTCTTCACAAGGTTGTCTTGTAATAACAACCATTGCCAGTATGGACCTGAGACAATTAGGGTAACAAAAAAACCCCAAAATACATGCCTACATATGTAAGCTCCACTTAGGCAAAAAGAAGAAGCTAAATCAGTGATCTGCTGTCCTCTTACGTATGGTAGTTGTGTATACACATCAGTGTGCAAGAAGCCTTCCGGAGACTTCTGTCATAGTTTGTCAAACTGCCGGTCTACTGATTTTAGAAACTTGCACTACTTTCAAGGAAGGTTGCTGAGTTTTAATTCTAAAATGGTGGCAAAACTCTGCAACTTCTTTCAGCGTAGGCTGAAGGAATTAGCGCATATTATGTATGCCAGAAGGGGGTGGAACTGACCAAGTTAAGCAAGTTAAGACAATCCAAAGCTTTGACACAGGGGAAAAACAAATCTGTGTGGAAGGACACAATTCAGAAATAAAAAACACCTACACAGATTGCACATTGGAATGGACTGCCCAGGGAGGTGGTGGAGTTACCGTCCCTGGAGGTGTTTAAGAGAAGACTCGATGAGGAGCTTAGTGACATGGTCTAGCTGGGGGATGCAGGGCTGGATGACCCTGGGTCCCTTCTGGCCCGGAGTGGCCTGCTACACTGTAAGGGAACTAGGTTTGTGTTTACTGCTCTGGGATGTGCTTTTGGATCTGTACGGGTGTTAGATGGTGAGTTGGACTAGATGATCCTTGTGGGTCCCTTCCAACTCATAATATTCTGTGTGTAATTCAAGGTCTTGCTTTCTTGCTTTGTAAAACAAACTCCTTTCTGAACTCTGCTCGTTGTAACAGGCAAAGTCATCAAGTTCAATGAAAAAAAGTAAAAGTTCTAAGTACAGGGCACCTAATCTAGGTAATTTATCTCATCCTAAAGTGTTTTCAACATAGATAGGAGTAACTGACACTTGTAACAGGCTTCCTTTAACTTCACTTTCAAATGACGCTAACTTTCAGATTACTTAATCCACAGTAGTCCACTTTAACCACAAGGTGTGCAATACATACTGAAAGAGACTGAAAGCTCAGACCTAACACAGTTAGAACAGGAACCCTTGGTCCATAGAGAGGATGATCCTAGAACTGCTATAGCCAAATAGCTTCCAGCAGCCAGTGTTATGGGGGGGTTTCTGAGCATGATGCTGCTCCTAGATACTGCATTTGACAGTCACTGATGGAATAATTTGCCTAATTCCCTTTTGAAGCCGATTATAACATTTTGGCTTCTATAACATCCCATGGTAATGAATTCTGCAATCTAATTTTGTGTTTCATGAATAGCATTACCAACAGAGCAAGCCACACCTTTCCAGGGATTCAGTAACATGCTGACACCATCTTATTTCTGCCTCATTTAATCTCATGAGTCATAAGCAACACAAAAGTTTTCCTACACCTGTCTAGATTTTTCTCCAATATGAAAAAGCTTTTTTGAAACAGTGGCTATCAACAGGCAAATGATCTGGTATACTTTATCACAGGATTGTATTGCTCACATAGCTCATGCTACCATAAACCCAAGGATGGCTGAGGTTATTCAGCAAAAGTTTCAAATAATGAGAAAAAAATAGCTGTTTAGAAAAAGAAATGCAAGGCTGGGAGGGGACAGGGAATCCTCTCGCAGTCCTGGGACAGCCCAAGTAGGAAGCAGTGTAATCTTCCTGGAGGAGAAAAGCTAGAAGGAGTTTTAGAGGAAGGCTGAATAAGAAAAAGAGACTGGCAGAAGGTAAAAAGATGTCTTTACATTTCCATAAGAATTAAACTGGAAAGGGGAGTGGGAGGGAGAGTGAAGAGGCAGGTTAAAGGACTGTGTTCCTGTCATTGCCAGCAGAGAGAGTAGGAAACGGGACCTGGACTGCCTCTCTCTCAAGTCTGCTGCCCTAGGCAACTGTTTACTTTGCCTTTGCCCAAGCCAGCATGAGATGTTATAAAATGAGTTTTCAAAATGCTCTGAGTCACCAGAACATGGATGAGATATGTGGATTCAAGCCACCTTTCAAGATTATGAATCTCTTCTGGATATCCATTATGCCGATGATACATAACAAAATCACTGCAGTAATGTGATGCACATGTCAACTTTAAGGATATAGTCCCTGCTCCAACGGCATCAGCAGAGGGACACGTCAGCATGGTGGATTACCAGAGCAAATGCTTTAGCATGCAAAGTGATGCAATGTGTTTTGACAACAATTGTTCCCTTATGTTTGTTTCTGTGTCAGGTTTGACTTGACTATCTGCCAGGACAATGCTCAGGATCCTTTGCATTGCTATGCAGAAGCTGATTATGTGATCAAATGCTTAAAGCACATAAAATCACTTCCAAGATTCAATGAGATAGATGTGCCAGAAAAGTCAGTAGGCATATGAAATAACTGACACTAACAGCTAGACCTGGATTTTTCAAAATATATGTTTTGCTTTGGATTTGTTGTTTGGTTGGTTTTTTTAGTGGCAGGGTGGGGTTTTTTATTTCTTCTAATGCACTATCAGATAATCTGCCTAGCATAATGTTCACATCAAATGAAATTCACCCATTAAGAAAGAACATACGTAGGGTCCTCCCTGAAGCGGAAAAATGCAGTCTTTGTGTAGAGCAGATTCCCTGTGAGTATTCTTACCCCATGCACATGCCTAGAAGAACACAGCAGACTCCAAAGGCAGAGTAAAGCTGATGCTTGCAGGACAGGGAGACTCAGTACTGAGCTATAACTCCTATCAGGCTTTTGCCCCCTATGTGTGACACCGAAGTTTTTCTAGTAAAAGCCAAGACCCCTACAGAAATACTGCATATGTAGGTGGATATAGAAGACACAGGTTAGCTGCTCTTATCACTTTTATATTGCATTTTCAGCCTAACCAGAATTAACACTCAGTCCCCAAAGTAAGAGTGATCCCTCTTTAAGAGATAAGGACAGAAGGCAAAATGACACTTGCCCAAAAGTCATGATTTCATTTGGAGCTTTCACCCTGTGCTCACAGATTTGGGTCTAGCCTAGCACAATGTTCCCAGCTTTGTAAGAGCTTTGGGCCCTTAGAGGTACAGGCACTGAGACAAATAAAAGGTGGTACCTATCCATTTTCAGAAATCTGTCTTTAATTTCACTATCCCATAAATCTCTTTAATGGAGACATCCTTCATCTTTTCTGCTTCACAAGCCAGTTGTGAAGCTTAATTACACAATGATTACAAAGTCCAGTAAATACAACATATATTAAGAGTAGTTAATGAGATTTCTGTCACTAGCAGACTCTATCTCTTGTGAAATATTACTTGCATGTTGCAAAAATAAAAAAAATACATTTAAAAAAGAAAAATGTGCATATTAAATATAAAGCAAACCAGCTTGATTACGTCCATAAATAATATGTTATACAAGCGATGATATCAGAAGATCCTGTGATCCTGTGATATTTATTAACAAAAAATGGAAAACAGCATAGACTTTTCTGACCAACATGAAAGACTGTCTACTCATCCATGTGTCAGTTGTTACCTGTTGTACCTGAGTGGGACTGCCTGTAGCATTACCTGAGCGGAACTCCACACCCACCCACAAGGTACCTACTTCCCAAGGGATCCAGTAGCTTAAATACCTCCAAAGACTTAATGTGAGGCCACAGTCCACCAAATGCCACAAAAATTCACTTCAAAAAGATGGACTCAGTTTCAAATTATGTATACTCAGTAGCACAGTCTTACCTTACCACTGATCCCCATGTATAAATTAGTGCACATAGCATCATTGCCATTGCAACATGTTCAGCCAGTTCAGATGCCTCACCCTGTTTTAATCATTTGTCCAGTCTTTATATGACTAATGTACCTTGTGTTGTCAGAAAAGAATGGAGAAAGGAAGAAAAATAAGAAATAGAAGGTCTAAATAATTATGCAGTATTAACTATGTAATGGCTGAAGAAGGTCCACTGCAAAGACAAACCTTTTCCCAACACAGATTCACATACTGATAGATAATTGAGTGGTAGGGTGGGCCTTGGTTAGATGACTATGTGCACACTTAAGGCTCTAGAGAAAGTGTTGCTTGCATATTCAGTGCTTCCTCATGCAGTAGCAAAGCATATAGCCTAACGAGTAGAAGGGCTCTCATGCACCTCACATTCCCCATCACGAGGCAGAAGAAAGAAATCTCGAGGATGAGAGGGAATGGGAAAAGGTCTCCTCCCGTGGGGGTAAGGAATTTCTCTCCTGCCCACCACCACCTTTTCAGATGCCACCTTTTGAGTTGTCCGTGCAGAACAGGTTTGGGGTCCTGGATTTTGGGGATCAGGAGGATGACATGGAAGGAGGCACTCCACCTAGTAAACCACTAGGAACTACCTCTTCCACCAAGCAAATCAGAATCTCTAGCGTCAGAAAGAAAAGGAGGGTAGTGGTTGTCAGTGACTCCTTTCTGAGGGGAAAAGAAGGGCTGACCTGTCGACCAGACCCATTCCACAGGGAAGTCTGCTGCCTTCCTGGGGCCCAGGTACAGGATATTGCTGAGAGGCTGCCAAAACTAATTCAACCTTCTGATTACTATCCCCTGCTGGTCATCCAAGCCGGCAGTAATGAGATCAACAAGAAGGGATCCAGAGAAATTAGGAAGAAGTTTAAGGAGATTGGTCAATTGATTAGTAGGACAGGAATGCAGGTAGTTTTTTGCTCGGTCCCTAGTGGCAGGCTTTGAACCTGAATGGAATAGGAAAATTCCTGCTATCAACAAATGGCTTAGAAGATTATTGGGTTTTATGATCATGGGGCATCCTTCGCCAAACCTGACTTGCTAGACTCTGGAGGGCAGAATCTATCAAATCTATCAAATAAGGGCAAAAGGGTTTTGGCCCGCGGACTCATTGACAGGGCCTTAAACTAGGTTTGAAGGGGGAAGGGGGTCTGGCAGTCACTCAAGGGGACACTGAAACTGGTAAAAATGGGTCAAATACAAATTCAGCAACCCAGTTGAAGTGCATTTATACTAATGCACGCAGCCTGGATAATAACCAGGAAGAGCTGGAAGTCTCGGTGCATCAGCAGCAATACAACATAGTTGCCATCATGGAAACATGGTGGGATGACTCACACGATTGGAGTGCTACATTGGCAGGCTATACACTGTTCAGAAGAAATAGGAGAGGACAAAGGGGTGCAGGAGTGGCGCTATATATTAAAGCAACTCCTGATACCATGGAACTTGACATCAAGGATGATCAGGTTGAGAGCCTCTGGGTTAAGGTAAGAGGGCTAGCCAATAAAACTGAAATCCTGGTAGGAGTATGTTATAGACCGCCTGACCAGGAGGAAGAGGCAGACAGATTGCTCTTTAAGCAACTAGAGATAGCCTCAAGATCGGCTGCCCTAGTTCATGCAGGAGATTTCAATCTGCCTAATATCTGCTGGGAACTTAACAAAGCAGAGAGGAGACTGTCCAGAAGGTTTCTAGAGATAGTTGATGATTGTTCTTTGACTCAGATAGTTAGTGAGCCTACCAGGGGTGAGGCTGTGCTCGACCTACTGTTTACAAATAGGGAAGGGTTGGTTGGCAATGTTGAGGTTGCAGGAAATCTGGGTTGTAGTGACCAAGAGATAATAGTGATTTCAATTGACAGTGTGAGGAGAAAGACCACGAACAAAACCTCCATGCTGGACTTCCAGAGGGCAGACTTCAGACTACAGTCGGCCCTGTTCCACTTCACCCTTCCCATACTGCAGCTTCACATCTTAGCGGTGAGATTTTTCTGCGATGAAGGAGGCCCATTTAGCAACTGTGCATGCATGACCTGGCACGCATGAATATTCAAATCAGACAATCATGAATATTCAAATCAACCCCCACACCATGCCGCACGGACCATGGGCGCACTGCCACTGGCCCTGCTCTGGCCCTCCACTCTGGGCCACCCTGACCCCCTCCCACAACCCCTCAGCTCTGCTCTGGGTTGTGCTGTCTCCCCCCACTCCCCTCAGGGCTGCCGGGAGACTGGCGTGGGCGGTTCCCCTGCACCAGTGTCCCCAGTCGAGCAGAAAAGTCGAGCAGCATGAGGTGGCTGCAGGCACTGTGAAGTGCTGACACAAACACAAATACACAGCAAGGCAGTGCCAAAAACGTGCCAGAGCACTGGGGGGCGAGGGTGCATATTGATGAGCTGCCAATAAACACAGAAGTAGGGCTTTGCAGGGGCCAAATAAGACCACAGTTTCACGGTATAGGAGACCTGACTGTATTTAAGGATCTAATTAGGAGGGTACCATGGGAAACAGCCTTTAGTGACAAGGGGGTCCAGGAAGGCTGGACATACTTTAAGAAGGAGCTCATGAAGGCACAGGGGCAAGGGGTTCCAATGTGCCGAAAGATGAGTTGGAGTGGTAGAGGACCAGCCTGGATGAGCAAAGAGCTCCTGAAAGAACTAGGGGGGAAAAAAAGAGGATGTACAGCCTTTGGAAAAAAGGGGAGGTAGTTCAGGGGGTGTTTCAGGAAGCTGTCAATTCATGTAGAAGAAAAATTAGAGAGGCAAAAGCCCAAATGGAACTCAAACTAGCTGTTTCTGTAAAGGACAATAAGAAATGTTTTTATAAATACATCAACAGCAAAAAGAAAGGCTGCAACAACCTTCATTCCTTATTGGATACAGAGGGGAATATAGTAACTGGAGATGAGGAAAAGGCAGAGATACTTAATGCCTTCTTTGCCTCTGATTTAACAGTAAGACAGATTGCTTACAGGACAACTGGACTTCTGAAGTGGAGGAAGGGGGAGGGGTGCAGTATCCCCCCCTGTAATCCAGGAGGAGGTAGTTAGAGTCTCGCTGAGTGGCTTGGATCCTCACAAGTCTATGAGACC
>WEKX01019138.1:5370-43022 GCA_013390025.1 Pitta sordida
TACAAAGTAATTTTCATGTGTTAACTACAAACTCCACCTCTAGAAAGGCTGATATATTGAAGTAAAAGGTTAGTTTGATTGTAGCACACAGCATTGTACCTGACTGCCAGAAGGTGATTATTCACAAAAACACACCTGTGAACAGATGTGTTCTGGTTTTAATTTAACTTATGGTTTCCTGAGACTTTAAAAGACTTGTATTTACTGTGGAAAAATATTTTTCAACCTGAAAACATCAACTTACACTTCACAGAGAACATTTCCAAGAGTACTGTAACCTCTGTATTTCTCAAGTCAGCTATTCCTCCCCCTTCAAAACCCTTCTTCTTTCCTATAATTTTCATATGCTTCTCGGCCAGCTCTATCCATTTAAAGCACACTAACCAACCCAAATTTTTCTCCTTTCTCTTTCTATCTCTTCTACCTCAAGGAGCTGAATACTTAAATTTCAAAGAAACTCTGTGGAAGGCAGTTCTTTCCTTGAAATTCTCAGCCGTTAAATTTTCTCCTGCTGAGACACCTGGGCCCAAAATTCCCATCCAAATCAGTGGGAAACACCTCTCAGCACACCGTTACATTGCTTCTTAGAATATCTTTTCTCAAGAAAGTTTCTTCATTCTGTCTGGGAAAGCTTAAAGATTTATTTTGAATCATCTCAGTTTTAATTGTTTGCTGCGGCCTCTTCAGGTGTGTTTGCTGCTGGATTTTTTTATGATTATTTTTATTGTCGTTTTTGGCATGCAATCTTGCTGAGAGATTTTAATGGCCAGGTGATTAATTTGTGCAAAGGTAAGGGCTGCAGGTTTTATAAGCATAGCGGCAATATAAAAGTCTGGCTGGAACAAACAGATTTAAAGAGACTTCTACCCCCCTCTCTCAGGGTAAGATTTATAGAGTGAATTTCTCTGATATATTTATGGTGATACCTTCACATACATCCCCTTTACTGCTGAAATTCACAAATTTGAGAAATGGAATATATTTGTGGCCAAGCACAGTTTTCCTCTTTCTTTCTCTCGAAATTGTTCATCTTGGCGTTTTCAGCAGATGTATTAGGATCTTTCCAATACAAATGTTATCATAGGTTCTCCAAATATACCGTGCAAATAAACAAGGGGCACTCATCTTTGAACCTGAACACCCTGAACCCAAGGCTCAAGGATTTAAAACCTCTAAGAACAGCTGGATTTGAAAATTTAGGCAATTTTAGCCTCATATACCAAAACCTCAGAAATTGTTCACCCGAAAGGATTCACTTGAAGTCTGGAGGCAAAATTACCCATGACTAATTATACAACTGCAGTGGACATTGTATCCTCAACTCCAGCAGCACAACACGAGTATGAGTTTTACCCTGCGAAACATAATTACCAAACTTCAGCAAAACCAGATGCCAAATATACCTATTTGGAATATCTTAATCCAAATTGTCCTTCCTGCAGTCCTTCTGCTGCCAGGTTTGCAAGCTCTGCTCTAGGAAAGCTCACAAATATCTCAAGCTCTATTGAATCCTGCAGAAAACTGTAGTTAAAATAAAACAATGCAGTGACCACCTTCATTATTACAATGCGCCAAGAAAAGTTGGGTTTGTACCAATTAATTCACCAAGAATTAAACCAAGAAAAGCTTTTAGTTTTTGAACTCTGGTTTTTTTCTTCTAAGAAGCTTGCACATATCAAAAGGAAGTTCATGATATTTTTGTCCTGCTCAAACTCTGTCTGTCTCGGGAACCTTGGACACTATCAGGTTTCTGATAGAGGCATTTTGATTATAAATCTTTTCTGGTGACCTTACAGACAATTCAAGAATACAGATCTCAATAACTCAGCAGCTCCAGCAATTATTAATATATATATAAGAGCAGAATTTTTGGCCCTTGCCGTACTTTCTCCAGAAGATACAAAAAATGCAGTTTATGTGACACCATACTAACCGCTGCATAATTCATTTGCCACATAGTCACATTCTGAATCATCACAAAGAGATGAAGAATGATGATCCATTAGCTATTCAGTTTTACATAGTTTTGTGGTCTGAACACTTGCAACAGCGAGGATATTGTGTTCTCATTAATATTCATGTGTGGATTTTGAACTAAAGGCTCAGGAAGCTGCACAGCATGAAAACATGAGTGTAGGCCTAAGAACTGGGTGTAGAACCTTTTCCTTTTCACATTATTTGGTACTAGTCATGTAGTTTGATGGATTAATACTGAAAAGTCCGCAATCCTTTACAGGAGTGCCTCTCATCTGCCAAGGAAACTGCAGAATTTGCTGTGTAATTCCACTTCTGCACAGGTACACATAAGAAATTGTGGAAAAGGATATGAACTTTCAGGTATATTTGTAAGAAGCTTTTGTTTCCCTCCCTTTACAACATGATTCTGGACAGCACAAGCTTTCAAAATTCAGAGACTTTGGCTCATTAGCTTTGGGAAAAGTTTTCCAGGAGCTGAAGCACAGGTATGTGGTAAACGCCTCAAACAGGCTTAATTTTCAGGTCCATTTTAGTTGTCATGTTAACCCCTTAGTTCCTGAAAAGCTGTTCTACCTCACCTTCCTTACTAGCAAGGATTATACTTTATTACACTCCTAACAACCTTCTGCCTGCTGTATAACTTCTTAAAATAAACTTCACTGCATAGCAAGCTTTTTTAATTAATCAATGAAGTTTGATTCTTTTCTGGTTTAACTGAACTCCTTTAGTACAGAAAAACAATCAAGAAGAGAGGCTTTCTGCCTCTCAAATGGTCAGAAGTTTGGAAGGTAATAAATTAGGTCCTGGCCTTTCAGTATTAAGACATGCAAATAATCAAAAAAACAGATAACGGTGACAAGAATAGGTATTCCACAAAGAAACGGGACTTTACTGACTTCTTTCAAGATTCTGTTGGGATTAGACCTCATTTCCTTATATAATTGGTGACCCTGAGGAAAATTCTATTTGAAGATATATTATTTTAAGACATCTTCTGTTACACCGATGCATTTCTTCAGCAATATATTCGCATTTAAAAGGGAAATTGTAATCCCATAAGGAGATATTGTTAATTATGTTTGAGGAGTATAATTTTATATCCATTCTTAAATCTAAACATAAACAGTTTTCATAAGATCATTAAATATTGGAACTACAACAGGAATCTGTGTCACCTTCAGAGGTGTTCTCTATTATTTATGAGTGACTCTATTCTGCTAATATATCACCAGTACACTACTTGCATTTTCATCACCGTTCTGAAGCAACTAGTAAATCATGCCCATATTTCTCATCCTACTCTCTGTTCTCAAAACTTGAATTAAATTTGAAGAATGGAAACTGCACTCATGCATTCTTAAAAGCCCAGCACAATCATAACTCAAATACTTTCTCTCAATTTTTCTATTAAAGTCAAACTGGAAAACTTGTGACTCATCAAAGCAATTTTCTGATACAGTACATGGAATCATTTCCACTGGGGGACGGGGCCGTGGGATCCACCACCAGCAAATGAGGAGGCAGCCTGCGGACAGATCAGTCAGTGGATATTTAATCAAATAGAAGCACTTCTCCTTGGCATGTATGGTTTTCTTTTAAATCTAAAAGGCTGATTTGTATCCTCTTCAGCCCCCTGGCAGCATGGCTTTCCTCACTGGGGCTTTCTGGAGCACAGAGACCCAGAGGCTGCAGCTTGAACAAGGCAAAATGTTGAGCAGGTGGTCACAGGAGCTGCTCGCTCATCACGTGGGGCTGGACTGTAAGTGATGAGCACAGCTTGGACAGTTTGGTTCATATCTTTCTCCAGCTAAAGGAAGGAGAGAATTGAGCTGAAAGGAACTAAATGCCCAGTGGTCATTTGCCCCCAGCTTTGTCAGCACCAGGAATTGCCCCAGCAAACACTTGCTCCAGGGAAATGCGCCTTGTTAAATATCCCATACCGAGGTCTTTTGTCTTATGCTTTACACTGACCCGGTCCCATTTTTAAATGGAGCATTTGGTTTTGAGTGATATACAAAGTCTACTGCATATTGCTCAAAAGCACTTGGAAAAAAGATGGTACAGCAAGATTGCTTCCTCTCTCCTTATCCCAGGATTTTGATGCAGGAAAGGGGCAGAGCATAACCCCAGGATTTACTGCTTTCCTCACTGAAGAGTTTTAGTAGTCTTGGTATAGACCCTATGAAGTGTACATTGAGTATAAAATTCAGCATAAATGGACAGCAGCACATATGCTCTTGTATTTAGCACCAGGATATTTATATTCTAAACAGATGAATTTTTTCAGTATTAAGACAGGTTAAAGAAATATGTATCTATATACCTTTGATTTTAACAAAAGGAAGAAGAAATAAGCTTGGGTTATAATAGAAGAATTACAGTACAGCTGTTACTCCCTAATTAATTCTGTGTGTGAGTAAATCAAAGCTCTAATTATAGACACGAAATATGCTCAATATTGTGGAATATTTATGCAAAACATTATTCCTAGCAGTTATCAGCTAAAATATAATGTCTCACTAGAGCTGAAACAGCAATTTTTAAAAGTGTCATCATTTTTTTGCCACTTCTTTATAGCTCAATACATGGAAAGTGCCTGATGAGAGTACAATTTCACTTTTTAAAGTACTTTGTAAATCCCCACTGACAACTGGTTCAATTCTTTCCTTTAAGAAACATCTGTCTCAATTTAAAAAAACCCCAAACCTAAAAATCCTTAAAATTACATTTCTCTGTTAATACATAATGTTCTGTAGTTCTACAGACATCAACACACTTGGAAAAATTATGGTTGACCTCCTTCTCCATGTGTTCTACCATGCACCAGCACAGTGTAACCTGTCATTCATATTTCCATAACAACATTAAATAAAAGCTCCTTACAAATCCTAATCCTGAAGTTAGTCTAACAAGAAGTCTCGAGTCTACTTTGCTCAACTTAGTGAGCTGAAGCTACTCAGCTTTCTCCACAAAGAACAATAATCACTCTAGAGGTCGTAAAGAAGAAAGAGCATTAACCAAACAACAATTGCATCTTAATCAGTAAAACCTAAATCCATATAATTGCCACATGACAGTGGTGCCATTCAATTTAAAAGCTCTCAGGTGATTACCTGGTGGTTCTTTGGATGACAGAGACATTCTGGTAGAATCAGACTCTGAGGTCTCTAAAGTATGCGTCTTTTAGAGTTTTTTCCCCTTTCCCTTGAAAATTCAAGAAAAAAATTGAAATAGACACTTAAATGTCAGTGCACCTACTTAATGAGCTGGGCAGGTTGCTGTAGTTCCTTTGTTTCTTTTATTTATTTTAAAACAGGACTATAACATTTATAAACAAGAAGGAAAGCCCAGTAAACTTCACGTTCACCAGCCATTAGCCAGCTTAATTTTATTCCATGGAAATTCAGATCCTGCAAATACTTCACAGGCTACTGATTGACATTTTCTTGTATATCAAAATTGTGGCAAGCATCTGATCAAACATCCAATCAGAAATAAACCTACCCTGAAAACTAGAAAATAGGCATCGTACAGAGAAGAAAACAAGAAGTGTAAGAAGGATGACATGAAACCTTTTTTTTCAGAGGTTAATTAATATTTTCGTTAGCTCTGCATCTTCCACAAAAGGTAATGAACAATTTCAATAAATCTGCATTTTCCTCTAAAAGAAGGGTGGGCACAACACATCTCTGCTAACGTTTAAGGTAATTCAAAGAAGATACATCAGAAAGCACAATGATTTTGTGAAGCACAATAACTTCTATTGACCTGGGAGTAGTTTAGGTTGTTTGAAACTGGCTTCAACTTTAAACTGCACAGTTTCAAAGGAAGCATGATAATGATCACTTCACTTCTGTCCTTTGAAGTTTCTTCACCTACTCTTGCTTGATACTTAGATCTCCCATTTATTCAGCACAAACACCTAGAAAACACAGCTTATTAGTCTTTCTGATATTATTAGGGCTGACAAAATAACTCTTACAAAGGAGTTCAAAGTAGTGGTGAATATTGCAAGAATTACCATTTCTGGAAGACTGTGAAAAGGGAAAAACACAACAGAAATTATGTGTGATCATCAACTGGAACATGTGAAAAGGTAAAAAAAAAAAACCAAAACACGCACAGCACAGGACTGCATTTATCTAATTTACCTGTTTCAGCCAAAGTTACAAGACCAGCCTTGTCAGGCTGGGAAATGAAGGTACAAACCCCTTGCTAGAAACCCAGTAATTATAACTTCAGGGATCAGTGGGGGAAGCAGAGCAATCCAAATTTTGCTAGCCTGAAATATAACCCTGAATAATTCTTGTCAACCTTTAAAAACAGGCAGATTTCTTTCTTTTTGCTACTGGTCCTGTATATGCAACGGGAGGAATAAATGGAACGTCCATATACATCCATATCCATGTATATCCCTATATACACAAATACACAGAACTCATTGTTCCTGACAGGGGAGAACTTCAGGCTGACATGTGCAAGCCCTTGCACACTCAGCAAATAGAATGTAGAAAAATAACTGCATTACAATGGTGAGAAAATTAGCTTTGTATCCTGCCAGCATTCTCAGGTCCCACAGGCTGGAGACACTCCAGGGAAAAGGGGAGAGTAAAATAAAGTAGTTACAGCTGCTTCACCCTCTGCAATGAGGTCATACTTGCAGCAAAACAAATTAAAAGACTAATGTTTCTATTTTGCACTGCCATCCTCCTGTACAGCAAAGAAAACAAGAGGAGTGTGTCACTAAATCTTACAGTAACTTCATCAGTGAAAGAGCTAGAGGCCATTTGGGGCTTTAAGCTCCCTGCAATGTACTCACTGCACATCAAACCCCTGTTTTTCAGGGCACTCATTTCCTTTCCCTGCAACACAAAGAATCCAGGAGAGAAAAGAGAGAGTGAATAGAATCCTTTTAGGAATATTTCAAGTAATTGGGCTACCAAGCTGGGGTATGCAAATTATGAATTCCTTCTGACAACTTCAGTGTGTTACTTTAAGCCCAGTGAGAGATACAAGAGCAAAGTGACAACTCATCGCTCTATAACTTATGCATTTATTTATCAGCCCACATATTTAGCTCTTCTAAAACAGTTAAATCAAGAATGTTAATGAACATAGGGAATATCCTGATTCAGTCTTCTTAGTATATTTTCAAAGTTCTATTTTCTTCCCATGTTAAAATTCCAGTTTATAGCATAAATGCTCTTAATTATGACAAAAACAAGGAAACAAAGAAGGTTTTCACATTTACGTATAAACAGTCTTAAGAACATATCAAGTGATCATGAGTGTTTATCTGCTATAAACGTGCTAAAGACACGCACAAGAAAATTATCTTAACAGAACTTTGCAATTTAAACTCTTCTGTAGTGTGAGGCTGAAGTATTTTGAGTCTTTTAAAAGTGGACTCTTGCTTGACTTCATAATTATCAGCAGAAAATGCTGATGTCTCCAAAGTGAACAAAAAGGAGATGTGTCTGGGAAACAGAGATGGAAACAAAGATTTAAAGCCAAGTATTTGGAAACTGATATGGGAGGTAGAATCAAAATGCTGCTGTGTCAAACATGGTTAGAGAATAATAGAGTTGGCACCTGGACAGCTCCTGGAACTGCATTTGAGGCTTCCCTGTCTCTGTAAACAGCACAGCACTGGGGTGAAACTCCAGCAGTGCTTTTTTCATGGGCTCGTTTTCTATACTTATAACAATGCACCTTAATTCCAATTTGATGAGTATCCCTGCCAGCAACACATTCTCATTTTCCTAAACCCCTGTCTGGGGACTTCTCAGAGCTGACGGTGCTGCTTTAGGGCCAATTTCTTGCTGTCATTACTACCTATTCCCATCCACAGAGCCTTGCCAAGATACACAGTTCATACTATGGTGCTCCAGTCTAAATTAATTCTTCCTATTTGAGTTTTGCTGCTACAGTTTCAAATTTTAGTAACTATCTCCCCAAGGAACTTTGTTATATCATCTATCCTATTCCAGGTACAAAATTAACTTTACTTACACGTAAATGCAAGTTAAAGCTTCTGAGAACTGAAAAGTTAGAAAGATTATGGATTTTAGATCATGAACTTCCATATTTTTGTGCCAGATGAACTCCAAAAGTTACACTGCTTTTAGGATTAAAATAGGAAAAACTGGAATTTTATAAAAGTAGATGGAAATGCTGCTTTGTGGCAGCATTTTTAATACGCTCGGAGTTCTTTCCTCATCTGTAGCACATAATTCTGCTCTTCACATGTCTCTTCTCCACATTCTATCTTCCTGCTACTCTTCTCTCCTAGACTTAATATTGTAATACTTCTTTGTCCTCTTCCCAATTACTGTTCAATCTCTTCTTTTATTCCCATGCATTTCTGTCAAGAATTAAATTTCTGTTCTTCCTTGCAATTCCTCTTGCCTGTTTCCCAATCAAACTAATTCTCATTTCTGTAACACGATGCAAGCAATCCTTATATACCACAGCTAAAGAGCAACACTTTGTTTTCCTTGATATATATTTTTAGAACACTGATTTTAAACAGTAAGTTTCATTTCCCAGAGTTCAGTGGCAAGAAATACCATAAAAAACTAACATTTCCTCCACAAGTCCTTTTACCTAACTTTTACTGGGGTTTTAAATCTTTATAAAACTTTGATATTTAATTCATTTGATATTCTACCGGATGTTCAATTTTTCCTCTAATTATTTTACTGGCAACATCTGTGTTCAGTAAATTGGAATTCTCTAAACAGGGTTACATTGCACGTATTAATAAGCCAACGTCTCCTGGTCCTGATGTTTAATTCATTGTTTTTTATGAGTACATTTCCAGGAGAAGATTTAATTTGTACGTATTAAGTGCACCAACCACACAGCCCCACACTCAGGATGTGTTTCATTAAGCATAATCCCTAGTAATGAATCTTTTCGAATCTCTCACACAAAACACTCCTCCCCCTTTCCACCTCAGATACTTCTAGAGAAACTTAATCAAATTTATTAAGAAGAAAGCTAAAAAAAAATTCTCATTCTGGTATGAGGTATCAATCTTTCCTGTACATAGATTTCCACTCATCCCATGTGTTTCCACAATTCCTACAGGAAGATTTCAGGAATAAAGGGAGCTAAAGGAATGTTCTCTCCCTCAGCTTGAATAGCTGTCAATTGCTGCAGAATTTACCAACAGACCTGAGACTGTGATGTGAAGTTCCCTCAGGGGACCACCTCTATCTCCACATTATGAATTATCTCTTTATTTCATACACACCATGCAGCTGCAAAGGAGGTGCCACTGTAAGATAACAAGAAAATTATCTTTTAGGGGAAATATAATTTCTTACTAAGGCACACGTATTAGAATAAAGGAAATTAATCATGTATTTATTTACAGCACATGTTTAGCATTTCCATGAGTTTGTGTATCAAGTCTTGATTACAGGATTATCAGAATCTGCTTTTAGTTAATCTCTTTTTAATGAACGTGTGCTTGCCAGCTTAGTGTCCCCATTTCCAGCAATTTTACTTCATTTGCAATATTTTAACTTCACTCTGTGCCAAGCTGAAAAAAAACCCTCAGCCCATAAAACCAAAGGAAAGTAGTAAAAGTATTTTGTAAGTCCTAATATAATGCCTTAATTAAGGAAAGCATTTAAGCTTGTGTCTGATTTTATGCCAAGGCTTAAACACATGTGAAATTAGTCTTAAACATGTTGAATTGGACTCCATGTATCATTAACAGTTTGAATTGAATTGCAACAAAATAGTCATTTATGTCACAAAGCTCTATCTCTAGTAAGGCACCAGTTTCTAAGCCAGGGACATCTCTACAGCTACAACAGTCTAAACAGTCAAGGTGAGCAATCAGGGTAATAAAAAGGCTGCTTGTGCCCACTCATGGGATACCTAGTGTAGTATTCTCTGCAATGAAAGTCCATTAGAGTAAGAATTCCTCAGGAGATTCCTGAAAGCCACAGTAAGCTAAATTCTGAATAGAGTTTGAAAAGCTTTTGGTGCTACTTCACAGAATCACAGAATCAGTAAGGTTGGAAAAGACCATAGAGGTCATCAAGTCCAACCTATCACCTATTACCTAACCTAGCCAAACCTGTTACCTAACCTGTTGCCATCCTACTACCAACAGACCATCCTACCTATAACACACTACCCTAATATCTAGGTCATGCCACCAAGTGCATCATCCAACCTTTTCTTAAAGACCTCTAGGGACGGTGACTTCAACAGCCCAGGAAAGCAAAAAGAAGAGATGACGTTCAGTAGCCTTCTGTTCATCTCTCATTCCAGAGCTAGAACTGTGCCAGCCCAGCTCCCAGTAAAAGACTTTATTAAGATACATCATATAACAAGTAATACCAGGCAACTATGGACTCTCCAGTGACTCTAAACAGACTCCCGGGCCATGATAAATCTCTTGTCAAAGCAGCAGGGAGAAGACCACATGATGGGAAAGACTTCCAGTGGTTATTTAAGAGAGTTTTAAGGAAATTTGTAAAAACAGAGGAAAACTTTACTTCTCCAGCATCTCAGAAAACTTGAGTTTCATGTCTTGACCCAGTAATTTCTTGTTTGAAAAAGAAAGGCAACAGAGGTGGTGTATAAAAGACATGCAGCCAGGAGAAAAGGATTTTAATTCCAAGTCTGCATACATTTGAGACTATTAATTCTAAATTATTTGGTTGCACACAGGCTGTTGAGACAGACTGGATGTATGAAAGAGCTATTATGGAACAGACTGCAAACATGTTTGTCCAGTTGAGAAAAAGAGGCTGTTTAGGGTGGAGACTAATAACTATTTTGAAAGATGCTGTCTTGTGCTGGGAAGAATTCTCACCATTCAAAGTTAATTTTTGAATTAATGACTTATATGTTTCTTTATGTTGCACCTTCATATCACCTGAATGTGAGTTTTTGGAGATCCCTTACAACTCGCTTGAACGCTTACCATGGGATGCTGTGGAAAATGACTGATGTCTGGAGACCTTCCTTAAAAGGTTCTGGATCAAGCACAGTAAAATGCAAAAGCACGTGGTGCAGTTGTTCTGGTGGCTGTCCTAGCCTGACCAGCAGTAAAACCTAACCTCAGCTTCAAACACTGAGTTCACTTTTTTTTAATTATTCCTTAAGCACCACAAAGCTTCAGTCAGAACCAGAGCCAGCAGCAGGACCTGTACCAACTCTGCTACCAGCTCCATCTTACATCTGCCAGGAAGTGATTTCTATGAGAAAATCATACTTTTTATCCTTTACATCTGTTTCCCTGTCACATCACTTCTTTCTTTTACAACGATAAAAAAGCAAAGGAATAGGGAGAAAATTCATTGATATGCAAAAGACTGAGCTAAAGATGCACATCCATGAAAGTAAGCGCCCAAAAACGTCGAACTCTCCCCTGTGACTAATGAAACCCGGGTAATCAAATCAGTCATTGTCAGATGTCTAGCAATATTTCAAGATACAAATTCATGTGATTGGATTAAAACATTTTTTCCTTCATACATAAGCATAAAATTAGCAAGTACACTTATTAATTCATAGAGGAAGCATTTAGGTTTAAGTGGCATATGGCTGTGCCAAAATATGGCAGATCTGAGGATCTGACCTATGATTAAAGTGATGAGCTACATTCATTTGTACTCATTTTTTTTAAATGAAACATCATTTCATCACTTTGTTACAAAGATAAGAGGTTAGCTCATGTACTCAGAAGCAGAACAGTATTATCTCATCCAGAGGATGCAGCAAAGACACAAGGTAAGGAAAACTAAAAATATTTAAATACCAAGTTACATAAGTAAACTACTTACAGTTAATTGTATCTTGCAATTCATGCATGTGCATATTTAGTACTGTAGAGCAATTAAGCTCCACCAGCTTCCTTGTTCTCCACAGCAGAAAGTAAAGGAAAACTCTTATTAAACTGATTATACCATTCTCTCTATTAAATAGGGCCGAACATGACCATATTTACAGAGATAAAATTCTTAAGAATATCATTTCTATAAAGAGCCTCCAGTTGAGTATCTTTGTGTCAAAGACCTCAGTTTCAAATGCTGCTTTTGCTACACTCCAAAAGCTGCTGGTAAAACAATGTACAAGCCAAGGAGAAGCTCACTGACAAAGCCGGGGTTAAAAGTGGCAGTAGGGAACTACTCGAATTTAAGAGACATCAGCAGCAGTGCTGCTGCACAGCCCAGGCCATGGCAGGGGACCTTCTGCCACATGCACAGACAATCCCTGAAGGCTGGTGTGCTCAGGGCTCTCTGCCCAAAGGGCCTTCCCAGGGAACTGGCCCCTGCTCTCTCCTTAGGACAGCTTCCCTTTGTAGGGATCCAGGGAGAGGGTAATAAATCTCATTAAAGTGACTTTACCAGGGAAAAATATTGAGGCCTTATAAACAAGACAACCAACCCATCAAAAAATCAGAACTTGAAGTGTCAGAACCTCTAATTAAAGCCAAGTAATTATTTCTACTGTGACAGATAGTCACTGCCACTACCTATTAATTCTGCACATGGCACACGAGTTCACATAACTTGTGTACATCTCACAAAGCCCACTTGGTTTTTAGACAGGCCCAGTTCCCTTTTCTCCTGAGCAAGATAAACAGCAGTGAGCATGGGTGATATTTATGAACAAAACATCTACGACTTTGAATAACATGTAATTATATAAGTCATTCAGCTCACTTCAATGTTAACTACTGCTACCTGTGAGGAGAAATATAATCAGCTTTGGATGTCCTGGTTTCTTTTTTTTCCTTGCACTAAAAGTGAATGTAAGGTATGAAATGAAGGAATGAAAGTGATAATAAAAGTGAATGAAAGGTAAGGAATGAAAAACCTGCTGGTTGGCTTGGGCTCTCTTGGGAAAGAGGGGTCACAGCTTTTGAAAATCAATACTGTCCCTCACCTGTCTCAGTATGATGGGACAGAGAGTCTTGCTGAAAAGGCAGAGAGGGCAGGGGGACAACAATCTCCAAAAATGGGGGGAAGTGGAATGGAGCCAGTTGCACCTGAGGACAAAGAAACCTCCTTGAGCACAGCCTGTTTTGTAACGCTTAACATCAGGAAGTGCAAATACCCAAGCACCAAACCACGAAAGCCTCAGGTTTGAAGAGGTCTGGAGTAAGACAGCATACAGAAGGAGCATATACTATTAAGAAATTATTTTTCCCTGAAAAAAAAATCCTCAAAATTTTTCACTTTGGGGTGAAGGAAGACCAAATGAGGAAAAAAAGCATTAAAAAGTACTTGTAATAACCTTTTCTTCTTACAAAACCTCTATAAACTTCAAATCCATTTATATTTAAAACATCATAGAAAAATAAAACTATAAATTCCCTTTCTTATTAACAGACTGAAATGCAAAGGATTACCTGCCTATAAAGTGATGCATAGGCTTTGTTGAGGCAGTCTGCACAGGAATGAAATATGACAGAAGGAACCAAACATCCCTGCATAGCTAACAAGACAGAGAAGTACAGAGAGAAGCTTTGCCTTTATAGAATAACAAAATTTGGACCCATGATGAGGGAGATGTATCACGTATCACACTGCAGTGTCAGAAGTACTGGGCCTGGTAGCACCTGCGCTCTCCTCTGCCAAGGCTTGTAAACTCTGGCTTGGAATGGTCTGTAATGTGAGATAATCACTCAAATACCTTAGGCTTTTTCCCCATAGTAAAAATACAAGTAAAAGATATCTATTCATTAATGATCAAATACAGAGAGTTTTTTCTTCTGTATTTGATTCCTTCCAATATCATGACTTCAGTCACATTGGTCAGATTGGTTCTGTAGTTTTTGACACATCACAAAAGCAAAAATAAAAATTACCCCAGCTACAATGCACCTAAGGTAAGCAAATTAACCAGTCTTTAACTTTCAGTGAGCACTATTCTCCTCAGTGATAAGAAACGTTCTTGCTGCTTATTACTTAATGAGTAACATACATCTCTTTCAGTAGGGAAAGAGGAATATTCCACACCAGTGCATTAGTCAGCCAGTGGAATGCTTTTTGCAATCCAATTGCCTTTTAATTTTGCTTCTAAATAGCATATCCTCAGATTAGGACGTCAAATTCTTTAACTAATTTAGCATCTACGTGAAATATATTAATATTTCCCATGAAACTGAAACTTCACATCAGAAATAAAGTTTATATAAGACTTTAACAATTATTATTGCATTTAAACACTTGCAGTTACTGTATAAAGTATATAAGCTAAAGTTGATGATTTCAGGTTTTTAATTACTGCTACTGCTTAAGAAACAATCAAATCAGGGTTTTATCTCACCTACTTAAGTTACTTGCGATATCATTCAATGTGGTGAAAGATCCAGCTGTGTCCTTCAGATAAAAGAACCTTCAGATAAATATCTTCCCTTCAGAACTATCAGCAGAGAAATTTCTAGCACCTTCATTTCTAAAAATTTTAGGACACAAAAATGAATATGGATTCAAGACGAACATAATACCTTTAAACTACTTACAGATTACAGTTTTATTTCATATTAATTTCCATATAAAACCCATTAGTTTTAATTTTCTTAACATTTTCATATATATTGCAACCTGGTACACTACTTTCACCATAAAGTTCGGGTTCAGTTTGCTGTGGCATACACTAGACCTTGATAATCATTAGTATTTTAAGCTGTAAATGACAACCAGAGGCCTATAACCATAGCACATGAAACAGGCTGCACATCTAACAGCTGCTAATGCTGACCTGGAGCTGCTGAGATCAATAAGGTGCATTAGTGTGAGAGGGGAAGGCAGAATGACTGACTGCTGCAGCTAGAAACACATTACAGTCAAGTTCCCCCACAGTGAAGTCATTTGATAATGGTTCATCACATTCCCTTGAAATACCTATGCATAGCTGGATCACTGGCATCCCTGAATTCTGTTCCTTTCACCTCTGAGTTCATCAGCAGCTCCACTGTGTCAGTACCTCTGGTCCTGTTGCAGCCACAGCCTGGATCAGGAATATGGTCCTGTTTGTTTCTCTGGGGCAGTTTATTTTAACACTGAGTTACCACAAGTTAATGCTAGATGTGCTTTAGTGTTCAAAGAATTAGTAGACAGATTTTCAGTCAGGTTAGTTTTGAAGGCAAATATAACTGCTGTAAAACCCAGTTCATTTATGGGATCATGACAAGATTCTCATTCCAATCTAGCCAACCATCCAGTATATAAACCCTTCCAAGCTCAGCATTGGCATACACAGACAGTTCATTAACAGGAACTACTGGAGCAGATCTTCACCAATCACATAGGTAAGCCACCCCTCATTAGTTCCATAATTACACTGTATATGTCCCACACATCACATATCATGTTTTTGAGCTATTAAAATATAACTTTCATTTTCTGAAAGGCTAACCACATTAAATCACAGAAGCCAGGAGTAGCACTCCCTTAAACAAATCATAACTCTGGGCAGACATTTAAACCAACTTTTATTCTGAATGACACAATCTAGGAAGGCGCAGTTTTGCTGATCATCAGAAGCTGCTTGTTCTTCAGAGATCAGATTTTAATTATGAAGAAAATGACAGTTGTGATGAATACCCTGGTAAATGAAATAACTATTGGTTTGCATACGGTATTCTAAGCACAGTTATTCTCACCCTTCTTTGAGAAAACCTAAAATTGCACATAAACCAGTCACTTAGACTTTGTATGACCAGTGGACATACTGACAATACATTTCATAGACAAAAGGTATTTATGATGCAACCTGGTCAGGACCCTGCATATCCTTAATTTCTTTAACAAGAAGCCACAGAAATTTGCGTCAAAGTACTCTTCACCTAAGTATGTACACATTTCTTTTTCCCAGGGAGAAACACAAAGCACACATGCAGAGACAAAATGTGGGCAGCTCTTCTAACAAAATGTCCTCCAAAGATCCAACAGACAACTACAACGAGACAGGTCCAGCACCATTCAGAAATCAATGCCTGGAATGCTTCCACATAAAATCCCATACATTCAGGCTTCTCTCAGCTTCTTTTTCCCAATAACTCAGAAATATTTCTTTATGTTTTGAAATTATTTCATCCTTTCCATCGTATTACCCATCAGCACTGTAAGTAAAATTTTGTACGTATTTGTGCTTTTCCAGTTATTTCTGAAAGCGTAAAATCACTACCAGGAACAACAAACAGCACCACGCAAAAGGTCAGCTGCCTTCCTCTTCAAGTGTTGGTGTGCAGGGAAGTTACAATCTGTTATTGCATATATACAGCAAGTAATGGCACTGAGACTGCCAGTGTATCCCCCTACACACTCCAACAGAGGAGTCAAGGAAAATGGAACCATGACTTGATGTAGCTGCTTCTGAGTACATCTGAGGCTACTAAATACATAGTGAGTAACTACTGTAAATACTATAGGTTTGCATGGCTTTCCTACTTGAGGAAAGAATCGTCCCGGATATTTAGCTGAACCATGAAATGTATTATGTAGTTTCTACTGTAGACTGCAATTAAAACTATAAACAATAGAAATGTCTGTAGTTAGGGGATTTAGGCATTAGCCAACAGATGATGGTATGACTTTGTCTGTCCATCATATCTGGTCTCTCAGATGTGAAGCAGAACAAAGCACACTTCATAATAGTGTTTATGTGAATGGCATAACGGAGAGGTTTGCAGAGGTATCAGATAATGACTCTTGAAAACAAGTGTAACTGCATTCCAAGTTCACAATTTCAAGGGAAAAATTACGTATTTCCATGGCCCAAATGAGACAAAACCATTATACATAAATACAGTCTCTACTTTGGCTTTTAAGAGTACCTCAAGAATCTCTAGAAATCCAAAGATGAGAATCTTAATTGCAAATGTCAGACACATTTCCTCTATCAGACTAAAACCATCACCTTTATAATCTTTTCCATTTACCTCTCCCAAACTACAAGTATATCCACTCTTATTTGAAACTAAAAATTATTAATATTTTAAATAGCCTACAAATAAAATATTTCAGTTACACTTTGTTTCGTTGCCTTCCAATCTAGTTTAAGAGCCAAAACTCACACTCCCCAGACTCACAAAATTAAAAAAATTGAAATCTTATTCATTTTAGAAACACTACATTTATCGTGTTTCCCCCACCTTCTTTTCTCCTTTACAATTATACAGTGAAAATACTTTGGGACTACCCTGCAATATGAAAGTCTTCCATTTCAGAAGAACAATGCATAGGAATTATTGAATCCCTCACTACTCCCCAACTGTAAAATGTCATCAGCAATTCTTATAAGATCACCAGCTGTTGAAAATGACTTGACTTTCTACACTGACCTTTAACATTTGTAGTTTGCAAGAGGAACTCTGTACTTTTACATCTGCTTAAAACACATCACAAGGAAAATGAGGCTAATGCCAAAAATTACCTTGGAGAAATGTTCACGTGTGTGTGCACGTGTCTGGGTGCTGATAAGCACTCACCTGCTCCTAATACTCATCAAGGCTTCCAGTGAAGACTTCACAATTCCTTCTTAAATTCTGATTCAATGCTAAACCCAGGAGAAACTCTATTGCCTGTGATCTATATGGGAATGTGTGACCTTGTTTTCTAACAAAGGATGTCAGGACAGAGTGAGGGTTCATGATACCTGTTCACAAAACTGTCATGGAGGACAACAGGAAGCAAATGAAAGGTCATGGAGGATAAACTGGTTATCACTATTAACATCTTGTCATGTCAGTTTGTGAATACTAAATGTGGCCCCACAAAAATCAGGTTTAATGGGATACTTTGTAACAGAACTTATTAGCTCAGAGAAGGACAATGCTGCAGCCCAGAGCTGCCAGAAGCAAATGCTGGTCTCAAAACAATACAACTCAAGGAATAAATAAACTTCCTATTCAGGCCCTATCAAACCATACCTCTTTTAAAAGAAAAGATTCTCCTTTTCTCCAAGGTTTCCTAGACAGCTTTAAGAAAAACTGCAGATGAAGCTTTACAGCATCATTCTATCCACAAGCTGACCCTGATCTGTGGCTGCCAAGTAGAGAGATTTTACAACAGGCTTCTAAATAATCAAATAAAGATGTTAGATTAAACTTTTTTGGTGGTACTGATAGTCACTGTTGACATCCAGGATAAGAAATTAAACAGAACATGACAACTGCAAATAGCATCAAACCAACAGTTAAACATAATGTAACAGCAATTAGGAAAATCCTAAATATCTTTGCTGTATGATGCAAAAATTTTAATATTGATATTACAAAGATATTGCTTGATTGCTTTATCATTTCCAATAAATAAATAATATTTTTTTTATGTGTCTATAATGCAGAGAAGGGACATAAAATGTTCCTCACACTTGAAAGTTGGAAGCAAAACACTTTTTTCCAGTTCTTTCATATTTTGCTGCCTTTCCTACATTGCATCCTCATTTTGAATTATGACAAATGTTGCTACACACAGATTTAGACCTATTCATTCTTGAATTAACCTGTCAGCCTGTTGGGAGTCATTTTGTTTGAACATCTGGACCAGCCACATGTTTCCTACTGAAAATAAATCATCATTTATGAGTTATGAGTATTAACAGAGGGTTGATGAAGATTGGACTGCATATGTTTAATGCATTATGAGAAAATAATATTAAAAAATTGTATTTGGAAAGTTCATGGAATACAATGAAAATGAGATGTTTATCTGTGTCTGTAGCAAGGTAGTTTGTAGTTTCATAGTTCAACTGGATCTCCACTTATTAAAAGTTTAACCAATATTACAGTGCCATCTGTATATAATCAATACTTCATTATTATTTAACAACACAATTTATCAAAATAAATTTTAAAAACCCACAGAAAAATACGTAATGAATATCTGACTAGAGGAGTCTTTTAATGATTTTATTCCACAAACTAAAGACAATCTGAGTCTTATTTTAGTGGGTATCTGTGATCTCAAAAGCCTTCAGTTATCCTTGACTCTGTGAGGGACCTCCAATGTTTTGTCCTCACATCCCTCCCTGAAGTATTTTTCTACATGAGAGGTTAAAATGGGGGCTTTGGAAATCCACTTCTGTGATTCTATGTCACCTGAACATTCCATAACACACAGGAGTCCTTCCTCTTTTTTTTAGTATTCAACGTTTCTATAGGAACCTTATGATTTTTATTCATAATATGTATATACTGGCAACAACAACTAATTAATTAGGAGTCTGTCAGTTACGAAACAATCTTAAGTATTATTTCCCTGCACAGAATAAAGGAAAATACAAACAGTTAATCTGAAAATGGGGGCTGGAGGACAGCTACACATCCCTCAGTGCCATCACATCTAGACATTGATCAAATTTAATTTTTTTTTTCAGGTGATATGCTTAACTAAAAACTATAGGCTAGGATGGACTGAAACTTCTGCACAAAACAAAATTATAGGATTTCATTGGTGTGAAGGGATAATGGCCTCAGTGCTCTACTTAGTAAGGAACTATAATACTAAAGCTCATCTAAATCTTATCTAACAGTCTGTACAGCGAGTTTTATTTCATAGACTTAGTGGGTAAGTTTCAAAGTCTCACCACCCTGAAGTCTATGATTGCATGAAAAGAATAGTTTTGTCAGTAAAAAACCCAAACACTCTCAGATGCAGCAGGTATGGAGAAAGACATGGGGAACCATCTGAAATTCACTATTTTAAAATAAAAATTGTTTGTGTACCAACCTGAACTCTTAATTTTAATGTGTTTGACTAATGCTCTTTTTATATCCTCACAGTGGTTATGTCTAATACATATCACAACACTCGCTGCACCCACATCTTTGGGGCTATCAGAGGGTATAGAATGAATATTTAATAACAGTATGCATCATGCACTGTAGATCCACATTATTAACTGGATAATAAAAGTCAATTAGAGTACCAGTGAATGCGCTCAGAGCTAACACATTCCATCTCCTCGTTTAGTGAACTGTTTGAATATCAAGAGAGTTCCTACCATAAAGTTAGAGAGAGACAACTGGGTTTTTATTGAACACAGCTTTTCAAGGCAAATTTGGAAATGACTTTGAATTACCATGAACTACTGAACTTTTCAACTTTTTCCATCCACTTCAGTGCATACTTTGCACTATGGGCACTGTCAGACATGGTGTTCTCACGGCAATTTGCTGAGGTCAAGGAACATCTTCCCTATTTCAGCATCCCAGAATGCCACTGTGAAAAACCTGCTGCCAAAACTGCAGTTTAACCTGGCTCTAATTCTTCGCCTGCTTTTGATAAGAACTGGTTTACAGAGCGGATAGACACTGAGGGAATTCAAAAATTCGAACATGCATCAACAGCAACATTTTTAATCCTAGCTCAAGCCCGTGACACCAAGCACTTTGTGCATACATGTAACACTACTACTTTGCTTAAAGCCAGCTGGCTAATCTCAGTTTACTATCTAGGCCCTCTGTAGTGATCTGGGCTCTCTCTAGTCACTGGAGAATCCATTCCTGAGACTATTCATGCCAGGTATGTTGGAGTCCTGTAGCTAATTTGCTTTTAGAGGAGCATGACTCAACCCATTGAATGAAATGAGGAAACTACAGGGCCAGCTTAGAATAATAACTTGACTGAACAAATACCATCCTTCATGCCTAAACTGAGTCATTGCATTCCCAAACATCATAATACTGGAAAGGAGTAAGCAATTCCAAGACGACTGTAAATAAAACACACAGCATTAGAGAAAAATTTAGATGTAATCTGCAAGTTTAGACTTTCTGAATTTGATGCTTCAGGCAAACCATATGCACCATTTTTCAAGAAAATCCTTTCTCCTTATAAAATAAATTATCAGCTTTGGTGGCTGCAGCCGAGCTTTCCCTTTCCTGGCTATTTGTATTAATTATGTTTTGAAGGTTCTGTGCGAATCTATTCTGTGAAATAGATATCAGTTAATTAAAAGGTATTTTTCTTCAAGAAGGAATATAATTCATGGCAAAACAGGAGATTAGTGCATCCTAAATCAGAAATCCTTTGGGTGAACATAAAACAGGTTTTGGAATAGACATATTTCCACTCGATGTCATTGGTTAAATATCCCTGAAAGGCTTCAGATTTGAACTAAAGGAGTGCAAGGCATGATATGGAGCTTTTATTATTATCCTTTGTCTAACTTAGAAGAAATAGAACAGGTAAACACATGGGATTATACACCCAAAGAATGAGTTACAACTCTCCAAACACCACACAATACCAGGCAGTGCCTGCAATGCCACAAACGGGGTCACAGAGTGAGATGAGATTTTAGAGTGGTTTGTATGTCACAGAAGCAGCAGATGAGGGAACTTCTATGTTTACTATCACAGTTAAAAGCCTGTATTAGAAATATCAAGGCCTTCTTAACTTACACATTTATGTCTATGCAAACTGCTTATTTGAGTAAGCAAGTAAAAAAATGGTTTTCTGTATAAATGCAGTCAGGTGAAAAAGTCTCCAAACTTGTGCTGTATGGAAAAAAAAAGTATTCTCAAACTGTCCAGTGCAAACCTTAAAGGGTCAGAAATTAATAAGTGTCAGTTTACTAACGATGTACCACAGCACCTTGAAAAATGCCAGTGACAAATATAAGTAGCTCCTGGAGGTGGGAGGAAGGTGGTGAACACAAGAAATGTGTATTTCCCCAGCGGCTACAAAAGTAGGTGGTATTCCTGCTGTGACAGGACAAGACAAGGGAGAACAAAAAATCCTCACTGTGTAAGGCAAAAGGGCTTCTTGGCTGGTGCTGTGCTGACAAAAATGTTCTGAACAGCTCATTTCCCCACTCGAGCCACAGAGAACTGCTTGGAGTCAGGTGCTGCTCTGCACTGTGCTCATGTTGTGATTCTGAGATCCCACAGAGGGGAATAACAAAAATGAAAATTTTATCAAATTCAGTACAAACAACAGTTCTCCGATGGTTCTCTAAAATGTTGGGCTAAATAATAACTGGCATAACCTGTCACTGTACTGATACTTTCTAGCAAAAGAAGAGTGCTTCATAGTAGATAAGCAATTTCCTCAGACTTTGCAAAGGTGTTTATGCCAAGGCTGTACTGGGAGTTCAGCTGGCCTAGCTGTGCCCATCAGGGTGCTCAGCAGACAAACTCCAGGACTAACCACAAACCAGAGGTTTCTCCTGCAGGCACAGATACACAGAAAACTTGCATTTCCAACAGACTGGCTGGATTCACTTCTAGGACAACATTTTACTCTGACAATACATGGCACAGCCTTCCTGTACAATAACATTAGTTCTGGGATTACCTTCTGGGGGCATATGAAAGTCCTGAGATTGCTGTGGCTTGGCTGAGGTACTTTCAAGCTTTCTCAATCTCTTTCTGTCAATGTCCTAAGGAAAGAAACTTGCTCAGAACAGGACTCAAAGTCTCATGATGTTCTGTGTAAACACATTTATTCTTTGCCATCCTGAGATCCTCATTTACTCCCTATTATCCTCAATCTCAAATATCCTTCCTGACCACAGTTCACCCAGCCCTGTAGTGCAGAACAAACCTGACAGCATCAGCATCCCTGTTGAAAACACACAGACAGCATTAGCATCCCAGTATGGATATTGTTGACTCTTCAAAAGCCAGATCCTCCACAGGTGTTTCTCCTTCTATGTCACTGGAGCTACACTGATGTGTTTCACTCAAGGGATCTAACTGAGGATTCTGTTGCCTGTACCCTAAAGATAACTCCTGCCTAGAAGTCTAAAAGTGGGAGATATAACTATCAGACACATTCAAACTTTTTATCCTTTGACTACGTATTTCCTCTTTTCCCCTCCCCCATTTTTGGGACAAGTAAAAATTCTGAGCCTGTAGATTTTAGGCAATAACTTATTAGGAAACTGTAGATCTTTCATTTATTTTGAGTTCGTCAGATTTAACATTTCTCCCAGAAATGCAGAGCTAGTGTTTCCTCCCTACAAAACACCACCACATTTTGAAAAGCCATGTGAAAAAGTTCTAGAGAAAGTCTTTGGCTTCTTCCAGATCTGGAAACTCGCACTATTTCATGCAAAAGCTTATTTTCAAAGTATCCACAACTTCTCAGAAATAAAGTAACCCAAATGAAAAGAAGTTACAAAAGTACAGACCAGCAATGAGATTTGTTAATTTTTAGCTCCTCACATTCTTTAAATAAGTCAAGACCATGTGCACTGTGAGAGCTGGTCTAAATTCCACTTTGATTAGCAGCAATATGATAGTATGTTAAATTCAAAACTACAGAAAGCATCATCAAAAGTCCTTATTGCTTTAGCATTGAAAATCTTGTATATATGGACTAATTAGAAAGAAAAACTGTATGGTAACGTACTTGGGAAATAAAAAAGTTACAGATTAGCAGCAAGTATTTGAAAAGTATTTGAGAAAATGCTCATTTGTGCACTTACTAGAATAAGTTATGTTTAAATTTAATGTTCAATGTCACTACAGCAGTTTGTATTATCCGTCTTCTGAGATCTTTCCCCTCATCCTAAAACAGTGATTCATTTAAACTATTCTTTATGTTAAGCACAGAGTTCCAAAAATGATCTATGACACACAGGATAGATCCAGTCAGAGCCAAAAAAAATATCATCTTATAAACTTCATAAAGATGAAACCTTGCCAATATATTTTTGTTTTACTCACTGTCTCCAAGTAGTCATCAGTGTAAAGATTAGAGGGAAGACTGGTTCTAACTCTGACCAAAACCAGATACCTGCTAGACACCAGCAGGTCAAATAATCAGCACTGCTGTTATTTACACAATACTGAATTATAACCAAGTCATGGTTTGTTTCATATAGTTGGGCAGAAATTATATTTGTAATATTATCATCATATTACATTTCACTTGACCATAAGAAAAAAAAATCACTTATGCCATGTGCAAAAGCTCGTAACTGTATTTCTGCCAATTGGATAAGCAGGACTAAACTCTTAAAACTATTCAGTTAGATAATTTAGGGTTGCCTGGGAATATGTGTTATCAGTCTAATTGGTGCACTAATCCTATGCATCTAAACATAACAGCAAAGAAATTAATTTTTAAATGCTACAAATTGATTATTAAACAGCATATAGAAATAACAAGAGGTACATCTCAAAACACATTCTATGAACATATTAATTCACTCAAAACTTAACTTTTAAGATTTAGAATTCACTGTGATATTTAACATTTTTAAAAAATTAAAATATATCTTTAAAGTATACTGCAGATGTTCTTGGGATTAAACTTGCCTAAAGAAAACATAACATAAGGACAAGCACAGTAGTTGTAAGTACTCAACGACAGCCAGGCACTGTAGTCAGAAGTAGCATTTGTTAACATATGTTAAAAATGTAGAAGGTGACACTTAGGTAGAAATCTCTTACCTGCCTTAGTTGAATCTCTCCTGATAAGGTTTGTTCTGTGAGAGATGCAAGTCTTTATGTATAAATCAGAAGCAAAGGTGTGCTTGGCACATCCAGTTTTCAGCAAAGCTCAAGTGTGATATGTGCAAGTAATAAATTGGCTTCTCAAAGTAGCTCAGACCATATTAATTGGAAACAGAGTCATTGCTTGCAAGGTTGCTGATGCTGCTCCTTCTGCTTTGTGCCTTTGCAGAGAGCTAATGTATGAATAAGCCAGAGAGCAAATCCCTTCCTCTCTCTTTTCCTCTTTACCTTCCCCTCTTTCTCCTAAATGGTGAGTTAGAGTTCAGTTTATTCTGCAGACGGTGGCAGAACGGGCTGACAGTGTTGTTTCCTCCCCTGCCGAGACACACTGAATGTGTTGTGAATAAAGACAAAGCCTTCTACCAGTGCACCACATCACTCTGTAGGTAAGAGCTGCAAGGATGTGCTGTGCTGCTCCTCAGCCTGCACACAAGCCTTAAACGCAGCCGGACAAACTCATCCTGCTTTCCTCACCGGAGACCTGCGCCAATAACTTTAGTTGGGGACCACACCTCCTCTGCAAGGGGAACTCCAGCTCTGCAGCTGGCACAAGTTCTGCTTTGCCCTCTGGAAATGGTTCTCTAGATGGTTTTATTTTTCCACATCATAAAGGGCAATTTAGTTCTAGTTTCTCCTTACGGCTCCTGGTTAACTAACTGGATAAACTGCCAGCTTTCCATATAGTCACTTAACCCCTGCAAAAGCCTTACTGACACTTCAGGATTAGGGCTTGTCCTGAAGTTAGGCCTAAAGGACGCTTGACAAAGAGTTTTTCATGTAAATAACAGTGCTTTCCCCCTCTGCTCCTCCACCCCCTTTTCTTTTCCACTAAAAGTAAAAAAATCCTGGGTAACGTTCTTAGCTAGTGGAAACTAGTAATGATACCACTGGAGAAACAAAGTGAAGATGGCAGTACTACCTCGTTGCCAAACAGTACACAACCCACAAACTGACTGATTCTAAAGCCTGAACAGACAGGAAATGTGTCCTGGTTTAAGTTTACAATCAATTGAAGCAATTTTAAGAAGATAATTATTTTCCAGGCTACCGCCTGTGAATACTGAATGCTAACAGGCAGAGAAGTCTTAAAGCAAAGGTATTAGAAAAGAATAGCAATTTCTAATATTTTATTTGTCAGATAAGCATATAAATGACCATATGTAAACTATGCTTTCATGCCCAGTATGACACCCTATGAGCCTCCTTCCTCGACAGCAAAGGCAGCAAAACAGAAAAACAAACAAAATCCCTCAAACATAAACATTTCCTTTAATATAGTTATAGTTATTGAAGAGAACCTCCCCAACAGACTCCTGCAAAGACGAGAACTTTTTCACCAAATATCCCCCCATTAGGGCAGATATTGCTGTGAAATCTGGAAACCTCAAAGCCTCTTGAGCACCAAGGCTCTTTGACTGGGGGGAGGGAGGGGGGGAATATACTCAGGAAGAGAAGACAGAATAAGGAATTCCTGAAAGTATCCCTACTACCCTGCAAAGCAATACTGGATGTCTGGACAGTTACAGAGCAACCTCAAAACTGGGCAAAACACTTGAACTCCGTAGCAAAATGGCTATAGGGTGTCAGATTTTTGTAGCACCAATGGCTGAGGAATGAAGCCACTCCTTTCATGTCCACACAATAACCTCCACGATTTTGTCACGTTGCAATAATGACCATTTATCACACTGAATAAAGACCTCTTTCTGGCAACATGCCCTGTGCATTTTTCATTGCAAATGAAAGTAAATCTATTTCACATCACTTCCAATCCTGGTCACTGTGAGATTTAGGTTTGACTAACAGAGGAATTACTGTGAAATTTCAAAACTCTTGTTCAATTTTGCATGGTTTGAAAACATAACAAGCATAAACACTGAAAAATGCATTTTGTCCCAGGCTGATATTTACACTGAACCTGATCCAGCTGCCAATCACATTGCCATTGTTTTATTGAACTTTAGTAACAAGAAACAAAAATAATACATGGCAGCCCATGCCAGTTTTATGAGTGCTTGTTTGGAACAAAGAACATCAGGGACAAGACACTTTTTCCAGTGGCGATCTACTCATTTTCCCAAGGATGCTGCTCCCAAACTCGTTGCTAGTGGGAAACTTGATTTTATAAGGAAATTCATATTCATAGGGGATATATTAAACATAAAGCTGAGAGCCAAGTGCTTAAGAAGTTAAATTGTTTGGGAACACTAGCACTGGCACTGAAGTCTTTTTGCCTCCTTTCTATGAGCTAAAATCTTGAAGACTGGATCAAAGGTCCTTTGCCTTTCTACTACTGTGTAACACAGAGGTGTTATGGTGGAATATGGCACTAATATTTCTCTGGGAAGAGGAGATGCACATAGAAAAGTTAAATATCTCTCTAATACCTCATAGTAAGTCAAAGGCTGCATGTTGCTGCATTTCCAAGAGGAAGAGGAAGCTCTCAGCTCTCACTGTCTGTCATAAGTGGAGTGGAGTACTCAGAACATTAGAGCCTTGCTGAGCAACCACAGCCAGAACAAACACAGACCTAAGTCACAAAACACTATTAATCCTTTATTCACACAGTCGACATCCCCGAGGGTTACAGATAGAACTGCAGGAAGTATAAACAAGATATTATTGAAACATAACCATTACTCTAAAATTTAGCCTGTGCCTTAATTGTGACAAATGTTTCCCGCTTTTTATTTTCATATTAATATTAATATCTGAGTTAGAAAATTCTATGTATAAAATCCAGTGGCATAGGGAAACAGAAAAAAAATCAAACTTCTAGAATTTCTTATTCTGTATGGCCCAGTAAATCCTTTATATTCTACAGAGAAAAGTGTCCAGTCCTGTGAAGCATAAATAACCTATTTGCGAATATTCAGAGCCATAAAATTGTCAGCATACATTTTGAAGCAAAAAAGCCATCACCAATACTAGAACCATTTGACCACAGAAATATTTTTGGCAGCCACTGCAAGAAGCTCTTCTAATAATCCATCTAATAACTCATGGCAAAATAACTAATCAACAATTATTAAACAAAGAGTGGATTCTTTATAAGAGACCAAGTTAGCACCTGTGGAACACTAAAAAAAAAAAGACTGTGTAAATTAAGTTTTATTAGTTAGTTAGTTGTTTACAACTGATAAAGAAGAAGAGGGGGGTTGTTTTTTGGGTTGGGTATTTTTTTCAGTTCTAACAGAGCGGAACCTTAATTCCAACATTATTCATCTGCTGGTGAAGGTGGGCTATTGATGAAAGGTAATTGAGACACAGCATCTCACATTGGCAACCTGGTAACCTTAGTGAATAGGTGTTGCTAAAACATCCCCTCTGTCATTGACCTATTTTTTCATATCACAAACCAAGACCTACCTTTTACCTTTTGAAGCTTGCCCGTGATCAGCAGGTAGTACAACAACAAACAGAACTGCTTCCAAATCCCCATGCAGGATACATAATTTGTTTCTAATCAGATGCTCTCACATGAAAGAATGATGCTGCATATATTAATTGCATATTCCATTAGATCTTCACCTTCATCTACTGCAGCACTGTAGCCCCTGCCAGTTCTTTAGTATTCTTGCCTTTATAAATTTCTTTACAGTTATTCTTTGACTTGCACATCACCATCATATAGAAAGAATATGAAGACAGTGTAAGAGTAGGGCAGAAGACATGGAAGAAACTCCTATTTATTGCTAGTTAAGGTACCCCCAGCTGTTCTGCTAGACTCTGATCTGTGCTTCCTCCACATCAATTCAGGAGCTAATTAACTGACTCCATGTGATTTCTGACAGGTATGAGTACTTTACTGATTCATGTGTTGATGAAAAAAGGCTTGACACTGCTCTAAACTTTCAGTGCTGAAGAGTTACTAAAAACGAAGTCAGACTCAGGGCAGAAGGAAAGGAGGTTCCTTTTCTTCTTCTTTTCAGCTTCTTGACTGAAAGTATTATCACAGGAAATGTCTCTGGGTTATCTGATGCAGGCCAGCAATCCTGCCATCACAGCTCCAGAACTGTGAATAGTAACGGAGACTTGGAGTTCATGAGTAACCAAGACAGTTACCTGGAAATACCTGCAGTTTCGTGAGTAACCAAGACAGTTACCTGGAAATACCTGCAGTTTCAAGGACGATATTAAGCCATATCCATTGTTGCCCAGATACAGTTAAAAAACCCCAAACCAACCAACCAAAGGAGTATGTATTCAAGAGGCAGAATTTGCCCATTTTTCTGATTTTGCACTCCTCTCAAATGATGGAGATGCTCTCATTGAGGACTTGGGGTGTTCTATACCAGTCAGTGCCTGGATCAAATCACAATATTCAGGAGCAGCTTTAATTTCCTCTTTCCACCATCCTCTTTTCTCCATTTTCAATCATAGGTATTTTAGTTCTTTTCATAACCGTAAAAGTCATTCTTCAACAAAATAGAAACTACTACCAGTGCACAAACTTTTGACAGATTTTATGTTTCTAAGATTTGTAAGGGATATATGAGGCATAGCTGGATGGCAGAGTCTTAAATTGTTAGTTTAGGAATGACTGTTTGCCTACACATAAAGGCAGGGAGACAAAATTCTGCCCAAACCCTGTATGCTTTTTTCACATACAATACTCAATGGTTTAAAAGGTTATTTGGGTGTATAAAGAACAAATAAGTACTTTCTTTTGTGCATTTACTGATCCATACAACTTATTCTATCCGGCCTTTCAAACACTGCTCTACAACTCAATATTTTTCACTTCCAGAACCGCAAATTTTTCATAATCCAAGGGGTATTAAACTACCAATCTCATGTATTTCAATGCTCAAAAACATAACAACTGTCTAAATTACATTTAGTACACTTCAAATATTAAAATACTGAACTTGAATAATAGCTTGAAAATCACTGTGGATGAGACTTTTGAAGTTTAGTCTAGAGAAAATTGACAACAACATTCTCTATACAGGATACTAGATTTTCAGCAGAAAGGAAGGCATAATAAGGTATAATAAAATGTTTCTTAATGAAAAAAGACAGAAACCTGTCATTTTCTTTTGTGATGTTCCTTTTTAATAATGAACAATGCATTTGACAGAAAAAAGAGAATGTGTCAGGGGAGAAACACTATGCAAGTAAATTTTTACAATTACGTAGGTTGTCAGATAACATCGTAATAGCTTGGTTTTTCCTAGAGCGTAGAAGACAGAAAATCAAGATCAATTCTGCCTTTGAGCTACTGGGATCCTTCACATGCATGAAATGCTAAATGCGCTCATTATACATCATTATTTCATTACTATCTAAATCATCTGTGTATTAGCTCAGATAACTGTGCACCCAAGGGAGTGCTGTAGCTTTTGGGGACTTCCAACATTTTATATTGAAAATAAAAAAGTGAAGAAAAGCAACAGACTTGTACTCAAATGCATATCTGCAAAGAGAACAAGAAAACAGTGTATGCAAAAGTGTTGCCTTTAGTCGGAAAATGCAAATAAACCAATTCCCCTTGTTCATAAAACAAGACAGAGATGGAGACTAATTTGCAGCTCCAAACTTCAAGTGACTTTGGCACATCTAAAATTAAGGACAGTTCAGAATCAGAAATCTGTACAATGAAATAGGAAGAAAATTAGCCACAAAATCTCAGCTGTTGGAATAATGTATGTGAAACCCAAGAGCAAAGGAAAACAAAGGCACAATATTCAGTATCTTCATGGAACTAGATATCCTGTCTAGGAAGCTTGTGTAATTCAAAGGAAAAATAAGTACTTTAAAAGAATCATGTGTAACCTTATCTGAGGCAATTTAACACATCTCCTTTCCAGCATTTAGAAAGTGAAATTCAAAGGTGCCTGAACATAATCTGAGCAGAGAATGGGTCTGAAAGGCATCCTTCCTGTGGAATCCTGCAGTGGTCCAAGATAGCTCAGAGAGGTTTAATTTAAACCTCTGTGCATCAGCATTAGTTAGTCTGGCCATTAAACTTTAGAGTTATCCACTTCTGAATAGCTCTGCTCTTTAGGTGATGTAATAAATCAAACCATGCCACGTTAATGGAAAGCTAATGATAGCCGGTTAACCCATTTTTTCCACCTGGATTTCACTGCTACTTGTGTCCAATCAGTCTGTCAGCTCTAGGCCATTAACCCAGGAGATGAATCCAGTCATTTAGACAGTCCATCCCTGGTCTCAGCCTTTGATTAGTTTTCAGTACCTTCTATAGAGCTTCCCAATTTTATCACCACAAGAATATACTGAAATCCATCCCTCAATTTAGCAAAGGGTAGTATCAAAGCAACTAATCTTGAGTCTCTGGCAAACAATTCATCATGTTCAGGATAGCTGGCAAACAATTTCTCAAAATTCCTCCAGTGTCTTAGGCTAAATTTAAGCTTTTCAAACAGAAGCAGTCAACTGTTTCTATGCACAGGTTAGTAGAGGCAGAGGAATTTTTTAACATATCTGTTTCCCTGACTCTCTTACTGTTTGGTTTCCCTAAGAAGAAATTTGGCCAAAAATTGTTGAACAGTAAGTTTAGTGAGCAAGGCATTGGGTTTCATTGCTGCCCACGGCCAGCCCACTACAGGCTTGGACGATCAAAAATGGAAATAGTAACCCCTTCTCCTACATGTAAAAAAAATAAAAATTTGAATTCTGATGGACTGTAGACCTCTGGAGAAATTAGTTTTCACTAATGTCTGAAGAATTGGGCCTGGGGCTTATAGCTTGGCACAGAGGATGTCAGACTGCATGAGGATGACCTTCCTGCACTTTGTATGGTCTCACTGTCCCACAGGACCTGGGAGGGAGCTCATAGCTTGACACCAAAATACCCTCTGTGCCCACAGAGCTTCAAACAGCTTCTGCTTCCAGCAAGGAGCCAACATAGTGAAGAACCATAGTCATCCTCCTCGAAAAAAGAGATCTAGACTGAAGGCTAAACACGTAACACTTGCATTTCACTCTCTCTATAGTTAATTTCAACTTCATGTAAGTTAACCTGTCTGTTTTCTAAGCTATTACAAAAAACCTGTGTCCTTACACAGGTATCCAGTAGACAGTATTGTCTGACACCTTGGGGCTGAATTTTGAACTTGAACCACCAAGCATGATGAGAAAATTGATTTTTCTGAGCAGTGTTTTAGAAAGTCACCTTTGATCCACACAGAAATATCTAAACTGCAATACTTGATGAGTTAACTAGTCTTAGCTTAAGAAATTATTGATGTGGGTTATCAAGTCGGGAATTTTCCTCCTGTTCAGTGGGAACTTCAAGCATTTTGACTCTTTGACTGTCAGGCTTCAAACTGATATCCTCTAGAAAGTGACAGGCACAATTTAAACCATTTTCCTTTTCATTCTTTGTTATTTTCAGCTGATAGGATTCATCTTAATTTAATCTCCTACTGATGAGGTCCAACAGGAGGATACATGGCTACAAAACCGTATATAGATTACGGATTGATCCTGATGCTCTGTATCACATACAGTCATTTATTCAATGACATAGATTTAGGAAAGCCATGACAATTTGAACCAGAAGCCTTCAGATTCTCTTTTAAAAAAAATAAAGGTAAAAAAAAAAAAATCTATGAACTTCTTCTTTGCTTCCCCCTCCCCCCTCCAATAAAAAGGATTGGATCAACTTTTCCTAGCTATAGACTATTTCATAAATTCACTGAATTTACACAATTACTTGATCATGCCCTAAAAATCCATATAAAGGAAAAAGGAACACTTTTTCTCACCCTTCATACCCACCAATTCCCTGCACAGAGGCCTCCAGAATCCAGTGAACATGACCCACTGAAGGAGCACCACCCTTTGAGTGAGCTTTTGCTTCTTCCCCTCACTGAGGGGAGAGGTAGCAATAGCTAAAGATTGCTCAGTCCAAGACTGCCGAACAACTTGGCTTCAGAGAGCAATAACAGTACGAAAATGCGAGGATTTTTTTTTCTTCCATTGCAAATGAAATGTTTTGGAGCAGATTATGGTGGAGGTATGGTAATACATTCATCTACTGCAAGAACACTACAGCAGGAGAGCTAAATGTCTTTATTCTTGTCAGCTGTCCTGAAATGCACCATGTACAGAAAAACCACTGTCATACTGGAGGATGGAAGAGGAAGCCCCTGAGAGCCTGGGATGTACCAAAGCCAGTAACTGTACAGGACTAAGGTGCACAAAAAATGCTGTGGGTGGGCAAAAACATGACAACACTTCCCTGTGCAGATGGTTCTGAAAAACACCCATGAATTGAAACAGCTCAGCCAGCACAGCGTGGGCTGCATCACATCTTTGTGGCTGGTGTTTATTTTGTGTTTCCTTGTTTTACTTCAATGTAAGATGGGCTGACGGCAGAGAGCAGCCCCTACCACACTCTCTGGCTTCAGCTCTGACTAGCACAGAGGACATGATGCAGGGAAGAAGACACAAGAGTCTATTGTCTCACTCTTCTTTTAGGTCTTTAAATGTTTTTGAGCCACTCTCTCAAGAAGTGAAGCTCTTACCTTTATTCAGAGAAGGCTGAATCACAGTCAGAGAAAAAGATGACTCTTCTGAATATTTTCTCATCAGATGAGAGGAAGAGTCAAGAGGTGAGGCTGACTCAACCCCCTGCTCAGCTGTAACAAACACACCAGAAATAACTCTATTTTGCATGCTCCATGAGCTGGGGAACAGCTGTATGGTACCAGCATTCTGGCAGCAACATCTGTCACACACAAATATAACAGCACCTACATTCATAATCAAAAGTAAAAACTGACATGCTTTTAATTGCCTTGTTTTCAGTTGTTTGTATTACCTAACTTGAGCTGTTTGCAGTTCATTTACAGGAGCCTTCTCCTCAGGGAATTTATCAGAAAAATTAGCTACCTCGTAGGTTTTTCATACATTAACACTGGAATTAAAAAAAAACAAGAAAAAAAAGGATTGCAAGGAATAAAGAAAAATCAAATGTGGACCCCTAATGGCTGGCTTTGGAAAACGGGAAGAATAAGGATGCAGAGTAGTGGAGAGCTGTTAGGATGGGATATGGAACTGAGAAGAAACCACAGGTTTTGAGTTAAATGTCAGAGTTAAAAATAAGACGTGCAAGAGTACAAAACTGAGTAGATACAAACTGATGGATGAAATCAGCTTTGGCAAAAGAAGGTAGAAGGAGGATATGAGAGAGATTTTGAGGATCAGAGTATAAAGCAAAAGCCCTAGCAAAAAAATCTGCCCTTCCCTGTTAGAAACTACCTGTGAAACCCACTGCTGTCATTTCTCAGTATTTTCTTGAAAACATTATAAAAACTGGCTTGTTGTGCAAATGTATAACTGCACATTATAGCCTTCAAATTTTTCTTGCTTTATTGAATGCACAGGACAAACACGCTTTGGGTTTCTGTCAAGAGGTTGTTGGAAAATAAGAATAGATTTATTAGGTCAGATGAAAAATGTAATCTCGTATCTTGTCTCAGCATGGAGAATATTTTATAAGTGTGGGGAAAGGATAAAACCAGCAAATGCAGATAATACTTCTGCAAGTATAATATCCCAACTTCCTGAGCTAGAGTTTGCATCTGCATCATTGTGTTTAATAGCCCTTGATGGGTCCATGATTTTCTCTAATTGCTAAATGCTCTTTTTATACTTTTGATATATATAAAATCCTGAGTTACACACTTGAATTATGCATGATATGTAAAACACAGCATTTTGGTTTAAATTTGCTTTATGAAAGTTTCAGTGGTTGCCCATTGGCTCTTCTGTTACAAGAGGTGATGAATAATCAGTCCTTATTTGCATTCATTTAGAGACCTTTATTGTGTGTTTGGTTCAGTTGTTTCTTTTCCGAGTTCTAGTCCATTTAACTTTTCCACACAGGGAATTCATTCCAACCTTCTTGACATCTCATTATTCTTTTCCATCTCTTTTTCCAGGTCTGAAATATCCTTGCCAAATTAAAGTGGGTGACCACCTTCCAAAAACGTGTCTGCCCTTTTCAGTCACTTTTGGAATTACATGGGCACTTTTGCAGAATAATCCGTAATTGCCCAAGATCTCTGTGAATAATGTAGTGAAAACTACAGCATTCCTGCAGTTGGATACAGGTATCCTTTCAGAATTAACAGCACTTAAATTTATCCGCCATTTTTTGCAGAGTGACTCATGGCAGCAAGATCCAGTTTCACTGTTACAGCTATTTTTTAATTTCTGAACTTTACAACCTTGTTATTTGTTCCCTGAACACAGAGAGCAAAGATGCCTTTAATGATTTTTGTAAGAATCCATCTGAAATTTTCCTCATATGTCCTAGCCTTTCTTTTGTTTTTGACCAGACATCACTCTATGGGTGCTGTAACTCTTCTGACATGACTTGATTTAAAGCCCAGAGTAAGAAATCTTATAAACTTTGAAGAAATCTGGCACACCAAATCATTCCTAACCATGTCTTTTGGCTGTTTCAAAAAATCCTAGCGTATTTATAATGACTATTTCCTTCCACAAATCCCTGTGCACTAATTTCCATTACTACTAATTTTGTTCCTTATTACAGCTTTTTAGTACAAAAAAACAAGTTTAATGATTACCTACAGAGTCATTTTTGAATTTTTTTCCACAAAAACCTGAAGAATATGCAATAAAAAAGGTGGAGATTGCAGGTGAAAGAGAATGGTTTCATGTACAAGAAAGATGAGCACTGCCCTGAGGAACTGAGATCTTTTTCTGACAGTTTGTACAATGTTGATGGAAGTCATTTGTTCCATTTGTTTAAACAGTTCAGAAACTGCTCAATTCACCTGAGGAGTTTCTGACCTCATGGAAATAGTTCAATACTCAAGTTCTGTGCACATTGTCTGGTACTCACAAGTACATCAAAGATGATAAGAGATGAGTTCTAAATATACAAACTGCTATGTCATGCTAAATACTTTCAGGAGACAGAAGAAAAGTGATAAACGTCTAAAATAGAACATCCATCTCTCTGTACCTCCATTCCCAGTTCAAAACAAAAGGTAACTGATACTATTCATCTCAAAGCTGTTTCTGGAAAGTTCATTACTGCTTTTGAAGCACTCACATACTTTAGTGATAAATATAATAAACACCATTTAAAAGCCCATGAGACAAAATTAGTAACTGACTTGGTAGCTGCATTTGAACAATTGGCAATAAACATGGCATGAGACACAAACTGAACTTTAAAGACAAAAAATACAGCAAAATCCTCATTTTTTGTCTTTCTCACTAAATGAAATGATCTGCAAAAGAAGTAAGATAACACTATAGAATTTAGAAGTTGCAAAGAAAGTATGTACAACACTAGTTCAGACACTCAGGAAGTTTTGAAGGCTGGACTAAAAGTCATGTCCCCAGAAGATAATTTTGCATAAACAACTCACAAACTAGACACCCCTCCTTCTAATTGCAATGTTCAGTTTACAAGTGCAGATAGATGAATGCAGTCTCATACTATTTCAGGACAAATACTGGAGTCTGACTCATTAATCAGATGAAACTTCCCCTGGATCTAAGCTGTGATCTCTGCTTCTACATCCTGCAGCATGCAGCTCATCCTGTGTCAGTTTTCCTTTGTCTCAGATTTCCCAAGAACTTGGAGATACAGTCTACACAATAGAGAACTGGACATGATTGTTATCAATCCAAGCATTTTGAATAGATAATTCTTTGCTATACTCCCTAGATATTATTAAACTTCTAATAGTTACATTTGCAACCCTTTCAGCTGGACACATTCCCCTTTGGTTTAACTGCCATGTAACAAAAGAGGCAGACTGACAGTCCACCTGATTTTTCCCTACTGTGATAAGCCAAGGGCTCATTTGTGCTTTTTGGGATGCTTTTCATAAATGGCAGAAAGCAGCACACACATCTGCCCATGCACAATGCCTCTGCTCCTCTTGTCTTTCAGCAGGTGCTTCACACTTCCCTTCATACCTGACTAGATTTCCTGGCTGGTGAGCACTTAGAATCAGGACTCTGTCTTTACCCTATCATTTTTGTGAAACCCTGTGGCTGTTGTAATAAAAGGAAAAATATGTGTTGAACAGAAGTATCTAGCCATGCAGAAGAAAACAGGTGGTTTCAAGCACATGCAAGAAAAACAATGAAGATAAAATTTATTACAAAAAAACCCCCAACCTTGACAAGAGATGCCACAATCATCTCCTTGTCATTCCACACCTCAGTGGAGACCTGCATTTTATTTTTAGTTCTACAAGAGCAGTTTGAACCTGCATGCAAGGGAGCATATTCAAACTTGCCTGTTAAGAGAATTTCACATTACTATGCATTGACATAACATGCAGGAACAAATATTAACCTTCCCACTTCTGTAGAACTCCAGCTACAAGGGCAGATACCCAGCAAGAAAGATAAAAATAATGACTGCTTAGATAATTGCTACAAAAAGGCAGAACTTCCAACAAGTGAAACGGAGAATACTTTCAGAACAGTGCCAAGAGCTCCTCTACAGACAGGAGCTGAACACATCATGGTGTTTGTGAACATTATCAGGTTCCCAACAATGTCATCAGTCACCCAACAATGAGCACTTCAAAGACCTCCAGCTCTCACCTCAGAATGATAGAGTAACTGAATAAACTCCTTCTAAATTAAAGCTGAGCATTACATCACCCAATTAATAACTTAGAGAGAAATTAAAAATCTGACAGAAAAATTTCCAGACAAAGAACTGATCCCACAGGTAACTCACAAACCACTCTGAAATAGTTTTGAAATATAAAAGAGACAAATTTCAGGGTCTTTGCTCACCACTGGTTGTGCCCTGTGATCTCAAAAATCCCTTCAGTGCATTTAGTAATGTAATAGATCAAGTGCAATACAAATACTGGACACTGCAATCCCAGTGGAAGACAGATCTCTATTGTCTGACCCACCAACAGGACACAGACAAGATGTACTAATGTTATTTCATAGCTGTGGGCAGTATCCCTGACTGCAAATGATATTACTACATATTTCATCCACACACCAAATCTTAATTCCTTTTAAAAAAAGAAAGAAGTAAATTTTCTTTAAAGTAGTCACCTAAATTTAAGACAGAGATAGACGCCTAAAATGGAAATCAGCAGACACTGTCTATTGTTTAAACTGTCTCTTGAATACTTTGTGGAGGTCAAAGAAATCCTTACTACCAGCTATCAACCCAACACTCTCACTGTTCAACTTGATGTTCCAAACTTTATCAAGGCTGCAGGTAAGT
>WEKX01019138.1:43061-89702 GCA_013390025.1 Pitta sordida
CCTTAAGAGTGAATCGTCTGTTTGTAAATACCGCACATAGAAGCTTCTCCTAAAATTCCCTTTAAAGCCATCCTGCTCTCCTTACTCAAGCACAGCATTCCAGTCAGATTAAGTGAGGATGCACTATATGGGGATAGGGACAAATGGAGCATGATCCTGACCCGCAGATGAACACAATAGAGAGGGCAAACAGCACAGCCCAAGTATTTCACTTCTATGTCTGATTGTAACCATTTTATTCAACTTGTCAAGAGAAATTATACACACAAATGCAAGAAAAGAGGGAACAAATTATTTCATTTAGCAGATTCTGTTGACATTCTGAGTTTACAATATATTTTTTAATTCATGGGGGGGGGGGGTTAAAAAAATATTCAGTAGGTCAACCAAGAACTCTGCATCCTGCTCGCTGTCATTGTTTTCAGCTCTTTAACAGGAAAAGAAAATATCCAATGCCTGACAATTTAATTCTATTCAAGCTGAATGGTGATATTGAGCAGCACTGCTGCTCCTGTCAATCACCTTTTCTAACCTGAAGAAAGGCAAAAGTTAATGACTGACACCAAGGAAAATTTCTTACATTTTACCCTCACAATCAAAAGGGCTTTGAGAGTTGAAACTATCAAATTAGTGTCAATTTGAGGCATTTCTAAGCAGTAGGCAAAGGGGGGAAAAAAGCAACCAGCCAAAGCACAGAAGATTACCTGCCTTCATTTTAGAAGTGGCCCACAGCAAACTTCAAATCATACGCTTTGCCTGTCAGTTCCAAGGACACAGTACATCCAAGTCCATATCCTTCTTTAATTATACAAGTGAATAATCTTGCCTCACTTGAGCTTAAAAAGGCTGGGATTTCAATATCAAACAAAAAATACAATTTTGACTTCTTATTTTCTGAAATAAATATTTCTTTTCTGACAAAGTATGGTTCATCAGGAGTTCCCGTCTTTACTCCATAGGGACTTGCTTATGTATCATTCATCTTTTCAGTAATTGCGCTTGTGAACCTCCAGGACAAGTGAAAAACCAATTCTTCTAAATTTAAACAAGAACAAATGCACCCAATAAAGGACAAATACCGTATTTATTATTTTACACATAAATGTGCTATATATAAAGCCATGAACTCTAAAATTGAGAAAATAATTTAATCCAATCCTCCCAACATAACATGTGGTTCACCCCACGTATGTTCTGCCTATGTTTGCAAGTTTACTATTTATTATTTTTAAGTATTGGTTTATCGTGTCAATGCTGATTGCCAGAAACAACCGTGAAATTCTTGCAGCATCTTCTCATGCATTGCTTGGGTCCATTTCATGATGTTTAAGCTACTAAAAGTCTCTGTGGTCCAAATCCTGCAGTCATTAGTCAGCTGGTTTCCTGCATGCTGGACAAAATGCCTGGCTGTAGTAAGAGCTCTGACTCATCCAGTCCTTTGAACAACTGGGCTCAGCTGCTGCTGCAGAGCTGATGTGAGCACTCAGTCTCTTAGCTGGGACTGTATTGCTTTTTGCCGAAATTCTCTAGAGTCTACTGAGTGTCCTTTGGTATGCAAGATTTCTCTAAAAAGTATTGCTTTTCATTCTGTCAAAAGAGACAAAAATGTGAATTCTAGGCACTCCGTTAACAGGATATTTCTATTCAAAATACTTAGCTCTATTTCATGTCTTTCACCTGACCTTGGCCCTCCAAGGCTTGCAGTATGGAAGGGCATTGTATATCTTTAGTCCACAACTGTCTCCTCAATATCTACTCAGTGCAGCAATGGGACTGAAAATTAACATTTGTTCCTCTAGACAAAATGTGTCCCAAGTGGAGAATGAAGTCAATGGCATTATCTGTCTTTTATTGCCTCATATTGTTCACAGTTAACATTATTTTTTGGTGCCCATTTCAGTGATTGATTCAGAGTGTGTGCTGTGGAGGACTATTTCAGACAAGTATATTCCTGTATGAACTTAGGAACATCTACCAAGAAATTGCCTCTGTGAGAAGAAACAGAAAAGTAATGAACACACACATAAAGCCAGGAATTTTAAAGCTTATTTAATCAGTTATGCTACATTTAAATACATATTCATGAAAACATCTGCAGGTACTGTCAAAGTCTGATGGAAATTTAGAATATGTTTTTGACTGATTATAAGACATATAGATTTGAAAATGTTCAGAAACGTAAGAGGATAAACAGAGTGAAGTGAAAAGAAAATGGCAAATCTCTTTCTGTGCCAAACAGTTAGGCAGCTGAATTCCACTGTATCTTTCACATCCCTTTTTCTGACACAAAGGCACACCTGTGGAATAGCGACCAAACTGTCCACCTTGACACACTGTGGCTTTTGGGTTTGGAGGCTGGAATTTTATTTTTATCAATATATGTAGTGCCTATCACATGAATAATCTTGGTGATACTGACCACAGGAGAAATATGTGGCTACATTGTTTCTAAAAGATATACTGACAATGGGGAGAGTCACAATTTAAATTTTAATGCTGCATCTTTCACCTATTCCTCCCACTGCCATCTGCTGGAAAGTATACACTGCTTCGAAGTGTTAATAGAATAGGAGACTTAAAAAGACAACAGCATGACCTTCTCAAATTGAACAATGCAGTTAAAAGGCATTAAGAAATCAAGACAATAAATATTATAACAGAACTGAGGTGGAAATATGTACTTTTGTAATGCACTGCCTATGCTACTTAGAATATTTTCATTCCAGTGGTGTCTGTTTCCTAAGACAGACATTACCCTGTTTTACCCAATACTGCTAAACTTGTAAAAGCCTGAGTGTATGGAATAAAAAAAGGCCAGTTAAACCCAGTCACATAGGATCTATCTGTTGTCAGCAGCTGGACCAAGCTCACTGTCTTGTAGCACAACAATATGCCAACACAGCTGAAGTGTAACACAATCAGTACTTTACAACTCAGGTAAAGCAAGGGCTCTTCTAGCATTTCTGGAATTTTTCAGGAGAAATATTGCGCAGCTATGCAATAATTATGATGTGACAAAGCCCCTACCAGGCTCAAAAAGCTAATTCTCAGAGAGGCAGTTATGAGAAAACCCAAGGAACAATCCATGCAGGTCAGGTGACAGTGATTTGTTATGTTAAACTAAGATAACCACCATTAAAAACAAGTTCCCAGGCCAGATGAAAATTACTATGGTAGACAAAATAAAAGGAGAGGTGCAAAAAAACTCACATTTCACCTTATTCACTGCCCTAAGCACTACCACAACCAAAAGTTTCGGGGTCTGCTTGACTACAACCCTCACCAACAGCATTTGTGAATACCTGGTACTTCACACAGAGGCAGCTGAAGTTATGTTTTATAAAGCTGTTTCCTAGAAGACAACATGCAGAATGGAGGATCTTCGCCCATCATCTACTCCGTTGCTGCTTGCCTTGAAACTATACGAGCAGATGATCAGCGAATATCAGTCGCGCTGCTGAACCAGGGAAGGAACTTGGCAGTGCACACCCCAGAAGGCAAAGTAGAGTCAGCAATTCAGTCTTAAAATATGAATGCTCTTAAGTCTAATTACCACAGTTCAGTGGCTTAAATAAAGTGATCCAATAGGTTCAGACCTGTTTTCTAGACACTAAGCTTCCAGTGAAAATCTTTAATCTTCTTTATAGTGCAGTTTGTTTTCCATCTCCCTGCAAGGCTTGTAGTTTACAGAACCAATTTCTCTGTTAGAATCCTGCCGTAGGAGGGGGTAAGACAGCGCGGCGGGCAGAGATTTAGGCTGCTCTGGATTGTAATGTTGCAGATCTGTATAATTAACTCAGGCTCAGGATATCAGAGAGACATTTGAGCTCACATCTTAAATATAAGCAACCATTTAAACAACTCTCTTCTTCACACAGGTTACCACAGTATATGATACCTTATTGAAATAATGTTATATTTATAATATAAATTAGGGGGAGAAAGGATGCTGGAAATCAGGGCTGATTCTAATTTCTGAATGGCCTTAGGCTGAAAAGACATAGAGCATGAAAATTTAAATCATTAAATTCACTTTCATTGATTCTTGCAGCATGCTTCTGTCAACTTGTATTTCTTATCTATATTCTGGAAAAAAAATTACTAGTTACTCTTATTAGTTTCTGTACTTTTCTGCCTTTCAGTCTTGCACAGAATCTGTATTACCTGGGTAATTCATGCTTGGAATGAACTCTTGGTAACAGAACATCTGCCCTACCTTCATCTATACACACATGTACATACCAGGTCAGAAAAGTAGGTACATGTTGAATATAGCCCTTTATTTAAAAAGAACAGTTTTCTCATGTTACCAGCAACTACATCTTATGAATGGATATTACATAAAGTGTGAAATAACATAAAATGCTAAATATGTAACATGTTTTCTTTATTATACTCAATACATTCTCTACATGACTGACAAGTTGACTGTATGCTCATGAAAGATTACAGGTATTCACGTCTATGGACCATCCAAGGTGAAATGAATTGAATCTTAACAGTAATCTCTTCCCTCCCAATAGCAATTTTTAATTAACAGACTCAATGTTTTGGAATGGGGGCTTCGAGACATTCTAATATCTGAAAACTTAGGACTTGCAACAGACTGAGGGGGGAAAAATTAATTCCTTTCCTTGAAATGAAAGGCACTGATGTTTCAATACAAAAAGAAAAAACCATGACAATGGCAAAATAATTGATGAAAATAATGTTGAAGGATAACAGCAGAAAATCACAAGCATGAAATTAAGAAAAACTTAGATACGCAGTCTTAATAGAGGGAAATTTACTCTTCTAGCAAAGGACGGAAACCACAAACAGTAAATGAGGAGAAAGAAATGTTTTTCATTGGTAAATTACTCTTGTAGAGAATATCAGCTGATTGATGCTGCACTGACTTACATCACTCCCAAGTTAACAGCAGGAATGGATCCAGCATTTGATTATAACTTTAAAAGGCACTCAGCTTATATAATCTATTTCCCCTTCTCTTTCCACTAATTTTACTGATGGAATTTCAGTAGATTCATTGTAGTTAGTTTTGGTTTATAAGGAAACACGTATGAGAGGAGGGATTTTTATTGTTTTCTCCATATGTTGTGTATGCTCTACCAGGTACTCATTTATTCCATCAAAACACTTTGTATATTTTGGATGATGATTTGCCAGGAGTCTGAAATCTGCCAGTGCAACTCAACAAAAAAAAGTCTCTGCCCTTTCATCTCTATGTGGGAGATACAGGGAAAAATAGATATGAAATGCAAAATGTTGAGCTCTGTGGCTTGAACTGGAATCCAGCCTTGTGCAAATCATTAAATGACTTTTAAAAGTCTGAAGTTAAATGATCTAATTCATCTCCCGGTGGACATTGGGCCTTCTCAGGCATCCACAGCTGCGATAACGTGGCCATGCAGCTGCCAGTTCCCTGAGGGGATGGGAATTACAATAACAATGGATGCTGCCAAACTGCTTTGTTCTGCTGCTGCGCTGTCCTGACCGGACCGAAATGAACTTGCACGGAACCTCAGAGTTCTACACTTTGCCTGACCTACCTCTGTAAAATATTTTGGCCTTGTGTTTCTTGAAATAACCCTCACAAGGCAGAGATACACCAATTAGAAACAGACAGATAAACGAGCATGCAAATATAAAAGAAAACATGAGCCATTCCGAGTTCATTTCTACCAAAGAGATTAAAGCAAACACCATTCAGTTCTAGTTCTTAAAATCTTATCCCATCTTAAAGTAATTCAATTTAAGATTGTTCGTTGGGTTTTGCAACAGGTTTTATGAAGCACGAGTGCCAATATGCTACAAAAATTTACATTGGACCTCGGGGTAACTCGTCGTTAGATTAAAGGATCTTTTATTTGCCAGATTTTATTATATTACTTAAAACACCTCTTGCGTGATAGGAAAATTATCAGTCCCTCCCCTTTTACCAACAAAAAACAAGCTATTGAAGAAGGAATGGAAAAGGATAGCTCTTCGACCACAATGAACTTACACTAACTCATCTATTATATCTCAAAGAATTCTAACTTCGGATATAATACAAATAAACTGCAATACACATACATTAATAATAATATCAACCAACACTAAGGAACAATTGTGAACATCACAGTCATAAATAGTATGGTTTCATACTCTGCCTCAGTCCTTTTGCTTATACATATTCACCTTTAGTAGAAATAAATCTTTTGCTTTATTGACAGTTGTTTAATTCTTTTTTTAGTCAAAGTTGTATATATGTGAAAATAAATGAAAGTCATATTGGAGAATGGGCTTAAATAACATAGTGCCTTCACAGGCAAGGCTCAGCGATAATATCTACTGTTCTAAATAGCACACATTACACAGCAATATACTAAACTGACTTTAATCTAGCTGCTAGAAGTTTTCAATACTTGGTTGGCAATCAAATCAGCCAGGGGATGTAGGAAACAGAAAAAGCACTACTGATATCAGTAATTTATCAGATTTCAACAGTCTGTCTACAGCTGGTTTTTTATATTTTTCGAAAGTGTAACTAAACAGTTAATTTCTTACATTCTCTAAAAAAATTGAAACAGCAAAAATCAAAGTGCATCAAAATAATCTGATTCAACTCCATTAAGATAGAGGACATGTGGATTGGTGCCTTTTCTGAAGCCAAATGTTTCTGCTAAATATGTACGTATTTTCTCTTTCTCGACCCTTCACCTCATGATAAGAAATCACTTCTCTGTAAAGGCTTTAAGGAATTAGAAAATCAGTCCACAAGGCCAGTGTCTCACACTTAGGGTTGATTTACATCCTCTTTGCATGTTGGCTCCATTAATTGATACAGCACGGGATAACAATCCACTAATAGCTCTGAATGTGGCTTTAATGGAAATGGCAATGTGGATAGCATTACACTAATAAAAAGAAATGGAACAAGATTTATGCATGAAAAAAAAATATTAAAAGGAATGCAGAACTGAAGACCTAGTTATGATCCTGATGATTCCGTATTAATCTATCAATTTTTTTTTATAGGGTCAGTTTTAACACATCATATGAGATACATGTATGGTCCTATGGAATGTCATTCACACATCATGCATATTTTCCACCTTTTTTCTTTTCCCAATTGTAAGAGTTAATTCTGGCAGAAAGTTCTGAAATAGCTGGGTTTTCATTTGGGGGAGTTTTTTCATTTTTTATTTTTTCTCTCATTTCATTTGAGTATGATCAGAAAAATCATCAACCCTTTAACCTGTTGTTAAGAAACTAATGGTAGCATTTCTTTATGCTTCCCTGTCATTTGAGTAAGGTTTGAATATATTAATTGGTCTGTATTGTATATTCAACTACCCAGAATGTATGGAAAGCTATTCTAACCAGCTGGAGAACTGTAGACTGGGGGCATAAATTCATAAATTTGTTGGGAAGCAAGCATCTACTTTCATTAAGTGCATTGAGAATAGAAAAGCAAACATTTCTAGCCAGATATTTAATTTCAGATCCCAATTATAATTTTTTATTCAAATTGAACAAAAATCAGTAATGTATTAAAAGACAATTGGAGATATGCTCTGGAGCAATTTGAATTAACACTATTAGGATGTGATTTTGGTTGCACAGGACCCAAGCTCACCATACCACCAAACTGACTTTATTTTGAGCAATGTCTTGTTTCCTCAGGGGTCTATTTAAATCATTGGGTCTGTCATGTAAGTGAAGTTCTACCCGCTGGATCCCACCTCCATTGCAAGAGACCTCATATTCGCTTGACTAAATTGTTTCAGATGTAATATTTTTCTTCATTTCACCACTGCATTTAACTTTCTAAGAAATTTAATCCTCTACAGGTTCGAAATTAAAATAACTTGACTCAAGAGATATCTTTTTAATGCATGCATGTACTTTTGTACATAGAGACATTAACTTAATATATGCACATAAATTAAGCTTCAGATCACAGAACTAGTTCTTATTTCCTACCTTCCAGATTCTAATGAAGCATCTCAACAAGCCTATTCTTTATAAACACATCAGAAAAGTAACATTCTGGAATAAACTGATGGAGAAATGAGGCAGAAGTATCACAATAAAGGTCAGGAAACAAGTCACTGGGAAATCAGAAAGTCAGGCCACCTATGCAAATCTAGTTTTCCAGCTGGCATATGTAGACACAGCTCTAAGGAAGTGTAACCCCCACTGAGATGTTACCTCCCCTGAATTGACAATTTAACCCCACTCTACTGAATAATTGTGTAAGACATGTAAATGAAATTTGTGTCATGCTATCAAGTGTTATACTATCTAGTAGGCATAATTTGAAGTGTCTTGAATTTTAACATACTGCAGCCTTCTCTCAGTACTAAAAATGTGAAAAATGAGCCACTGGAGAAAAGGGATTAATATTGTCATAAGGAAAAAAATGAATTAACCTGAAGGCCAACACAGAGTCTGAGCCTAATTTGAAAATTACTGCACTAGTCACTCTAAGAAAAAGTACTGTACTTCAAATAACTGTTTATACATTGGAATATTGGTACAGCTGCTGGGTAGAATCTGAACCATGATCCACTGTAGTCCTAGATTTTGTTCCCCATTGTGGTATTTAGGGTGGAGGGATAAGAATACATACATCACAATTACAGTAAGATCTAACAACACAGGGAATTTCAATGTAATTATTACTTTCAGTAGTTGGTAAACTTTAATCAACCAATACAACTGTAGAATGCTACATCATCTATTCTTTCTCAAATTTTACATAATTTAGAGTTGATGATATACTGTATCAAAGAATTCCATCAATTAATTCTAATTGCAGCAGTTTGGTAATCACCTTGTCACAAAAAAACCCACACAGTAAAGTCAAAATTAAATAAAGCAATTGCAAGCATCCGTGAAGGTGTGAACTACTTTCTAAATGCAAATCAAGTTCAGAGCTTTGTTTTAGTTTAAAAAAAAAAATCAATGGTTGAAATATAGTGTGGCTACACTTGATGCTCTTACACTAAGCAGAACACAGAGCTTGCAGATCTACCAAGATATTGAATATATTGTAAGATTTCTCCAATATGTTATTGCAGAAAGGGTAATTCAAGTACACTATTTACAGGGAAATCAATAATAAACCACTCATTTGAGAAAAATCTTTTCCATCAAAATGAGAAATGTATAACTTGAAATAAATTTAAGAAGTTTCTTATTTCTTTCATTAGCCTCCTTTTCTATTTTTCAGCTTGGGAAAGGCCAATTCTAGATGACAGACAATGAAATTTCTGTATCAATAAGGAGAAAAAGTAGCCTGTTCTCCTTCACTGTATTTGCGTAATTACATTGTATTTTTATCCAGAAAGTCAGTATTGCTCAAATGTAATTGCTTGTGTATCTGTATGTTTGTTTATATTTATTGGACTCCATGATGGAAATGCATTAGGTTGGTAGTATAGCACAAAAACATAAAAAAGCTGCTCCAAAAACGTGATTCTCTTCAATAACAAACATTAGAGTGTTGAAGGATGTGACTGTTCCTCTCTTCTGATCACTCAGAAGGACACGCCTGGAGAACCGTGCCCAATTTTGAGTCACCCACTATAAGACAGATACTGAGAAACTGAGTTCAAGAAGAGGGTAAATAAGATGATTACATGAGGGAGCCAGGCTCATTTAGCTCAGGAAAAAAGCACCTGCAGATGAGCAGCAAAAGTAGGAATGAAGGAGGAAAATTCCAATTGGGTATTGTGGAAAAAAATCATAATGAGGACGTCTAAGCACTGGGACAGATTGACCAGACCCTGAAGAACACCAGCCTCCTTAAAGAGTGGTCCACAGGTTACCAAATTAAAGAAACAGGAAAACAAGACGTCCAGTTAATGAAGGAGAAACTTTCTATGGAAAGAAACCCAATGATCACTGCCAGACTGTGGATGTAAGTTCACAAAACCCGCTATTAAACTGTCCAAGTAACCCCCTTTTGCAAACTGGATGTGCAGAACAGACCGCTCTGATACCCTGCATTACACGGCTCTGAGTGGAAATAACATCTTACATTAAAGAGCAAAAATATTCTAATATTGGTTCTGTTTTCTTGGTTAATTCTGGTTACTTGGCCCCAAGGACCAGCTGTAAAATCTGGATAAAACAGGCTTCACAATACCTTTGTGAGATACGTATGAAATACTGTCCAAAATTAACAGATGGTCAAACTAAAGAATAGAGATTAAATACTGTTAAGCTGATCATAATATGAAGTAAAGCTGAGCAAGATATTTTATCCAAAGGGATGCAAACCCAGATGGTAATTGTTTAAAAAAACAAATTTGCGTTTAAACACATCAAATTAGTGGCAGAAGTCAAACTTTCAAATAAAAAGAAATAATTTAAGGTTCAACCTGACACAATTTCTGCCTTGATGGCCTATCTTATATTGAAGAAACAAAAAAGTATAATTTCTAGGAGGAAAAGAAAAATTCTTGACATAAAAGTAGGAAAAATCTTTTGGGGGATAATCTTTTGATTCACTTAGCAACCAGTTTTACTTATTTTCAGAATTCTACTATGAAGGGAGTAAGCACAATCTCTTGGTACATTAAGATCAAATTCAAAATATTGTGGCTTATCTAATGAAGAGTTCTACAAATTTGAAAAGATATAGTGAGGACAGAATAAGCTATAAGTTTTTTAAAAAACCAAGACACACTTTTCTGATTTAGACGTAGATCACTGAGAGGTTCCAATGAGAAGGGCTCTAAGTACCTACTTTTAATAGAAATTTTTAAAAAAATGAAGATCCAACCAACACATTTCTCATCTTTTGAAGCAAAGATGAGACCATAGTCTTCCCAGCCTGCCTTCCAAGCTTTTTGTGATTTACAAACACCCTTGGCTTTGTGCACTTCGATTAATGCTTTACATGTAGATGCATTACCCTCCTGCCAGCAACTGCCTTTACTGAACTGCTCAAGATTCTTCCCAACTTGAAAGCAAGTTGAAGATTTATTCACTTAAAGCAACATCTTGATTAGCACACTGGCTTCTGCCACCTTTCACCCTTACGAAGAGTTTGCTATTGTCCTTCAGCTGTTTAATCACCTACGGTTACAGCAGCCATTCTTTAAAAAAGTAACACATAGGGATAAAAACCATGCCTAGGCAGGTTACACTAAAATGAAACACTGAATTTCTCCCTATTTTATAAAACTGTATGAAAATTTGAGGCAATAAAATTTATATGTCTTCCTCACAGAAAAGTTTTATCAATCAGCAAAAAGGAAACATTTCCTCACTTACGTATTTTTTTTTTTAAATTTTATGTTTCATTCCCAATTTAATTAGGTAACACTCTCTTAAAACAAATCCTGTAAACTCATCTGTGAAACTTAAATTTTAAGGTACATCTGCAATGAATTCTGATCTTGCAGGACATAAATATAAAAAAATGTGGATGGAATTATTATACCATCTGTAAAGGTCATTACATTATTTTAGATTTGGAGTCAAATACATATTTTAATTACACATTTTAATTCCGATTGACTGATGCACAATCTATTGACTTTTGTATTCCTTTCTTTGGTCACACTGTTTCCTTCATGCTTCACTCAGGAATACAAGACCACAAAGGCGCGTAATGTGATTTCTGGGCTACCATGGTTAAAACCATTACGGATATTGGAATCATTTTACTCTGATATCATTGATCCTTGTAAGCATTTGATCATCTTTGGCCTTTTGTTATACTGCAATCAACATGCAATATCCTAATGGTCTAATTAAGAAGTGACAACTCAGGCAGGAGCCTTCCTGGGAATTAATGAGCTCTTGGGAGGAGCTAATCTCCCAAAATATAGCCCAGGGTCATTAACTTCATTAGTTTATTAATCTTTAGGAACATGCTCCATGCTGAGATTGCTACCTCTATTAAAAGACAGAAGAATTAAATATATAGATATTTTAAGTTTCTCATATTTTAGCTACGAAATGTCAGACATTTCTAGAGGCTTCAATGATCCATTGTGCTTCATGACTGTGTTTCTTGTAATTTGGGATTTTAGAACAGGAAGTATAAAAATTTGGATTATTAAAACCTCAAGATGAGAAAATGAAAATACTCAAAATCAGAACAAGGATGCTGTGGCTGAGCACTAAAAAACCACAGAAGAATCAACAGATGCGTGTCTGAGCAAAGAGGATTACTAACAACAATTTCCTTCTGCTGCTACACAAAGAGTACAAAACCAGATAAAGAGACTTGAAGGAGCCTTTCATGACCCTCACCTTCCTCTATCAGGGCTAAACAGGCTTAATTTCTTATTTCTAACAGTCCTATGAGTGTCACTGAATTATTTACACTGAATTTGGAGTTTCAGTCTGATTTGAAATTTATGAAGATTTACAGAATGTATGTTCTGGCAGAGGTAAAGTTAGTGAAAACATGGAGTGTTATTTACCCCATGAGAGTATGGGGGTTTCTTATACCAGGCTGCAAAATGTGTGGTTCTTCCAATTTTTCAAAATAATATTCCAAATTTCCCACTCAAAAACAAGTTACAAATTACAAAACACTTCTACTGCATTGGACATGAAGCATCAAAAATTCCTTTCCAAGAGCAATTCCAAAGTGCAATTTTAAACAACTCAGATGATGTTCCTTTTAAACTTCATTTTAAATAACATGAACGAATGTTGCAATTTAGAAAACCAAGCCTCAGTTCAAAGTTCTTAGCCCAAAAATTCCAAGGTTAAAAGCCCAATTTCTCAGTCTAAATCCAAGCCAAAAATTATCAGATATTGGTATAAAGACTGAAATCTTGAAACTAAATTACAGATGCTGGGGTTGTGGAGATGTCAGAGTTTGGGAATTCTGGACTGTAAATAACTTTTCAATATGAACTCCAGGGAGGAAGAGGAGTTGGTTGAAATTATCTGTGCAAGTGGATTTACTACTAGAGAAGCATTTCTAAATGTTCATTTTACCAATATTAAAAGAGACAGTTTTGGAGCAACAGTATCAATAAAATAATAACATGCCATTCCCTCATATGAAAAGATATAAGCAAATAAACATCAACGATGTGAAGGTGTTCTACTAGCAGGCTGAACATCTACACTTTCATTCTGAAAAATAAAGACTTCATCCAAAGTCACTGAAATTAAACAGATTAGCTCTCTGAAAGGGGTATTTTGATTATGGCATTAAATGAGAATAACATTTAAGAAGTGTGTATTTTATCTCAGAGCAGTTAATTATTACAGCTTAAAGGAGAATGTTTTCTGTGTATTTGGTTTCTAATGTATAACTGCTAAACACTTGCAGTTATAAAACTCTTGCTCAATGCACACTAAAAAGAACAGCAGTCTTTTAGACAGCAGAGAAGACAAAGGGAAGATAAGCTACATGTAATCAATACGGTCACAACACTACTGGCAGCTTCTTTTCTTTCTATTGTTCTTGTGTCAGACACCTTCTGACATGCTAACAATGTTCTTGGTTACAATGTGGGGGGGAAAATTTCTTATTCAGAGGTGCCTATATTATGGTGTAATGTAATATGTACCTTGGTAGAAGAGGAGAAATGAAAACTAGAATTGATTATGGGAAGAACTCATTGCAGTGACGACTTCCTGATCTCTGCGCTTGAAGTTGTGCCAGGGGAGGTTTAGGCTGGACATCAGGATAAGGTTCTTCCCCCTGAGGGTAGTTGGTCACTGGAAGAAGATCCTCAGAGAAGGAGTTACAGCACTAAGCATGACAGAGTTCAAGAAGTGTTTGGATGACACTCTAAAGCACGTGGTGGGACTCTTGGGGATGGTCCTGCGCAGGGCTGATGTTTAGACTCAATTATCTTGTGGGTCCCTTCCAACTCAGCATATTCTGTGGATTTTCACTGGAGCTTGAGGTATTTTAGTGGCAAAATTCTATTAAGAGGCAGAGGGTTAATCCTTTACATGCCTGTGCACCTGCCACCAACACCAGCCCCCCACTGATGCCTTACATAGATTTGCCATCTTGCATAAAGTGTGTACTCCTGGTTTTTAGCTACAGCACTTAAATTAGAGCAATAAGCAGAGATTTTAAAGGTGGTTACCCACCTTGTACTACAGAGCACTGTTCTATGAGGCTCAGAAGGATCACAACTATTATGTGTTTTGTAGTTTGCTGCAAACCTAGAAATACTCCTGTTTTTCCAGCACAGCAGTTGGCTTTTTCAAAGATGTCTGGCTGCTTACTTGAATTAAAGGGAACTTTACAGAATATCACTGAAAAGCACCATAAAACAGCAGAATAATTTGGATCTTAGCCTACTGAATGCTAGCTGGTCTCTCTAAATCTCAGCACTTTTACAGTTGCCTAATAGCATAAGCATAGGCACAGCATTAACAAAGAAAATTGTACACTTGAACTATTCTATTTAACTAATAAAACAAAGGAAATTAGGAAAGCATAATTAACTCCAGCCCTACTCAAGGTAAGAAAAGGCAATGAAAAGCTGTTATTTCAAATGTGGAAAATCGAACGGGTGATTTTACAACACAGCAGATGACATCATTACTCTCTCCAGATAAATGTCTAAGTATTTGCCACATTAATGAGCCATGGGATAAAAATGCTTTTTTGAGCTCTACAAAAGAGCTCTTTGAGCTCTATTGAAAGATCAATACAGGGAAGAGATGCTATATAGGCACTTTGGTTCATTTCTGGATAATCAGTCAATTGACTTAGGAAGAACAAGAGTCAAATTTTGACAAAGGAGCCTCACAGAAGCTTCCAACCTCATAACAACTGCAAGTACATTACTGGTATTGCACATCTGTCAGGCAAACTATTCTGGATACATAATGTCAGAAATTATGAAAAGAGAGACAAGTGCTTACAAATCTTCCTTTTTAAGTTGTGTCTCCTGCAACAGCCTAACGTGAAGATTTCACTGTTAAAAAAGTTATGTTTCACTCTAATGATGAAAGTGAATATATTAATGCTTCAGAGCTATTAAAGAATCTCCTGGCATTACATAATTGTAGTAGTAGAGTCTAGGGATGAAATTGTTTAGAAGAGTGTCTGGCACTGTGTTTTTCCCTATTATAAGGAGCCTTCCAAGAAAATTATTTTGGAGATTCTATTCACATTCTCCACATTCAAACATATGGGTCAATATTTATTTCTAGTGGGGAATAGAGCTGGAATTCTGCCTTAATAATTGACACAAGAAATGTAAGGGGGGAAAAATACAAACATAAAAGACAACTGTGATGACCTGAACTGGTTACAAAACCAGTGATAGTAAGAGAGGAGCGACTGTAGTGGTAAACCTTGGTCTTTTCTGGTAATAATCTGTAGTCACTCTACTCTGAAACAGCTGTGGAACAGTCAAGAAAAGCTGGGATGAACACCATGCTTGTTCTTATCAGTAATAGGCAAAAGACACAAATATTCTGCCTATTGTCTTTTTTTTTCAAAACTACAAAAACAGACAGTAAAAAAAAAAATTCTCAGAAGGGATTTACAGGTTCTATACACAACATTCCTCGCTAATACCCATCCTGAAACGATTAAAACATACACAGAGCAAATCAACACTCTACAAAATCAATGGGATTATTCAGCCAACTCGCCCTCGCCCAAATCAAACTGTTCCAGTTTACAGCCACGAAGAAACCGCCCCAAGTGACAGAATGAGGGTGTCCCACTGCCTCCCTTTATTATCCGTTCACAAACACCTCCCTCTTTCTTCCCTGGCCCTGGGGGCTCCCCAGGCACAACCAACTGGGCACCTGCTGCTCTCATCTTTAGTGTTCTCAAAAGGAAGAGCTGTGTTTGCTGGGACATAACCCACAGGCTCAGCATTATCAATAACATAATTCAGATGCATCTTTTTTTTCAATTCTTTGATAATAAACAATAATTCTCATACTAAAGAGCAGTTTACAACCAGACTGAAAAAAGGCATTTTAATCAACTGTAACCACGTTCAGAAAACATGAGGATATTTCACTGGAATTATTATTTTTTGAGTTGAAATGGACACACTTGATACTGCTTATCTTAAATGATGTTTGGTATCCTCTCTGAGACTATAGAAAAGGTTTTTTGTTAAACTGTTGTGGTTGATCTTCTTATTAATCTACCCTAATTTTCTTTTTCCAAGTGCAATAATGCTTTTGATTTCAAGGGTCACATTCAAACGCCACTATCCCAAGGACTAAAGGGAGAAAATTTAAGCACAGGCCAGCATCTCACTGGGATTTGCAGAACCTTCTGTAAAGCAAATAAGGCCCTTGTGGCTTATCAGTCGTTGGTGTGTTCAGCTCCCTAAACTAAGAGAATTGAGGGGATTAGTTAGAGGAGAAATGAAATGTACCTAATTAATTCCCCAGATCCCTGCAGATTATATAGCATGTTTGGAACAGCAGGAAACTGTGACTGAAATAAAAAATACATACCTACAGCAGGGATGCTGAAAAATGCAGCCTTTTCCCCTGCTACTTCAGTATCAGTGATACATTTATAAGAGATATAACATTTTACAGTTTTTTATTATTTTATAACAAATTTTCCTGTGTCACCCTTTTAAAAAAATACATATTTAACAGAGAGCTGAGAATTCCAAGTCTGTAAGTTCTCTAAGAAGAAGAGAAATGTAATGTTGGGAAATGGGTGTTATTTATCCTTGTAAATTTGTGATGGTTTAACTTCGTTCTGTTTTATTCTCCTCTACCCACCATGCTCTGCTTTTCTCTGACTCTTTATCCCCTACATAAAGTATCAGCAAGCCTTCATATGTTGTTCTTCGTGCAAAGAGATGAACTTGGAAAAATTTAGGAAAGCCTAAAAGATTTCTGGATTAAAATAAGGGCACAAATAAAGCAGAATCAAATTTGATTTCAAGAAGAAAAGAGGGAAAGCGTAAATAAAGAAGACTAGTTCCAACAAAGAATGAATTTTATATTTTAGTTCTTCATTCTATCCTACTTTGGAAGAAAGGCCTTAGTTGCCTCTACATATTCTCACTTCATAGCGGGGAAGAAAAAAGTATGCTCTTTATGGAGTACATTACAGAACTTCTCAAAAATGATCTTCAGGAAAAGATTACAGAAACATTTCTCTGAATTCATGCCAATGTCTTCAGAGTTCTGCAGTTATATGTATATCTTTTCAAACCAAATAAACTGAAATTAATAGATATGTTTCTGCAGTTCTGGTCACTTTTACAGAAATGTTTGCCCGGTGCATCTGTCTGTGTTATGATTAAAGATTCCCCATGTTTTCCTAATACGGAGTATAAATAAATATCTTTCCTTGTTTGTCCATCCTTTTTTGTGGTACTCTCACTTGATCTCATCCATGTAATTAAATATCCACTAGGAATCAATGTTTGTTTTCTTTTTGAGCCTTGTATAATAGCACTGCTAGTAAGTAGAAAGACTTAAAAGCAGAATTTCAAAGAAAAGGCTCTTAACTGAAGAGAAACTGAAGAGGAACTTCTGCAGTCCTCTCAACACAAAACTACGGCATAGCACAAAGGAGGAACGAAGAATGTAAAAACAGTCAACTCTGGAAAACACCAAGAGAAATAGTCACAAATAGACAGGAAATCAAGTGGTTTTCATACATCCTGTAAACAAGAAAGGTAGTCTGAACTGACCACAGGGAAGGGCAGACAGGAATTCAACAAAACCACTATTGTGTGAAAATCACTCAACTACATCAATTCCCATAAGACAAAATGATTCAATTTGCAACCCATCAATCATTTGTCATAATAATGGAAGCAAATACAGCATAATAGAGGGATGTCACAGGATCAATGTCTTCTATTTTCAAAATAAACATTTTGGGATTGCTCTAGTATTTATTTTCCATAAAACAGATAATTATAAAATAAATAATTGGTTTTACTACAGCATTTAAGTGGCAACCATTACTTGATGACACTTTATTTCAACAGCTTTATCTCTAAACAAAAAACAAACAAGAAATTTTAAAAGGCTGATTAGTTGTGGGCTTGTCACACATTCCATTTACCCTACCCTACCTCTATAAGAGCCACTGACTGACAAATAATGTCATTTTAAGGGAAATCAAAAGACTGTAAACAAGTGCTATGCAGTTGTCTTTATCTGTAGATTTCTGGACTTTCCTATCAGACCTACACATTTCTTAAAAATACCTAAAAATCTACCATTAATAAGGTACTTACATTTTGTCTCTCAACGAAAGCTTACTGGGGAGAGGAAAGGTATCTTTCCAAGATATTTTTCATAAGGATGATGAAGTATTTGATTACAAATACCAACAAAACACAGAAAACTCATGCCATTGGAAATCCTGTCCTCATTTTCTTTCACTAGTACACCACTATAATTCAGTAATTTCAATCCCTTGAAATGCAGGCACAGATTGTCTTCATTTTTGTGAAAAATCAAATTACTTAATTTGTTTTCCCAGGCTGATGCCTGAATAAACTGGAAAACAATGTGTGTTAAATTACTTGAAAGGTGCCACAGGCTATCAGATTTCACATGCTACTCCTGGAAAATCCAAGATAAATTTGTAACTCAAACAAACTCATCTCAAAAAGTTCAAGTAACTTCAGTATCATGCCTAAGCCTATAGATCAAGAAGGAAACGTATGTGATCCTGCCTATAACCACCTCTCTCAGTGGCAGACAGAAACCTTAAAAGATTGATCCATTGTGAGAGGTGGAGGTATCATTCGAATTCCTCAGAGATGGAATTCTCAGGTTTGGTTTGTTCCAATTGTGTGCTGTAATTCAGGTCTTGACAGGTAATGCCTTCCAGTTCACCTTCAGTTTAGTCACTTGAAGTTAGTGCTGTTCATGTAATGAGACAGGCTGGCAATTTCATACACCTTGAGATCCTCTCGATTAACTCTTTGCAGAAACTTGTTTAAGCATCTGCTTAGGTCTCATAAAGCACCTGAAGACATATCAGGTTGAGCCAACCATCTCTTAGAAATCTGCATAATAATTTAACAGTGCAAATGTTTCCAAAGGGAAATATATGTAGTATGACCAAAGTATTATGCAAATGTTGTTTTTACAGTGATTTAGCCCTGCCATAATATCTTATGCCATTATACAAGCAGTGCATTAAGCCATGTCATTGCTGACAAAAGCAGGCAGGAGCTGGACCAGATATCCTGCAGCCTCAGCCTGAATGTATGGATGCCTTAGGGGCACACTACCTATTAATTTAAAATTCTGAAACTAATTATGTATGTCAGGGTGACCTCTTTCTAATCTACATTCATCACAGAACACAAGCCTTCTGTCTCTGTTGTTCCCATAATAAAATAGCTGCTGATAGACTTATATAATTGACTATATCTGAAGTGGACTCATACCATGGTGCTACATTCAAATTGTATGTAATCCCAGATGAATAAAATAAGCAAAAATAATCCAGCTATCTCAAGTAATTAACTTCTAAGGTTTTATAGTAACACTGGGAAAAAATATTACTCATGATTTTAAAAGCAATGCATCAAAGTATATAGAAGTCACATTCATTGCTGAGCTACAAAGAAATAATTTAAAATATTTTAAAATGCAGGTAGAATCAGATATAGTTATCTCTATTTGTTTATCCCACAAATAGCTTAAGATGTTCACGAAACACTGATGAAACATGCACCCATATCTACAAAGGCTTCTAAACATGACACTGGGGTTTTTAGAGATGTCTAAAAGAATTAAGCACCCAATTCTCATTGAATTCTACAGGAAACAGAAGAGCAAGCATGGTAGTGCTCAACATCTACGCACACTGAAATGAAAAACAAACAGAAAAACATTGCTGCTGTTGCTTTCTTCTCCAGCCTGCCTTGGAGAAGCTCTTGGAATTGCTCTCAATCACACGGCTTTAGGAGAGATCAGGCTTACAAACAGGCCCTTTATACGTCCACCTTAGAATACTAACACCACGAAATCCCAACATCCTTAAGTTCCTTTTTGTTTGGCACTGTCACTTGCAGTGAGGGTTGTGAACCAGAGAATTCCAAATGACTTGAAAACAATTTAGGCAGAGCTCTGCAGAGCAGCTCACTTTGGGAGCAGCCCCACAATCTCACACCAAGTGACTCAGACACACTTAAGCCTTCACAGGATCATGTTTTTACTGAAGAGCTTAAAACCCCCAAACAACTTCACTGCACTGCACGTGTAAGAAGCAAGATGAAATTGAAAGCCCATCATTAAAGAGAGATTGATCTCTGAAATACCCCAGCCCAACAAGTACATGTGCTCCAAGGAGATCCCTAAGCTGTAGTACAGACAGAGGTACGGAATGCAATAAGCTATCAAAAAAGTAAAATTCATAATAATAATATACAGAGACATGACAGATACATCTTTTTTGAATCATGTTGAATTTCTGGTGCTTAGAAACAGAGTTTAGTGAGGCAAGAATTCATCTGCTTTTCCTCTTAGAAAGTAATTATGAGTACAGCTACTCTACAGAAAACTGGAATAACACATTAAAAGATGCGAACAAGATCCGGCTTAAAAGTCAAAAGTACATTTATACTTGGAAATTAATATTACTTCTATTACCAGGAGGGCATCAACTGTCTTAAAAATCACAAAAGCAATCTGTTCTGTATAAATGAGTTGCACTGAGGAAAGGATATGGTAACTGCATTACCTGATCTGTGTGATATTATAAACACTTGATATAATCAGTTACAAACATTAACTTAACACTTAATCATTGGTTAAAAACATTAGCATTTTCTCTAAATAGATTGGTGTGATGTGAGCTCCAATAATAAATAACTGCAAACCAGCTACAGGCTTGAACAAACCAAAGCTTTCCCATGTCTCTGTGCATCTTGTTTACCAAATCCATTCTTCAATTTACCCAATTCAGTAACATGCAGTTTCTCTCCTATTTAGAGTCTGATTTTTACCCAATATTTAACTACCTATTCTCCAGATTTCTTGTTGCCGTGAAATACATTCATTTGCACAGTGGAGGCTCCATTAGAACCCACATCCTCTGGAAAAGGTGGACACTCTACTGTTTAAATGCTTCACACTTTTCTAGAAGAGAAAGTCTTCAGAAAATGAAGGTGGATGAAGTGGTGTGGTGTCTGACACAGAGCAAACTGGACAATGCAAGAACCAGCTTTGAGGAATTCTGCTCACAGCTGTCAAGTAAATCCCACAGGTCTAAGGACCTTCAGGTAAAGATGAGGGGCTTTTGACCTCAACTTCTCCCATAGTTTCACACCACGTCCTTTCCAAATAAAGCATTCCCCTGAACACATTTTCTGTGTGGAAGAACAAGCACAAGTCCCTTTCTACACTACTAGTAAGATCCAAATACTGCAGCAGCAGATGCAATGTAAGGACAGGACAGAATAAACACAACATCCACAGCACAGAACATCTTCCTATAGTCCTTAAAGTCTGAGAAAACACTTCTTTACAAATAAGGTTACTTTTCATACAGTTTAGCTGTATATTTTACCTATTTGAAATGTCAGTCACTCACATTCCAAGAAAACATGAACTGATTATGTTTACTGAAAAATGCACAGGAACTTCACTGAATGTCAAGCTGAGCTCCTGTAACAATATCACTAAATGGGACTAGTGAATCTGAGCTTACAAAATTCCCCACTGAGTTTCAGAAAAAAACATAAAAGACAACTTACTTTGCCAAAGACTGGTATTATGCCCTCTCTGAAAGGAGTTTCTCTGTAGAAGTCACTTTTGATATTTCATACTTAGTAGTCTCCCCCAATATCAAAAACACACTTTTTCAAGAAGCATTCACAAAATATCAAGTATTATAATAGTTGAGAAAGTATTTCTTCAAAAAGACCAGTCATCTAATGCCTACTGTTTATATTCTTTGGGTTCTTACTCTAGCTTCTACAAAAGGAGGCATTTCTTTATGAGATTTCAGTACTTAATTTTTTATACCTTTTATATGCAAACCTACCCTTTTCTCAAGGCAGTTTTACCTTTGTCTGTTTGCTTGGAACAGGGTGTATGTGTGTTTAAATGACAAGAATGTCTCACTAGAACAACACATTTTCATTTTTTTCATTATTGACCAAAACATTTCTAAGGAAAGATGCAAGAAAATGACACATAGCTCTGGGAAGGATTTTTGAAGTAACACCTGAAGGGCAGAAGCATTCAAATGCTGCAGACCCTTGAGATGTGCAGCTCCAGAAGTGAAGTTTTGTTCTCATATTATGGAGCTTAGGAACCGAGAAGCTGAAATTCCAAACTGTGACATAACCAGAAGTCACAATAGACATCCCAATCTTCTGTCTGTCATTTGCAATCACTGTCCCTACTGAAGCTCTCACACATTTTCTAATATACCAGATAGGTTCTAGTATATAAATAAACTTATTTCAACACTGATGGGGTGGTTCATTTCTTGTCAGTATAACACAACAGTTGTGAATATAGAAATCATTATTTACCCAATAAGAATGTCATTAGCACACAATAGTTTTACTTTATTAGCAACCTTATTCTACATTAACAATTCTAGTATAATTTAAGTGATGTCCCCCCTTACAATGCTGATTCATCCTTTCACTAATACGTTAAGAAGCCATCAATACAAAACCTGCTTATTCTGAGTCACAGTAATGTAATTACTGTGATATGCAGGAGTTGATTTTAACCCAGGTACTGAGTAACCTGTGAAGCAGCTGCTTTCCAGGGGTATCATTATCACGATGTTCCCTCAGTGATTTTTAGTACTCTTCTATGACGAATTTTGAATCACTTTTAACTCTGCATAAGACTCACATTTTTCCCAGGCAATACCTATACCTTACATGCACTACTTTAACAGCTGTACATTACAATGCACATTTACTTAATATTATGCATTTAGGAAGCCCCAAAGTACACTTATTTCTTACCATAGGTAGATGACTTCTAAAAGATTCAGGAGTGAAAGTCACCTTGAAACTTGCTAGAATCTGAGGTCCTAAGTAATTAGAATTATTCTTACATCCCTTTTCTTTTTTACATCAAACACACAAAGCATCTGTGCTCAGCTCAGCATTCAGCGAAGAGCACCTACTGCAATGCCAAAGTCTCTCCCTTAACAGTAATTAACTTTCAATTCTCAACTTTACACTACAGATATGTTCTCTCTAGATCTACCATGACATTCAATAGCTCTCTCTCCTCTGTAATTCCCTTCCAAAACCAACCCCTCATTCCTAGCACTTCCTTGTAGTTTTGAGGCTGTGTAACGTGAATACACAAAAATAGTAGAATGAACTCTTCACTGAATCTCTCTTCATCTCAGAACGCCTCCATATCTTTCCCTCACTTACTACTACATGCTAGGCTAGGAAATAAGTCTGAATCAGCAATTTTGTATCAGTATAAAAAGCAGGGTGCTTTTGTCAACCGGTTTTAAAACACAAGATGTCATTTCTGATAAGAATTTTCTCCCAGAGTTAACACTACCAGTGGTAAAAGTGCATGGTAAATCAGAACTGTACCATCCACAGTATGACAAAAAGGCATGTCACCTTTTAGAAGCTCTCTTAGAGGGCAAGTTTTCTATTAGGTCTACAGCAAAGATACCCCATGTGCTGCAGACAGGGCTAATCTGGACTTCACTCTATGTCCACCGGGGCATCCAGAGTTTCTTTGTTCTCAAACCTTTTGTTTTCTTCTCTCCCTGTTCTCACTAGCATAATGCCCAATAACATCTTAAATGAGATTTGTATTGACTTCCAAAGCAGTGAGAAGTGAAAAATAAACACACTGCTAAGCAATTGCTTAGCACACTGATCACAATTGCTAAGCATTGTGATCATCAGGCATTGGCATTATACATATTTTGCTTTTGAGAGGAGAGAGTCATTGTCATCAGGAAATGAAAGAAACATCTGAACAGAACATCTCTATACAACTGATCTGCTGTGATTGGAATTCACTGCTGAGTTCATACATTTATTTCTTAAGACTTAGTTCTGAAGTTCAAAGTCAGATTTCTAGGCAGAAACCTTAAGAGCATTCAGAAGTGGTTACAAAGCTGTATCGGTCTCTTTAACCATCCAAGTGATGATAAAGCAGAAGGCGACAACTAACTTTCAAACTCTTCACAAGAGCTTCAAGAGCTGTTAGTGATTTTTCTATAGCACCTCTCTATAGAATTTGCACGTATTTTGTTCCAAACTTCTTTACTAATTGAAGCTGGGAACTCATCCCTACCCATTCCTCCATTTGGAAGTGGCTGTTGATTCCTGAAGTACTTACCATTACAGTCCTCGACAAAAAAATAACAAAATGGGGATTTTGTTTTTTTCTAAGAATGGATACTGCCTTACAAGTTTTCATGTAACTTTATTTAAATCCTTGCAACTGAAAGCCTTGTTGTCTCCTATAACAGGCAAAAACTGTTCCTACCTTTTTCTTCCAGTGTCAGAGGAAGGTCTTTTTTTCGTATAACCATTTGTTGCAGTCAGGCAGAACTCCGGGCTTGTCAGTGAAGAGTGGACAGCCTTGCAGAACATAACAGCTAATCCATGGGTCATGAGTCATCCAGCTCCTTCAATAACTCACACCTCCTCCTGTACAGACAGAGCCAATGTCATACTCAACAGATACTTTAGGTTGTCTCACAGAAGACTGTGGACTGATACTCAAAGTTGTGCTAAGTTTGAACTGTTTGGGAGAAACTAATCGTGCGAAATATCTGTCCTGACTTACTTATTTTTATTTGTTAACTTACTTAGTATCAGGCAAAATAGTATCCCATACCTGGAGATCACACTTTTAACAGGCAACAAGTGGTGTGAAAAGGCCTATGTCACTACTGATGTTTAAATAAACCTGCCAATTTTATGCTAAGAATCTTCAGAAGTACATGTATGTTTTCCAGTGATTACCTATCAATGGATGTGCACAGGGAGCTGGTTTACTACTGGGATTTCATCACTTCCATTTGACTTTGCACTCAAACATTGCAGGGTATCTGTGCACCTGACACTGCATGAGACGACCCCAACAACATCTGTTTTCAGACCTCACATTCACACAAATCAAAAGAAATGCCCGTACTTTGAAAAACTTCAAAAACTTGGCATCACTAATAAGTTATGAAAGAAGATTTAGTACATATTGTAGGAAGCCTGTACACTAATAAATTATACTGCATGCTACACTTTTATTATGTATTTGCATTTTCTGCTGTAGCAGTTTGGTGTAAGAGCTAGTTGGAAAGAAGTTTTATTTTTATCAATTTTTCCTTTCTAAGATAGAGTGAGTCATTACAGAAAAAAAAATCTAGAGCTAATTTAAAATGATTCAAGAAAACTTGCATGTCAACTGGCAGTAAATTTTATTTTTTAATAATTTTGTTTTTAAGACTCCATCAAACAACATATTTTTTTCTTGTAATCCAGTATTTGTGATTCTGGGTGGACCACATTATAAATGTAGCAATAATCACACTTTTGGTATAGCCTGCTCACACAATATAATACAGGTTGGAGCACAAGAAAATAGGTCACTAGAGCTTATCGATGTGCAGCTGTCAAACCTTTTATTCATCTCAAGGTTTGGTGGTTTCTGGACAAACGCACTATGATTGAAATCCCATTGCAGAAGTAAAGCTTTCAAGGTGAAATAGTATTTCATTTTCATTATCATGAAAGAAAAGAAGAAGAAATGTCTGCAGAAGCAGAATGCCCCAGCAATATGTTAAGACTGGCAATCCTGTAACATTGTTAAGTGTAGATAGAATGGTGTTCATTGCTGTCCTTCCCTTTCCTTCTGGTCCACATTTCTTTTCTTTTCTTTCCCTGGACTCTTCTAACAAACAGAAGTTACACAAAAAGTAAATAAAAAATGCTGCACCAAAAATATGTGCTTTTGTTCACAACATCACTGTCTTCTCTGGAAAAAAAAAAGGCACTGCCTTGTCTCAGGCACTTTACAAAGAAAGGCAGAAAATGACAAAATAACCTCATTGTTACATATTAAGCAGAACAATATTTTTACATATTAAAGAACCAGTTGCAACATTCTGCCTGTTGCAAGTCAACTCTCTCCTGGAAGAAGGCTGCCCTCTGTCCTTAATCCTATAAATTTGTCACAACACCGCTTCCAGTACTGCTTCATCGAGCTGGAAAAGAAGGAGCTGAATCTTCAGTGCAGCAGTAAAGCACAGGGGCTGTCACTGCCAGTGCTCCTTGTCCTTTACACCTCCCTTACCAGGGGCTCTGCTGCTCAGTTGTGGACAGAGCCCTGCCAGACAACACCCAGTGCATTACCTGGTCTGCCCAGTTCCTCTGCTGCAGCCATGAAACAAGAGAGTGTGGGCTGCAGACAAGCATCCAGTCCCAGCACTGCCCACAACAAACTGGCAAGGTGGAGATTTTTTATTTCTGAACTCCTGAACGGAGGACTAGCATTATATACTGTATTACAAAAAACTCCCCAGCTTTGGCTGACTGAAACCATGGACAGAAGAATCCCTACAGACTCAGGAAGCAGTGACACCTCGCAACACATTTCAACCTGAACATGAGGTTTCCCATCAGAAGTCCATATCGGTCTATACTAGAAGGGAGTAAAAAACAAGGCAGAAGAATCATAGAAACAATTATTTTCTTACCTTTTCTCTGAAGCAAGAGGAAGTTCTTCTTAAGCTCTTGAACAAGTTAGTGCAGAACTGCGTCTTCTGAAAAAGAGGTCAATTGCTCTTAAAAAAAATCTAAACAAAGCAAGCTTTAAATCCTACATTTTCTTTCATATCCTAAGAACTAGTCACAGTAAAGTACGTCTGTGATGAAATTTACCCATTTTTCTCATTTTCATTTTAATTTGCCAAGATGCTTTCTTTCTGTTTGAGGTTTAAGCAGATATATCCATGCTTTCTGGTTGTTAAGGAGATAGGGTTGAGGCAATCATTGCTGCATGTGCTCTCTGTGTTCACAACTGTTACTTGACTTACACCTTCAAGTATTTTTCATTCAGCTTATAATCAATTTGCTCACATTATACTCTTCTTTGGTGGAGAACTAAAAGACCAAAGAGAGGGGTAAAATTCATGCATTGTCTTTCATGCCTACACACATGCACTCACACAAAACCTGGGAAGTCCCAATATTCAAATAGTCAAACATCAAGGCAATTCAAGCAAAGGTAACTATACACACACTTTGCTCCAGTAACAAATACTTCCAGAGGGACTCCTTGCAGATACTGCGACCCTCAGCCTCCTGAGTTACAAATCACATTAATGCAATGTGTTAGAATTATAAAACAGAAAGGTAACTAACAGAATAGAGTGAACTCCCTGTTTGAGAAACAACTCTCAGCCACTAGTCTTAACAGCAAAGCAAGGAGTCTGAACATAAAAAACCAAAGGAGAAATTTCAGACACCCTAGGAAGAAAACAAGCAACATAACAAACCAGCACACTCAAAGACCACCATCATCAGAACAAAGAAATATACTGAGACATACATTGATGCAGAGCCTATTTTGACAAGGTAGCACTATAAAAATGTAGAGATAAGCACTGAATAAAGGATTTTAATTACTTGAAAAGAAGATAATCAGATAGGGTTGGGAAGGAATATCAGTAGAAGGAGAGTCAGGAGGGCCAATTTCAAACCCTGTAGCTAGTGATCATAAAGAAATTTATGACTCATCACAATATTACCAGGGATTATATTCAAAACCCAGTCATTCTTAGTTTCTCAGTTCCAGAGAAGGGAATCAGAGAGGCCTAAGGAGCAGAGAGAATTGAGACACCTGTAGAGTGCTTCAAAAATACACTATTGGAGACCCTATGGCAATCACTAGAGCAGAAGGGAGGAGAATTACTCATGATAAAATCAATTGTTATCATCCAAATGTTGAAAGTATAACCATTACAAACAAAAAGAGTCAATGCAAAAGTTTCTTCCTCTGTCCTTTTCACATCCCAGTTTATTTTTGCATATTCTGTACCAGCCTCTATTCAGGGACCCCGCACAAGGAAACTGCTCACAATGACATGCAAAAGCCTGGGAGCCTGTTAACAGTTTGAAATACTCACTCAGGCAGCAGGGAGTGCCCCAGATATTACATTTCTTGGCTGTAATCAACACTTTATGGCACCCAGATGTTTATTGCTGTACAGGAAAAAGGAAAAAAAAATTAATCTATATCCTTCCCATTGAACAGAGAGCCCTACAATATCACTGCACTATATTATTAATGGATGGAGATGAATTGCTTGATGTTGCAATTAAATTTGGGACAGTGTTTCATTGATCTGTGAAAAGGGAAATGCTTAGAGAGGCAACAAACTGCATCTCCAAGATACAACAAAGAACCCTGTTCCTAGAAAAGTTTGACCTCTTGGATACATGGTAAAGGGTAAGCCTAAAACATCTGCTGCAAGATAGGCTTGAGAGAAATCTAATTAACACCATGTCCAGGAATGATGAAAGCAGATGTATCCTGGATAAAGTCACTGACAGATCACTTTGTTATGCCAACACAATTTTAGCTTGGAAAGGAAAAGGTTTGGAAAAGTCTTCATTGAAAAAATCATGTAAATGACAAATTATGGTAAAGGAGGAAGAGAAAACATCTCATATAAGAAACAAAAATTCCATAAGAGAAAAAGAAGCTGAGAGGAGGGTTCCCATCCTTCCTTACACTGGACCTTGCAACTGTGAAGGCAAATATATTAAAATATGGCTACAGGCATTCTGGTGAACAGACTAGTGTCCTGAGTTGATAGATGTTTTAGGACTTGTTGAAGGTGTTGACTGTAATTAAAGCCCAAATAATGGGCTCAAAATACTGAGAGCAGACATCCCTGTCTTTTCTGCTTGCATTCAGTGGTACACCAAGCAGAAAACCAGCTTGGAATCTGCATGACTTGGTGGCTAACATGGTTCAGAATAAGATCTCTGCAATCTACAATAAACTCCTCTGTCACCTGAACAAGAAGGAATACAGCACTTTCTTTTTTTATTTTAAGTATTACCATTTTACAGCTTTGCAGCCCCCTTAAATAAAAATAAACTTGGGCCCATTTTTGAGTGCAAGAGAATAATCTCTCATTATTGCATGTATGGCCTACCCTTTACGGTGATTTTCTCTTTATTGATTGGCATTGCCCAAGTCTATTTCATTACCTCCCCAAAGGACTGAACTCACAGAGGGAGATAAACAAAAAATATCAAGTTCATCATGTTTGGAATGGCTTCTCAGCATCTGTGCGGCTTCTCTTCGCAACGACCTTTTGCTGATAGCTTTTCAGAATCATTTTCAGAATGACTGAAGAGAAGCAATGGCAGCCAGGTTCGCTCTGAGCTTTGTGATATGTGTCTGGGAGATTAATGTTTTGATTAAAAGGACCTTGATTGAATTTTCTGATAGAAAATCTTTCATAAGCACATGTGTCCCTTATTTTTTGATGCTGGGCTGGTTTTCTTGCTTACAGCGAGACACTATGTAGAGGAGGAAAAGCAGAGAGGGGAGATGCTAAACCCAGGCAGTGCTCTGGCATGTCATGGTTAAATGGTAGGTGGCAGCACAAAACAGGCTGTCAGGCTCAGGCTTCATATTCATTTTACTGCCAGTTTGGACAACAGCTTTCCTCCTTAATCAGAGTTCACAGGTTCCCATAAATAACTAGTGACTTCATTGTCCTGTCCACTAAATATTTTACTTGTGACAGGTCATGTTTCAGGAATGAAAACAGATATGACACAGATGGCAAGTAACATCCTCATTCATTTTGACTTACAATTAAAAAATTGTCACCTCAGTGTTATTAAATGGTTCCAAGGAGATTGATTTTTACAGGGTTGTTGGTTTTTTTTTAGGTAGAGGTATGCATTAGAACAATTGTTTGATCACATATTTATGAAGTAACTAGTGTTTAGTGGGTAGAGAGGAAGCTGGCAATGAGATTTCCTGAATTTTACTTTTAAGTCATTGATCTCTATGTTGCTTTTGGCAAGTCACTTTTTGCGTTAGACTTGATCTAAACAAAAAAACTGTAAATAATGCAGGTGTGCTGAAGTCTATCTGATCTCTGTAAATCATTTTGCAGGATTTATCAAAGAAGATGCCAAAACACCACTGTGGTGGGAGGAATATAAAATCCCAACTGGACTAGAAAACTCTCTATTGTCTTTATTGAGGTTTCAACGATCAGTCTCAAAACAAGCAATTTTCAATTATCATTTGGATATTACGGGCATCTTCTTGATTTTTTTCATTAAAATATTTCTTTCAGTCAACAAAAGGATAGATCTTGTTAAATGCTCACAGCGCTAGTGGTAAGGGTAAAGGTTTGTTGTTGATTTGGGTTTTTTTTAGTTTTGTGTCCATTTTTTCCATCAATTTAAATTCTGAATAATTTCTTTACATTGATTTACCACTCACTTTGAACAGACAACAGTGAGAATATGTGGTTTAAGGGGGTGAAGAAATTTGAATAGTTAAACAATTGTTATTTAGCTTTCTTTTTAGTATCCTGAGATAAAATGCAAGGAGACATCCCATCTCCAGCGTCCCATAATTGCTACAAAAAAGAAGGCAGAAAGCTATTTTCAGTTGGTAATTTCTCTGCTGTTTATGTGTAATAGCAGTAGAAAAAGAAGAGATTAAGTTATCCATCAGCCTTGGAAGGATGCTCCATGCTCACAACAAGGTAAGTAAGAAGCCTTCAAGATGTTAACTCAAATACAGAGATTGCCAAAGAGCAAGGAAGCCAAGCATCAGTAAAAGGCACATGGGCAGACAAAGAAAACCAGCATGCTGAAAAGCTCTGAAATGAGTAAAAAAACTTGGATTTACTGTTGAAGAAATACAGGGTAAGAAGGTATTAAAGAAGGGATGCAGGGTGACAAAAACTGCAGGAAAAAAAAGGAAAACTTTTGGACAATGTGTTTTGAGTACAGGAACAGATGACAAACAGGCAGCAATATAGTATTAAGCAAAAAGCAAATGCTGAAAACAGCTGACAACAGTGTGTAAAACAAGTAGAGACGTAAAAAAAAAAGGGGGCGGGGGGGGGCAAGTAAAACCAAATACCTGAAATCCTGTCTTACTTTCAGTTTCCTGATTCACCTTTTGTGATATTTATTAATCACATCTCTAATCTTTCTTATCCTTTCCCTTTCTGCAAAATTTAGCAAGTCTCAGCATTCTGCACTTCTGTCCCACATGCCCTCAAATATTTCCTCCACAAACACAACTCAGACTTCACCTATGATGTCTTGTCATTCTTCTCTCTACTCCAGATGTGTCTTTGCTGAGATTAAAACAATGACCTGTATTTATGACCTCTCTTTATGAATCTACATAATACTACTCCAATAGAATTACATATCTAACTAGGAGAGAGTTGTTAAACCTTCCTTCATCCCTAATATCTTCCCATGTATCTCCCATAAAACAAAGCATCTACAGTCTTCTCATCATTCCTTTACTGTCCTCTCCTTAGGGCTCAGGGTGTTCTTTAGAGATCCAGCCTCTCTCTAGTACCTCACATCCAGAAGATACCAAACCCTTACAGAACTTTTCAGCATGACATGCAAACGACCTGTGCAGCTGTGTAAACTTTTGTGTAGTCACTGAAAACACAATTTTTCCAATTTCACTGTATCACCTACACACCCTTTCTTTGGGCATTTCCTCCTTCTCCTCCATTACCTCAAACATGAACTGCTCACCCTCTTGTTCAAAGCCCTTCTGAGCCTCTCTGTTACTCTCGCTGAGTCTTAGGAGATCAACCCCTGTCTCAGGTTAGGTCATGACTTCAGCATCTTTTATCTGCTTGTTACATCTTAAACACTTTTTCCCCAGCTGCTTCAACAGTGGGAGGAGGTCCCATAAATATCCACAAAATTATTCTATTATACATCCTCAAACAGCTCTTTAAACCATACTGTGATGCTCACAAAAGTTTTAACAACGCCTAAGTCACTTGCTTTATAAGAACACAGCCAGCTAATACTGTTTCTTATGTCCCAGTGCATCTAAATCTGTTGTATTCTGTCAAATACTTAAATGAGATATATGTATATCTCTTTTTGATCCATGTTCATCCTGTGTCTGGCATATCTGTGAGTTACCAGAGGTTACTACACAGTGCCACAGTTCCGATGCGCTCTATTGTTAAACATATAAGCACACACTTTATTAAATCCCGCAGCATAAAGTCCTACAACAGGTAGAATGAGGCCCTTGTAAATGAGGCCAAGATTTAAATTAGTGACTCCAAAATCGGATCTATAATTGTCATAGTGCAAGTATTAAAAAGATGCTGTACCTGAGTTTATGTGGAAGCACTAATGAATTGTAACACAAAACAACAGAGACTGATTTATAGACTGACATGAACACAGCTTGTTGGTATTACTTGTATATGATTAGACTAACATCCATAGTTACAAGAAATGAGTAATTTTCTGCCTATTACATTTTTATAATTCCTTCTCTTGCTAAAATGAAACATGTAGCCACCTGAATTTTAATTTGGAGCAGGAAGTATTTCGAGGAGATGTGCTCTGGTTTTTAAATATCCACAATATGCACGATTTTTAATTGAAATCAAAATGTAATACAAATGAACGACCAAATTAATGCTTCCAGTCCTTCAGAAACCCTCAGCTGAAGAGAGATTCACTTATTTACCAAACTTTGACACATGCTCAATTCCTCAAAGTCATATTTTAAAATAAGCAATAAATCTGAAGAATCAGTGTTTTAAATGAAATCATTATTCTGCAGACTGAACCTAATGCTGAGGTAATGTAGAGTCTGACCTTTCCAAATAAATCTCTCTTAATAAATGTTCTTCTCTAGTCTCTGGAACAACAGAAGCCTCTAAGGCAGCAACTAGAAACAAGGGCAAGATGCAATAGTGAAGCAAGAGGCAACGTGATTTAAAGGTGAAAAGATTTGGACATGACCCTACTGGGCAAAAAAAGGCAGAGAGCCTACATTTTTCATGAGTGCCTAGGGCATCTTGTTTGCAGACTCTGGACCTCTGATGAACAGTTCACTGCAATTCCTGTCTTCTATTTTTGAATTTTATCAACTTGATTTTTTTTGTCAAAGAGATGAGATGCACACCGGCTGCTGTACATCAGTTCACAGCAGGGAATTATCACTACACGTACCAGACGTCCATAATACCACTAGAGGTGTTATTATTTTTACCAGCATCAGTAAGTTTTAATTCCCAGGAATAAAGAACATTTCTCTTTAAAAGTTAGTGCAAATTTAAAATGTAATAACTCTATATAGATTCTTCCTTGGTAGGATGATGCTTCGCTTTTCCAGGAAAGCAGGGATAAAGGATCGCAGCAGCGGCGAGACAGAAATGATGCTGATAACCTAACTGAAATGAATACTTGAGATTTCCGGAGAGAGGATTAAACAAAGGGGCACAGCAGGTGAGCTATCCAGAGTCTACAGGGCAGCACTAAGGACCCACTTAGGGCACTTTGGCGGAGTTCTTAAACAAATTGTGCCACTTACTGAGTCCAGGGAAAGTTTCTTTCACATGTAATAGGCTGTAATGGCTCCTCCTTTGTTATCCTGAGCATTCCAGACAATGCATCTCCAGTTAGACACTGGTTCTGATTGGACACCTGTAGAGGTAATAGCATTCAATGACACAGCATCTGAGTGACAGGCCAAACACAAAAGGACTTTTCAATTGCGTCTCCGATGAGGTTGAGATACACACACAGAATCACATGCAGCAGAAATGCTGACAGAGAAGTGGTTCACACAGCTTAAACCGCAGAACTACGTAGTTAGCCTGAGATACCAAAGTGATGCTCTCTGCTCAAAGCCATGTCGATTCTTCTTCTAGTAGATGCTTGCTATCCAGTGAGCAGCTGTGCACCAGTGAGGCCCCATGCTGGCTGTTCATTCAGTCTTCACTCAAGTTTATTCAATGAGTTCAGACTTGGAGAAAATTCTGGATGGATTTTCTTTTCCTCCTTCAAACTTTGAGGAGATTATTTAGCCGTTTGCTTACAAGTCCACTGCAGTGTCCTCTAAAAATCCTTCTAGAGAAAATATATAAATAAAAATTCCTTGTGCGTTTGGTAACTTTACTCCTACAGAGGACACAGAGAGACCTATGCTGAGGTAATACCCCAGTTATGCATTCCTAGGTAATGAGCTTTATCTCTCAGGATCAATTTTCCATTAATAGCATTCGGTGCTCCATCCAACTTTCAAATTAATTTAACCTGTGAACCTGGGGTGTTCTGATGCTGCTTTTTAAACTACTGGAATATAATGTCAACATAACACAGAAAATTTATAGCAGCAAGACTTTAATGGCCAAACTGATGCTACTGGAGAATTTTAAGGCAGCATAACGGCACGTAGATAGCCGGGATTCAGATGATACGGGAGAAAAAACAAAACACACAAACCTGGAGAACATTGTTAAATACAGAGGTTTCTGCTGTTTCTCCCTTAGCGGTTGACTCAGAAAGATAAGCAATCTAAAACTGCATTTATCAGGACTGTCCAAAGCAAGAAAAGAAAGAGTGCAATGCTATTGACCTGCAAGAAGTTTATTTCTTCCACTCTGCAATGTTAAAGGAATCAATCTCTTAACTAAAGAAAAAATAACAGTATTGATAATCGAGATGATGGCTGAGCTTCTGTAGGACAATGAGTGCGTTGTATGGGTGGTGTAATAGCATAAATGCCAGGTTTGATTCTGTCTTTGACACGCCAAGTTATGATTACTGGAATCAATTCTGGACACTAAGAGACATCTCCCAAGTGTTCAGTGGGACATGCCAATTATTAGGACACTGACAACATTAATCTCTCAGTGTTGGGCCTGGCACAGGTACATTTTATTACACATAGTTCAAAGGTCTGAGGGCATATTCAAGTGAATGCAGATGAATTAATTGTAGCCAATGTCAGCCTAAAGTACATTTCCAGCCTTATATCTGTGGCTCTATACATAAGTTTCCATTTCTACCTGCTTTATTTCATTTTTATTGGGTTTTTCCATTTGTTTTTTCTTCCTTGGAGGAAGGAATGTGGGCAATGTTTCGGTTTAAAAACCAAAAAGACTGTTACAAAAAAAAAAATTGGAAAAAGTTGCTTAAACTTTTATAATTAATAGTTTTGCAGGAATCCAATACCTTATTACAGGAAACAAAGATTAAACTGTTTGCACTTATCTAGAAGTGTACAGCAAAAAGATAAGAAATGTCAATTTTTTTCTTACATTTTTAAAAAGCAAGTAAATATCACTAAATGTCAATAAACCTTTCGAATATGAAAAGCCATGATATGCAAGTTACAACTATCTTAAGAGTTAAAGATGTACACCAATTAATTTACATATTGAAGGTACTGAAAATATACTGTGTTCCAAGACAAATGTTGTCAATGAAATAGTTTGCTTTATCGTAGGAAGGATATCTGAATTTATCAGTGAGGTGAGAAAGTACAGGCACAGACAGAGTAAGCACTGCAGGCCTCTGGGTACTGGGGGCAACACAAAACTGAAAACACAAAAAAATGTTTAGTGAAACCCTGTCTTACATAGAGTTCATTTGTTACAGTTCCTGAAGATATTCAGTAACACTGAGCCATAGCAACCAATTAATTTGGATCATTACTTAGAAAGACCTAAAAATTCTACCACCATAGGCAAAACCTATGCATCTACTTAAATAAACAAAGTAATTATGTCTAGTGCGTAAAATTATATTCCACCCCACTTGGTTGTTTTTTTTAAATATAACCACTCTAGTGAGGCATCCATATTCTTCAGACGTATCTCTTCACTTACTGAATTACACTTAGTGTGTTTTAAGGTGATGACTTATTTTATTAACTTATTTATTAACATGTAAGGTTGGGTCTTTGTCTTTCACTGTGTCTCACTATGGCAGTCAGGGCAAATTGAGAGTGTTTATAAAATCCTGTGTGCACCCAGTCTGCATTTTTGTTACAAAATGGCCCTCTTGGATTTCCTAGCAAACACATTTCTTTGTTAGAATTTACTGAACTGACTAATGTTTGTTACATAAAAGTAGTACATTACTCATAGATACTGTAACCAAGTAGACCAAACTTTCAATAATGACATTCGAATCTAAACTACTTATTAAACAAAAACAGTATTGCAGAGCTCAGATTCACCCTGTTCTAGACTCTGTCCATTCATGATGTAGTCTTTGCTCCAGAGGCTTGATTTAGTGAATATAATGAGGATTGAATTTACTTAGTAGCCCCCTTTCCTGAGCCAAATATTGGATCCTGAAAACAAAGACAGCAAAAAAAGTCCAGCAGTGTTACCATTCCTGGAATACATAGGCTGTCTGAAATGGTTAAATTCACCACCATCAATCATTTACTAGCCAATGCCAGAATGTTAACTGGCCTGAGGAGCAAGGAGGAGTCTGACTCACACTTCTTTGAGGTCTTGCCTTTGCTTCTTATTCTCGGGAAAAGCAGATAAAAAGTATAGATACTATCTGTATTTTTACACTGCCTAGTGCAGTGGGGATTGGGCCTTTGAGAGGCTTGCAGTGTAAATAACACAGAGTAAATAACAATGACATGTACTTTTTAACTGCAGAAACTCATCAGCCATGCTAAAACGTACATCACACACTCTGCTACTGTCTCTCACTGTTCATTAAAAGAGAATGAATCCTGAGGGAGGCATCATTGAATACAGATATGTCTCCAACACACCAAATCATATCCTGAGCCTCCAGTAAAGCTAATAAAACCATATTAAATACATTCCAAAAGTTCCCCTGGCTTAGTTCAAGCCACTTGGGCAATTTATAATTTAAAGGAGAATACGAGATTAGAGAGTGATGAAAATATTGTGATCTAGAATTCGAAACAGTTTAACTGTTTTGTCATACTCAGAGGATGTGCTGGTTTATAGCACATAGTACTGAAATCTGCTTGTAGAGAACTCTGAAGTTTTCTGTATTTTCACTTGCGTAAATTGTACATACAGTAATGTTGGACTCCCAAATAAATGACAAAAATATACTATTTGTAAAATCAGTATAGTCAAACTCACTCTATTTTAAAGACAATAGTGTGTGACAGTGACTGCACATACATATATATGTTATATCTACCTTAACAGTCAATAGCAGCCTACTCTCTGGGATGATGTGGCTTTTAAGTGGCAGTGCCTGAGATACACACTCTGCCCTTGTCTGAGCTTTGACCTTTAAATGGTGTAATATATATAATAGTTTTATTATTTAATCAAAAAGCTCACCACATGATCAATTAAGAGGCTCTTGCCATAAGCAGTGATTCTTCATGAACAAGTGCACAGCTTCTACAAAAGAGTGAGCACTACAAAAATAGCTTAGTAAGGTTTTGTGAATTAAGATGATATCAACTGCTATTTCCATTCAACAGGGGCAGGGATGGTGTCCTCAAGCTGTACTGGGTGTGGCCCCTTTCTAGGCAAAAACCTAGGTACCATTTTCATCCAGAAAGAAAGAATTCCAGCATGCTATATTATGAGATACAGCAGGAAGGCATTCAGACAGACACCGTACATCAGGATAAGGCGAAAGGGGACAAAGCCAAACTTGCACATATTGTAGCATCAAAATCTGTAAATGCTCTCTTCCAGTGCATCTTAAACATACTGTGAACTCTTAAAATAGAACTGTTATTACTAATATGACTATGTTGCCACGCAAATTTCACGGAAGCCTCCTTAATTTAACATTTAGCTGAATTTCTCTCCAGACTAAGCAACACATTGTCTGTAACTCCTTCCAGAGCGTCTACAGAACATCTCAATCAGAAGAAATCTCTTGCTCATTCAAATAACCAGACAGAATGTGTGCTGCCTGTATTTTCCTATCAGAAGATTTAAAAAGAAAATCTTCATTGCAACTTTGAGAGACAGTCATCCTAGTCTTAGAATAAGCTGCTTTTCACACGTACATTAACGCAGAACAGTGGAGAGCGGCATTCCTTGATGCTTTTCATTTGCTAGAGGATGAGATGTAAAAGTGACTCTGTTCTGCAGAAGGCTTCAGCACTGTCAGCTAACAGAGGAAAGGTACCAGGGAATTCTATAGCTCTGATACTGTGGGGGCTCTGCTGGAAACTGCTGCAAATGAACAATTACAATGTCATCATATACTCCTAATATTAAAAAAAAATTAAAAATATCAGCCTTACTGTTCTTGGACTCTTTCTGTAAGAAGTTCCACATGAGAATATAGTGCCAGTGGCCAGTTTAATTCTCCACTCCCTGCCACCAGCCTACTCAGCACTGCTGCACAGCAAGTCAGAACATCACATCTTGGCCCAGCAATGCTGAGTGAGCATTCTGACACCCCAAACATCCCTCAAGTAATTTGGCTCATGAAAACCCATCCAGACTCATGCATTTTTTACTGTTTATTGGAGCAAATTCTTGGTTTCTGTGTTATACAGGGTCTAGTTTTACCCTCCTGTGCTCCTAAGGCAAAAAACAGAACCCAAAATTGGAGAGAAAATCCTCTTAGTTGTCTGTATCCTCGGATCCTGCAAGATTGACAATATAACATGCTGCTATAGCTATTTTACACATCTTCATCCAGACGCATCCAGTCACTAACACACACCTGCAGCATTCCAAGGCAGTCTCTCACACTCATCACTGCTCTACAGGCCCTCTGCTGCACTTCATCCTTCTTGTATTCTGAGCATTTCATAAACACAATACGTTTGGGTCACTGATCAACTTAATTTCACCTTCCTTACGTGAGAACCCTGGCTTTGCAGTTGGCTACAAAAGCTTTTCCACATTCTTAAGAGAGGCAGGATCCCATTCCCGTTTCTACATTTCACTTCTAATACTTTCTTCCACCAGAAATGGCTCGTTAGGTTTCAATGACAGGATGCTAGAAAACATGTTTAATCTGACCAAACAACTTGTACCTCAAAGTCCAGTTCTGCTGCTTCTTTCTCACACAGGCGAGAGCAGAACACGAGACTGAGCACAGGGGTACTACTTCCACTGCAGAAGTGAAACCCTGTTCTCCTCCAGCACTAACCCGTGTGTGTTCTGCTGCCACTCTGGTCTCCCCTGCTGCAGCCCTGCCAGACACAGAAAGGGTTCCTTCTGCACCTGCCTGACACAATCATTCCTAGCAGTTCAATTCCACAGTGCACCTAATTGCAGTGGAAGTTAAGGATCATAAATGTCTAAGAGTGATACAAGGAATATTCGCTGGCCTCAACTCTCCTTCTCCCTTTGTTCTTGCTATTCCAGATATTTAGCTCAAGACAATCTCTTAAAGAACGGAGGGATTCCTAAGAGAAAACTAAAGTAAACTGAGAATGACCATAACAAATAGTTGATTAGTTTAAATGAACTGGAGAACAATTACTGAGAAAATGAAGTGATAAAGTAAAATGAGTGAAATAATGTGAAATAATGAAAACAAGCTTCTTAGCTAATTATATCACAGTTTTTATGAGATTCAGTTGAATGTGTAAGATTTTCTTCAAAGGAACAGCAGTAAGCTGCAAAAGAAATTTAACATGAAATTTAGTGATTTGAATTTATTTTCTTATAGAGGATTTAGCATTTAAAATTCCTTTCCTGATTTTACTCTCTCACAATATCAAAGTGCTTTGCTAGTACATCGTACATCTGATAGAAGGTAAGACCATCATTAGTTAGGGCTTGTATTTGCTCTCCACAAAAGGGTTTTTAAAGAGTGACAACACAAATTTTCCTAAAGCAGTACGTTTTCTGAAAGCAAAGCACTAAAAAATAAAATTAAAAACATCCCCCATAGTTACCAACACAGCAAAAGCAGCAATTCAATCTAGACGTCACAGTTGTAAACTTGTGGTCAATCCACAAGTCAACCATTATTCCATGGTAAAACACTTAATTATACAGCAAATCAACAATAATTTGTGAACAACTGTATCTCTTCTTTTGCTTATTCAATCTCCCAGCTGAGTATCTCAATCTTTGGTACTTTCAGTCTCATTTCTGAATGAGGCTGTCATCACACATTTCATCATTATTGTAAGAAACATAGAGAATCTTGTTTACCATCCCCACAATTTTCTTGTCTTCAATTTACAGTGTTTATCTGCTCCTTAAGTACTTTAAAATCCTTTACCTGAGACACAAAAGTCACCTGATGTCAATTTTTCTTCAATTTTCTCTCACTTTTTCTTTTTAAACTACCCAATTTACTCATTTGTCCCATCCTTTACACTTACTGTGTGATTTCTGTTTATCTTCATGTATGTTCTCAACAGTGGCTGTCAGATTCATCCCTCTAACTTCTTTAGGACAAAGTGACTTGGCTGTTACTGCCATTTTGGTTTTTAAAGTCCAGCCATTCCACTAGAGTAGATCACAGACCATTTAAGTTAACCTTGCATTCAAACCTATATACATATTCCTGCAGGTATGGGTGCAGATAACACAGCAATGAACACAAAACCATTCATCACTAAACTGTTTCATCTTGTGGGTGTCTTTTCATGGAGAAATCCCTCCAGGGCATCAACTTAGCATGAAACAGAATCATAACAGTTGGAAAACACCTTCAAGATCATTGAGTTCAGCCTTGGACCAAACACCACCAGGCCAAATAAGCCAGAGCACTGAGTGCCACATCCAGTTGTTTCCTGAACACCTGCAGGGATGAGGACTCCATTACCTCACTGGACAGCCTGTTCTAATGCCTGAAAACCCATTTGGTGAAGAAATTCCTCCTGATGTCCAACTTGACTCTCCCCTAGAACAGCTTGAGGCCATTTCCTCTCATCCTGTCCTTTGTCCTCTGGGAGCAGAGCCCAACTCCCACCTGGCTCCACCCTCCTGTCAGGGAGTTGTTGAAAGTAAGAAAGTCCCCCTGAGCCTCCTTGTTTCCAGGCTGAGCCCCCAGCCCCAGCTCCCTCAGCTGCTCCTCATAGAGCTGACTCTCCAGACCCTTCCCCAGCTCCACTGCTCTTCTCTGGACATGCAGCACCTCAATGTCTTTTGTGAAGCGAGGGGCACAGAACTGGGCACAGAACTCAAGGTGTGGCCTCACCAGGGCTGAGTACAGATGTCATGTAAGATTTCAGAGAAACATCTATTTTATTCTCGAAGAATCATACTTCCCTGTAGCTTTGCTCATTTAAAAAAAAAAAGGCACAGCTATTAATATTCTTTGCAGTTGTACTGCACCAACAAATCTGGAAATAAAAGTTAATCTAAGGAAGGTATTCCATATCACTGCTGAGCTCAGTCAGTTTTTCCTCTGTATATCAAGATGAACTATTTTATGTTTACAAGCCACAAAATGTCTAAAAGGGTGTACACTTTTATATGGATACTGACACTAGTATATTACTATTGTGTTTGACAATGGCATTCCGAGCAGCTGGCTTTTTCAAATAAAGCATGTATTCAGAGGAGTATCATTAAGGGCAATTGAATTGCCCTTCATCTGTTTCTGGGGCTCTGAGGACTAAAAAACAGCATCTGGAACCTTTATGAGTATTATCTGGCTTTCTCTTTTATTCTGTTTAGGCAGACTTGTCTGTGTTGTCACATATTAGACTCAAAGACAAAAGGATTTCCAGCAATAACCTCATTCTGATGAGACTCATCTTTATCTGCTGCTTCTTGTTTCTTAACAAGTGATTAAAAAATCCTTTATGGGCATAAGATTACTTAAATCAATACTGACTTGTCCATGCACAGCAGGGCTCATTTGCCTGTTCATCAAAATGTCTGTTTACTGGCTGCACTCACTGGCATCAGGAATACTCACCTGTCCAAGTACTTAGCTCAGTGCTGTAGTAAACAGGGATACTAAATATTCCAAATATTCATGTTTTAAGGTTTATTGGTATCAGAGGCAAAGTTTCTCTACTTATGGCAGCTGGCAGTTCCTAGTAACTGGACAGTTTGTTGTCCATACCACAGCAAGTGCCACTTTATCATCCTTCCAAAAAAGTGGCTGGTACTTGCTTCCCAGGAAACTTCCCTGAACTTGCAGGCTGGGCTCAGTCCCAGGTTTGTGTCTGTTCAGCTAGCACCAGCCTCCCTGTCCAGATAGCAAAGTGATTACTAAATAACTATGAATTACACACCTTGAAAATCAGTTCTCTTTGGCATCCCCACAGTCCCCTATCTGTGACTGCTGGCTCCTTTGACCTCTGCTCTCTGGACAGCATTTTATACCACACTCAGTGGATATTTAACTTCTAATTTTCTTTGCATATTGCTCTAGAGAGCCAGTCCAGTTCCTGCTGACTGCCAGCTAATCCCTGCTGGGCCAGGCTAAAGATATGCTCCTGATACACAGTTAGCTGGCCAGAGAGGTACTTAGACATTTTGGTGAACATCTGGAGGGAATACCCTGGGCATAATGATTTTGGCTGGATTAAGAGAAGTGCTCATTTATTATATCACTTGAAACCAGCTTGTTCAACTTGGCTTGGCTTTTTTGAAGGCCACATCATTGTGCCCAGAGCAACGCATGCACTGCAAAGAGCTGTCACCAGCAGGAGGAGAAACAAACTGGAGTTCCACCAATGCCCAGTTTTACATCCCTTCCCTAAATGCACAGTACCTGCCAGTTCATCAAACATTAAGATCTTCCTTACCACAGATTTCAACAAAAATACATCAGGCACATCTGCTATGGAGATACAAGTCACTCCTCACGTCACTCCATGGGAAAAGCAGCAATTTCTATGGAATATCTTCCAAATATTTGCAGAGAACATTGACCCCCTATGATTCCAGGAAAAACAGATGCTGAAGGACGTAAGATCCCAAGAACTGCATCCTGGGAGAAATTTTGCTATTAAAAAAGAAGGCGTCTGAACTGAACTATGAAAACATGTAAAGAAAATGGACACTAGCAGAAAGCACAACTTCTGTAGAACTGTTGGAGGAAGAGAGAGGAAAAAGTGGCTAGTTTCCATTTTCCCTCCATGAAGGCTGAGTTACTGTGGAAACAAAAGATGTGAATGACTGGACCATTCTTGTCCGGTACCTCAGTCCTTTTCATTAACAGGTGCCAGCCTAGTCTCCAGCTATCAATCAAACAAGCTCTACTTCATTAGCTTTTTCACTGTCTCCTGGATCTTTTCTCACCCTTGACAAGGGATGCTGTGTCACACAGCAGGGATTTCAGTCAAGTAGGGCTCTTGACATCTGCAGCTGACTATGCATTCCCACCAATGCATCACACCATCAGCAAGCCTGGCAGTAAAGTTTTTGGAAGATAAATAAATGAGAGAAATAACCTGTTGATTTAGATGTCTACTCCAGGAATACCACATATGAAAGACAACTTGAGAAGGGAAAATAAGAGGACAAGACTTAGACTTCACAACCATTATGTGGCTTAATAGTTTTTCCTATTAGGGGGTAGGACATAATTTAGCCTTGCAAGTATCATATTTCTTGTAGTATAAGTCACTTTGTTTCTTAGATTATAGAATTATAAAGGTTGGAAGACCAGTAAATCTTCATCTACTACTATTGCTGTTTGATAGTTAAGAAAGTATTTATTTCCTCTGAACAGCCAACAAGTCAACATATTAATAATTTTTCTTTTTCGCTTGCATATAAGTGGAAGAGAAGTCTGTTTTCACGAAGTTCTGTTAATAGAACACAATCAAGAAGGCCGTTGTCATTTCCAGAAGGGTCTGTTTCAATATCAAAGAGACAATCTACCCAAGTGAATAAAACAGCACCCTGTTCCCTAAATGACAAGAGCAAAGCACCATATTTAGATTATTTTAAGCTAGTCAAAGAAATCAAACCTTTCTTAACATCATCAACATAAAATTAATGAGGTCAAAAATCTTCCCATTAGGTTAGCAGTTCTGTCACCCTCAGAAATATAAATAACAAACACAAGAATAACTTAAAAATTCCAAAGTGTCAGCATATCACTCTTCATATAACACCACAATACATAAAAAAAGGCCCAGGCATTAGCAGGTGACCATAATAAAGATGGCTTTATGGGTGACAAGGATACAGCAGCACCTGCAAAACTGCTCAAATTAAGTAAGTCTTGATGGAGAAAGCTAGACACGGCCACCAAGAGTTACATTACCAAGTGAATAATCTGAGGAACATAGAGATGCCTGAAGAAGCCCAAACTTTCTAGGAGGAACACTGAATGCATAACCAGCATGACTGTACAGACAGAATCAAGGTGGTGTCCACAAGGCAAATACAAGCACTCTCCTGGTTTTGTAATGAGTTACTTAAACTGTGAACAAAAAAATCACACAAGTTGCACATGAGCTTTGACTAGAAAATAACAGTTTTTCAATAACCTTGAGTCTACAGAAATTTTACTTGTAAAATCTTCCTAGAGACCTACAGAAAATTTTGCCATGCATTTTTTCATGGGATTTATTTTCCCTCATCTTGTATATACTTCTGATGTTTCCATTCTGCAAACACCATGGATAATTGTCGTGGTTTGACCCTGGCTGGATGCCAGAGGCCCACCCCNTCATTTATTATATCACTTGAAACCAGCTTGTTCAACTTGGCTTGGCTTTTTTGAAGGCCACATCATTGTGCCCAGAGCAACGCATGCACTGCAAAGAGCTGTCACCAGCAGGAGGAGAAACAAACTGGAGTTCCACCAATGCCCAGTTTTACATCCCTTCCCTAAATGCACAGTACCTGCCAGTTCATCAAACATTAAGATCTTCCTTACCACAGATTTCAACAAAAATACATCAGGCACATCTGCTATGGAGATACAAGTCACTCCTCACGTCACTCCATGGGAAAAGCAGCAATTTCTATGGAATATCTTCCAAATATTTGCAGAGAACATTGACCCCCTATGATTCCAGGAAAAACAGATGCTGAAGGACGTAAGATCCCAAGAACTGCATCCTGGGAGAAATTTTGCTATTAAAAAAGAAGGCGTCTGAACTGAACTATGAAAACATGTAAAGAAAATGGACACTAGCAGAAAGCACAACTTCTGTAGAACCGTTGGAGGAAGAGAGAGGAAAAAGTGGCTAGTTTCCATTTTCCCTCCATGAAGGCTGAGTTACTGTGGAAACAAAAGATGTGAATGACTGGACCATTCTTGTCCGGTACCTCAGTCCTTTTCATTAACAGGTGCCAGCCTAGTCTCCAGCTATCAATCAAACAAGCTCTACTTCATTAGCTTTTTCACTGTCTCCTGGATCTTTTCTCACCCTTGACAAGGGATGCTGTGTCACACAGCAGGGATTTCAGTCAAGTAGGGCTCTTGACATCTGCAGCTGACTATGCATTCCCACCAATGCATCACACCATCAGCAAGCCTGGCAGTAAAGTTTTTGGAAGATAAATAAATGAGAGAAATAACCTGTTGATTTAGATGTCTACTCCAGGAATACCACATATGAAAGACAACTTGAGAATGGAAAATAAGAGGACAAGACTTAGACTTCACAACCATTATGTGGCTTAATAGTTTTTCCTATTAGGGGGTAGGACATAATTTAGCCTTGCAAGTATCATATTTCTTGTAGTATAAGTCACTTTGTTTCTTAGATTATAGAATTATAAAGGTTGGAAGACCAGTAAATCTTCATCTACTACTATTGCTGTTTGATAGTTAAGAAAGTATTTATTTCCTCTGAACAGCCAACAAGTCAACATATTAATAATTTTTCTTTTTCGCTTGCATATAAGTGGAAGAGAAGTCTGTTTTCACGAAGTTCTGTTAATAGAACACAATCAAGAAGGCCGTTGTCATTTCCAGAAGGGTCTGTTTCAATATCAAAGAGACAATCTACCCAAGTGAATAAAACAGCACCCTGTTCCCTAAATGACAAGAGCAAAGCACCATATTTACATTATTTTAAGCTACTCAAAGAAATCAAACCTTTCTTAACATCATCAACATAAAATTAATGAGGTCAAAAATCTTCCCATTAGGTTAGCAGTTCTGTCACCCTCAGAAATATAAATAACAAACACAAGAATAACTTACAAATTCCAAAGTGTCAGCATATCACTCTTCATATAACAGCACAATACATAAAAAAGGCCCAGGCATTAGCAGGTGACCATAATAAAGATGGCTTTATGGGTGACAAGGATACAGCAGCACCTGCAAAACTGCTCAAATTGAGTAAGTCTTGATGGAGTAAGCTAGACACGGCCACCAGGAGTTACATTACCAAGTGAATAATCTGAGGAACAGAGATGCCTGAAGAAGCCCAAACTTTCTAGGAGGAACACTGAATGCATAACCAGCATGACTGTACAGACAGAATCAAGGTGGTGTCCACAAGGCAAATACAAGCACTCTCCTGGTTTTGTAATGAGTTACTTAAACTGTGAACAAAAAAATCACACAAGTTGCACATGAGCTTTGACTAGAAAATAACAGTTTTTCAATAACCTTGAGTCTACAGAAATTTTACTTGTAAAATCTTCCTAGAGACCTACAGAAAATTTTGCCATGCATTTTTTCATGGGATTTATTTTCCCTCATCTTGTATATACTTCTGATGTTTCCATTCTGCAAACACCATGGATAATTGTCGTGGTTTGACCCTGGCTGGATGCCAGAGGCCCACCCCAACTTCTCCTGAAGGAGAAAACTAAAAAAAACAAACTGGAAAATAAAATAAAAC
>WEKX01019138.1:89784-169711 GCA_013390025.1 Pitta sordida
AAGCAAGCAGGTGTAGGGGGCTTAGTTGCTGTCTGGGGTTAAACCATGACAGGGGGAAAAAAAAAAAAAAAAAATCACACAAGTTGCACACGAGCTTTGACTAGAAAATAACAGAGTTATTCAATAACCTTGAGTCTACAGAGACTTTACTTATAAAATCTTGCTAGAGACTTACAGAAAATTTTGCCATGCATTTTTTCATGGGATTCATTTTCCCTTATCTTATATAAACTTCTGATGTTTCCATTCTGCAAACATCATGGATAGTGTAGCAAGAACACTACCATTTGAAATGCCAGATTGCTTGGACACTGAATTTAAAGATTTTTTCCTCTCTAACTATTAACATCTGAAAGCTCTGCCAGACTTGGAAAAATGCCCTAATTTATAGAACTTGTCCATTTGGTTAATGGAAAAATGCATCCCCTTGCCCTCAATCCAGTTTGGGATGTGAAACCACAGACATTTCATTCCAACAGAGCATCAGATTACTCTAAAATTTGTACACTCTTAGCATGATTACTTTGCAATTATGGCATATGTATTATGGCAAATCTCAAGTAAATTATGAACTCTGTACATTACAAAAGCACTGTAAAACACTGATTGATTTGGACAGTTTGTAGTTAATTAAGTTCATTTCCAATTCCATCTCTTCACACAATTTCAAAGCATTCTGCATTGAAAGCCCATTTTCAATTAGTAAGGAGGATGAAACAAAAAGGAATTANGAGCTCTCAGCTAGCTCCATGTTTCTGTCTCTGGGCTCCAACACATCAGCAGTGTTGTCCAGTTTTTACCTCTCCATCTTCAGTCTTGATGCTTAGACGGATTCTGCGGTCCTGGTTCTCTCTCTTTGGTCCATAGGTTTTCACCATGGTCAGTCCAATTCACAAGCAGCAGCGGGATGCCTGGAAGAACATCTCTACCCCTTCTCTCGTGGGCCTGGAGGCCTTCAAAATCTCTCAGCCTCCCGACGCAGGTTCTGAGCTGGCACGCTACATCTTACTACTGAACTTTTTTTTCTCTCCCAAGTATGTTATTTGCAGAGACGCATGCCTTTATCTGTAACCTTGAAGGCCCTGGCAGCACGGAAAGCTTAGGCAAGAACTGAGCTGTTAACCCCCTCGCTACCAGAGCAGCAGAAAAACCCCTAGACCATAACAATAGTGTAGCAAGAACGCTACCATTTGAAATGCCAGATTGCTTGGACACTGAATTTAAAGAATTTTTCCTCTCTAACTATTAACATCTGAAAGCCCTGCCAGACTTGGAAAAATGCCCTAATTTATAGAACTTGTCCATTTGGTTAATGGAAAAATGCATCCCCTTGCCCTCAATCCAGTTTGGGATGTGAAACCACAGACATTTCATTCCAACAGAGCATCAGATTACTCTAAAATTTGTACACTCTTAGCATGATTACTTTGCAATTATGGCATATGTATTATGGCAAATCTCAAGTAAATTATGAACTCTGTACATTACAAAAGCACTGTAAAACACTGATTGATTTGGACAGTTTGTAGTTAATTAAGTTCATTTCCAATTCCATCTCTTCACACAATTTCAAAGCATTCTGCATTGAAAGCCCATTTTCAATTAGTAAGGAGGATGAAACAAAAAGGAATTAATTATAAAAGTGGCAATCCCCATTTAAATCTTCATAGTGCAGCAATTATTTATGTTAAGTGTTGAGAAACTGGAGAGTTGTACTTGTCTAATACAGTTTTTTCCTTGATATATCTCTCATATATATTGAATCCGTACAAAGTAGTGGCATAGCATTTTTTAAAATAAGGACTAAATTATTGCTCATAAACTAGTACAAAGCTCCAAAAGGTAGAGAAATATCTGTGCTTGGCCAGAGCCAAATTAAGGGTCTTGCCTTGATTCTTCTCACTGCTACTGCACTCTATTACCTTAAGGTAATTCCAATTACTTGGACTAAAGCAAACATCCCTACTTAAAAACTAGTGAAGGAATACTGATATCAGTAGAACTTTATGCTGCCAAAGGACTAGCCAAAAGCAGTTATTCAGTTTTATTTTAGAGTTTGATGCTATTCAAAATAATATAAACCACTACTGGAAGTTACCACAGGGAAGAACGGGAAAGAAAGTTTTCAGATACCATTTTTCTAAAATCCTTTTCATGGCTACATGTTCAAATCTTCACATCACTTTCAAGTTCTGGTAACTAAAGAACCTCACACATCTCTTTACAGAATAGGTCTAGAGGTACAAATAACACCATGCATTGAACTTCGGGGAACATGAGGGGCAAAACCCCCAAAATACCACAAACAAACAAAAAACCACAAACAGTGGTTTCATCCCTGGAATTGCTGATGCTTTGTAGCACATCAATATCTTTCTTCATATGAGGCAAATACCTCCAATACCCACTAAAAAAAGAAAGGAGGAAGAAGAGACGTCATGTATTTAGTGGTGCCATCTAACAGTGGCATATCTTGATTTCCTGATTGTAATCTCTTCACCTCTATCAAAAACTGTCAGCCACAAACATAACACCAAAATGAATGGTATAAGGTCAGCAGATGCACAGTGCTGGAAACTAACTTTTCTAACTCCATTTGCTGGAGTCACCTATCCAGCCATTTGTCACTGGCATTGACACCCTGCTCTAAAGCCAAGATGACTTCTTTAATCACTGGCACAAGCTTCACGGCCTGACTCAGGGTTGGCTCATTCCCTTTGTCCTTGCCTTTGCCAGTTTGGTAGCAGACTTTGCAACAACACAGCCATAGTGGAGCAGGAGGAAGCTGATGGGCACTAGAAAACAGAAAATTATTTAGGGCACGTAAAAGGACAATCAATAAGGAAAAATACAACCAAAAGTGGCTAAGATATAGAATAGGTCTTTATGAAATGGAAAACCGAAGTTAAAGGGGGAAAAGATAAAGTGAAACAAATGCAGATGGGTCACAGAATCAACTAGGCTAAAAAAGACCTCTGGGATCATCAAGTCCAACTTTTCACCCAGCATGACCTTGTCAACTAGACCAGAGCACTGAGTGCCATGTCCAGTCTCTTCTAAAATACCTCCAGGGACAGCGACTCCACTACCCATTCCAATGCCAAATCACTCTCCCTGTAAAGAACTTCCTGCATCATGTCTAACCTAAACCTCCCCTACTGCAGTTTAAGATTGGGCCCTCTTGTCCTACTGCTGGTTGCCTGGGAGAAGAGGACGACCCCCACCTGGTCACGACCTCCTGTCAGGGAGTTGTAGAGAGCAATAAGGTCTCCCTTGAGCCTCCTTTCCTCCATGCTAAATCTCCCAGCTCTCTCAGCCAATCCTCACAGGACTTGTGCTCCAGTCCCTTCACCATCTTCATTGCCCTTCTTCGGATACACTCCAGTATCTCAGTATCGTTCCTTAACTGAGGGGCCCTGAGCTGGACAGAGCACTTGAGGTACAGCCTGACCAAGGTACGGCCGAGGGGAAGAATGCTTCCCTGGTCCTGCTGGCTACACTATTCTTGGTCTAGGCCAGGATGCCACTGGCCTTCTTGGCCCTCTGGGCTCACGTTCAGCTTCTTCTCAATCAGGACCCTGAGGACCCTTTCTGCCTTGTTGCTCTCCAGCCGCTCTGTCCCCACTTTGTGTTGCTGCATGGCATTGTTCTGAAGCTTCAAAAATGAATGCAGATTTTAGAAAAGGAACAGTACATATCTCGCACATTTGTGAGTTGCCTGCAGTATTCTATTATGTTCTCAGCTCTCACTGAACCCTGTGAGGGGAATGTGTACTGCTGAGGTCGCAACAAACTCAAGGCAGGAATGTTCAGACTGATCTTAGAGTTGATAACTATAATCTTGAGAAAGCCACAGCAGCTTCACCAAAGCACACACCAGTAATGGAACTATCACACAGGCCCTGGTACTGCAGTAGCCATGCCACGGGTAGGGGGATCCCTCCATCAGCTGTGATCTGCCTGACTGAACTGGGCTGATCTGCCCTACAGATCTAAAGACACACACAGCACTTGTGTAAGTGCAGAGAACTGGAATTGGTGGCATTACTGCCACTTAAATCAACAGCTGAGATCCCCTTAACGTCAGCAGAAATAAGCATAAGCCTCCTGTTTCTTAACAACCTCTTCAAAATAACAGCAGCAACAAGAGTGGGATTGGGTTGACAATCATTTACATGCAAGTGTGACCTTTTTACTCAGTGGTGACATTTGTATCCTATTAGCAAAATACTGTATTGTATTTAAGCAATAATTGCATTTTCTATGGAGACAAACGACGTGTAAATCAATAAATGATGAGGCTGCAGGCCAAGCACATTATTGATTTTCAGTCATGTTCATCTCTGAGCTTAATGCTGAGAAAATACAGTATATGCTATGATTTTTCACAAGTTACATCTTTTGGCCTAGATAGCAGTTTTCTGAGAATTAAGAAGGGTGTTCTCTAGTAGAGAGAGGAGGGTTTAAAGATGAGTGAGAATTCAACAGCTGTCATTGAACTCAACACTCAGTATCTTAAAAGAAAATGTTGAACACATCAGTAACAGCTTGTACAACACCCTTCTTGTCTCTTCAGCTGCTATGGTTGATCAAACGACACTTGCATATCATCTGTGTTAAACCAGTGGTTAAATTTACCATCATTAAAAGATCACTGAAACAAACAGATTTACAGAGATATTGGTAAGAACCATTCCTATTGCTTTTGCCCTTCATGAGAAAACCGAATTATTCAAAACCCATCACAACAGGACCCCGCCAAGAGGTGGATATGGAGAAAAGCCTTCCTGAAACATGAATAACGTTTTTTCAAATTTCCTGCCTTTTTCAGACGACAATACAACTTAGAAATTTGAATACAAATCTAAGAAAAGAAGAAAATAATCTCCTATTTTACTTTCATAAATAAATCATCAAATTCAAGGGTCAGATTTTCCTGGGAATAAGTAATGAGAAGTCCAAGTTTCAGAGGAAAGCAGCTTTAAGAATCAGGCAATCAGTTACTAAGGATACGGTATTATCATACCTAAATGAGAACTGTGGTTTTACAGATTGGTTTTCAAAAACATAAACTTAAGAAGTTCTCTTCTCTAACTGCAGAGAGTAAAACAAGAAAAGTCTGGGATGGCTTTCCTAATGGATAAAAAAAGTGATCACTACGTGATTTCTGTCAGATGTGCACAAGTGGTCTGAATCTCCTGAAACCAGATCAATGAGTGAAAATGAATCTCAACACACAGGCAGCTTCAGACATCCTGGCAGGACACAAGCAACTTTCACTACTCGAGGTACCAAGTCACCACTGGGAACGTGCAACAGTCACAAGAAATAGGAAATTAATTACACTCTAACTGGAATATTATTGCAGTAGAAGCACCGACTTTCCTAAACCTCTTCCTAAATCATCAGTAAGACAATGGACTGAGAATATTCTAGGAGATTTAGTAAGCCTGATTTGGGATATTGTTTCCCGTAAATTTCTCTGTGACAGCCATAATTTAAGAGCCTTGTATTTTTAACTTCTCTTCTGTGGCTGAGTAAATTATGTGAATGAAAAACTCTTTGCACTGTAGCAACACCAGTAAGTGGGATGAGGAACAAGTGAGGAATAATCCCACAAAATTATTTTATGCTGACCAAACTTTTCTACACAGTATAAAAGAAGCAGACACAGACATTCTTTTCCTCCATAAAAGCCAATTTCCTTTCCACTAGATGTTATTTTGAATATGGATTACACAATCTAAATGTAGTTGTTCAGTATGTAAGACTCCATAATATCCTACAATCGAACCAACAGGTTAAGACACTTTTCATCTGACTGCACTAAATTATTGATCTACTGGTCCTTTTTTCAGATTTTAAATCACCCGAACAGAAGGAAAAATAAATGCATTAAGACTTCCCAGTCTCAGTGAGAAAATGTATGTAGGTAGTTTGAGTCCCAACAGTAAAAATAATCACATAGAGTATCCCGCAGTAATCCATCTGATTTTGAATTAACCACTCAAAAAGCAGTTTATTTTTAAAATATATTTTTAGTTTGCTTGAGAGTTGACTATATAAGTCCCATCTATCAATTCCTGCAGTTTGGGTATTACAGTATGAATAATATATGCCTTTGTCATGTGAATAAGATAACAGTCTTCACTCCTCAGTGCTCTACATTTCTTGTTCTAAATGTGACATAAAATACAATTTTCCTCAAGTAGCTGAAAAGGAATTTAGAATAAATGAATTATGAATACTTCAAGGGAGACAGACACTAATTTTTTTAGGAACAAAATAAAGAATACTAAGCAAAACATCAAGAATTATTTATTAAATTCAGTGAGGCAATCATAAGGGCCTTAAGATTTAGCTAAAGAGGGATGTCTATGCTCAAAAAACATGCTTAGATATCTGCACTTAACATCTTTTTAAATTAAGACCACTTCAAAAGTTTCTTAAGTCCTTTTGAATATTTTTCAATAGCCACCAAGCAGCACACCCTTGACCACCTGAAGCTATCAGTTCAGATGGATTCAATTTTGGTCACTTTGTCTTATTTTGAAAATTTTTTTGCTCTATTTTATTCATTATGGAGGCTCTGGCAACCTTTTCCGAAGCATCAGGAAACCACATCTGTTTAAAACAGGTTCCAGAGCACTGATATAATCCAATGCAGCAGCTCCCAAGCTCCTGCTTGGCAGAGCCATCATTTCCATTTCTGAAACACTTCAAACAATACTACATTGAGATAACTGGTTCATTATCCATAATGTGGCACTATGGATCTGCCTGGACACAAACTACAGTACATATAGCTCTGGCAGTATAAATAATCATACAAAATTAAGAACTGACAAGAACCACTGTTAAGTGATTATTTAGCCCACAACATATGGCTGAAACCTTCTCTGTATATACACTTTTGACCTGTGGCCTCCCTCCTTTTTTTACAAAAGTAAAGCAAAGTCTTAGCTTTCCCATTTTTCACTACTCCAGAGATATTACTTTGATTTCAGGCCAAAAAGGAGCCAACTGGAACTTTATTGTGACGAAGACTCAGGAAGAAGCTCAGTGCATATTTGTTTTTGACCCAGAACAGGTTTTTTTGGGTTTTTTTACTCCTTTTTTCCAGGTTTTTAACACTTGGATACACACAGTTGTGAAGACTGTCACAACAATTCTTTAAGACAACTCTGTAAAAAGAGTCATAAAAAAAAGACAGGAGTGGAAGAGCCAAACAATTCCAGGCAAAATCACAAGGGATCATGGTGGGAGGTAGAGGGAGAAGAAGAAAACAAGACTCCAAATAGTAACAAATCCAAAAAGTACTAAAAACATTAGAATTGTCAAAATTTTCTGAAGAAGGTATTTGGTTTTATGTTTTAAAATGTGTATAGATCTTAAATGTTAAAGATTTAAGAGTAAATTGAGGATTTTCAGAGAGAAATGTATTTTCTGGTAACACAAAATCATTTTCAAAATTATTTTTTCTTTTATTGTGTCTCAGAAAAACAGAATTTAGGATAATTCAGCAAATTTTTTCCTGCTTTCTGCTCTAGTAAAGTCAGCTGTCTAATCATTTATTCCCAGAGATGTCATCACAATCTCTACAGACCTGCAACAACAGCACTTTCCAAAAACCTTGGGAGCAAGCCTTGGGCTTGTGGTCACACTGAGAAAGCAGCCCAGCAGTTTAACAGCAATGGACTTGGGTTTGTACTCTGTCACGGGAAAGAGAATATCCTTATGTCAGACAGAGAATTCAGTCTTCAAGCCCTTGTTTGACCTTTAAAATAATGACAAGGAATCTGAAGAAATGTCGCAGACGGATAATGGTTAATGATGTTCACCAAGGCACAGGGACATCACACTGAATGAAACAAAGCCATACCCCTGCCTCTCCCCTTATCCTTCCTAGTAATGGAAAGTCACAAGCACTAAAGCAGATGATAACATTTGTTTTAAAGGAAATGTTAATTGAAATTGGCATGCTGCTGCTCACAGCTTGGAACAGGACCCCATGAGATCAGCAGAAAGAAAAGAAAAAACAAAGGTGAGTATTGCCAGATGAGCACTAACTCCCACCCATCAATGGGGAGGGATCCACATCTGATAATCCATTTTCTACTACAGCAAGATTAACTTTGACCTGAACAAAAAGTGATTTCTAAAGTACTTTTTTAAGCATACGAGTGGAAAGTGAAGAAAAGTCACACAATCTACATTTTCCTAATTATTTTTTTGAGAGATACTGGGACCTGAACATTTTTGTTTCTTATTTTGAGATTTTCATTTGAATGCATGCCATGTAATGCTTATCATTTAATCACTGCAAAGTGTTGTCAGGTTTAATTACAGTCTTCAGTGGCCCAGCAAGATGAATAAGTCATGAATCTTAACACTCAAACCCAAATCATGAAAGTCAGCTTTCTCCTCCCCTCCAAGCGTGCACTGGTTCCCTTAGAAAAAACAACACGTTTTAATCCCCACTCACAAGCAGAACAACAAACTAAACCAAACCAAGTCTTTGTTAAAAACTGCTTTAATAGCAGGGATGAAAATTTGCTAAACAATAACTAATGGAGAGTGAGGCTGATTTAAGATATTTCTTGCCTGTAAGCAAAGTAGGAGCTGTCCAGGGCTGGGGCTGCTGAACAGCACCTGGGAACAGAAGATTCAGGTTTGAGTGACTGCAGTGGCTGAGCAAAAAGGCAGAACGACCTCGGAAAGTTCGCTGCAGAGTCTGCCAAACCCAGCACTTGCTTGCCTAAAGATCAGGAACTGTGGCATCCTTCCCAGGCATAAAACACCAGGAGGAAGAAGTCTTGAAAGGTTTTTCCCCCTGCTCTGTTCCATCTTCATGAGCACCTCAATGTTTATCTAAGTGCTCAATATGGTCTAAAACCCAAATGTTTTGAAGAATGGCACTTAAGAACCTGATCAATGGAACATCTTTCAGTGACTTTGGAACCAAGCCCAATTTTAGATAAAAGTATGACACACTAATCAAGGTGTCCAGCAACTCTGTATTCTCTGATATTTTGAGGAACGTGGCAATAATTTTTCCTCATTTCAACTTGGAAAATGGTTGCTGGCCTTTGGGATGACTTGCTGGGCATCTGTTACAGGAGACAGTACTCCGTGCCCAGTTTTCTAAATAGATTTATTCGCATCCCCAGTCACGAGAAAAATCAATACAACTACAAATTGCAGACTGTGTCAAAGTCACAGCCCCACGGCAGCCACTCTTTGTAGGGTTAGATCCCTTGCTGACGGAGGTGGCCTTGGCAGCTGGACAATTCACTTCCTCTGTGCCACAGGGTCACCCCTTCCCCGATCACTGGAAGGTTTTACTACTTCCAGATGCCAATAGAGCAGGAATGAGTCTGATCCAAGATTCACATTGCTCAGCAGGATGCCTTCACTTTTTTTTTCAACCTGGCTACCAGTGAGATTTCCCTGACTTTTGTTCTCCCCTTTGCCCTTCTACACCACCTGAACGGAAAAGCAAAACACCGCTCTCTGTCCCTTCCTGCCCTCCTTTTGCTCTCATCAGCTCTACTCCTATCCCTAGATTACATCCTGTCCCAATGCCTCCTTGCAGGAACTATCATCTCCCAAGCCATTCCAAAGACCTCCAGGAATTTCCAATGAATATGAAAATAAACATCCCCTCCTGAAAAAACAGATTTATAATCTAAGACAGTTAAAGCCTTGCATATACAGAAAAATAAGAAGTTGATTTATTAATAACATCAAAAATAAATTTATTCTCCAAATATCAGTACATGATCTCTTTCCCATTCATTATATTCAGGTTGATAAGTAGTTGCACTGTCCATTGTTTAGAAAAGAGATAGGACATACTTTGCTGCAGCTCTTTGCCAACCTGAACGGGCTGTTGCATTTCAAATGTGAATACTCAGTATTGTCTCTTTTCACAGTTTTTGATTCAGCAGCCAAATGATGCTTTTAAGGAACAGCAAGGCTTAAGACCTATACGGGAAAAAATGGATACATGAGAGCTATGGAAATAATTTATTCATACCCTAGTGTGCAAAAGCACTCTCAGCCAGATATATGTGTGCGAAAAAACTCTTCAGGAAATCAGCCTCTATAATAGAACATATTTGGAACAGTAAAGCTGATAACCTATCTGCAGTACATTCAATGGGCTTCTTCCTTTAAGCTTTTTTAATTACGGCATTAAATTCATTGCTTTTTAATTCATTAGACACACTGAGGACATAGGACACTCAATCAACATTATATGGAAAGAAAAAAGTGAGGTCTTCACAAAAGAACTCAAGAGTGGAATTATATTCTACATACCTGCATTGAGTCCTGAGAAATAGGAAGAGGGAGAAACATTTGCAATGGGAAGAAGGTTACATTTTGCAATACGTATTAGGTATGCTGGCTGATACTTTTAAATACTGCTTTTGTTTTATTTTGATGAATATTAAACATAGCTAGGTAGAGAAATTAAAGCAGTTGACAGACAAAACTCTAGCACACCATTTTGAAAGCTGCATTCCTATAGATAAACATGAATCTAAGCTTTGATACAGAATCACAGAATCACAGAATCAGTAAGGTTGGAAAAGACCATAGAGATCATCAAGTCCAACCTATCACCTATCACCCGTTACCTAATCTAATCTAGTCAAACACATATCGGGAAATTCATCCCAGAGCAAGAGTTAAGAGGCTCCTGATACAGAATAATTAGAACCTTGGGGAGGAGACAGGTTGAGAATTCAAAAATGTGTGTGAGTTCATATGGTTTCCAAACAGATGTAAAGGTAAGGGGGTTCTATTAATCTTTCCTCTAAGATGATGGAAACCTTCATTTTCTTTTTTTATACAACTTTGAGAAGAAACAGCAGATTCTCTGGAGTACAGAAACATTTCATCCACAGAATACAGCACAAGATTCTGAGTACCTTGTTGAAAGACTGAAATTATGACAGCTGTGATCAACTTCCTGTACCAGGGGGGAAAAGCACCCTTCCAGGGGTCAGAACAAATGTCACATGTGCTTTACAACAACTCCGTTCTAAAGTCGTGTTCTGAAATAAGGGGTTAACAAAGGAATATTTCCATTCTGTTTCTGGCATTTTCATTATGCCATCAATTATAGTGCCATCTTCTAATAGGAATTTCAACATGTATTCAAACTAGTGAGCAGAGTCAGTCAGCAGCCACAAAAACTTGAGCTCAGAAGGCTTTATTTTGAGAACTACAATGGTGTCAAGTGGTCAGTCCCTCATTTTTAATTTCTGCTTATATGAGATGCAAATGCATGATCTCTTATTCTAATAGCCAGACACAGTAAATAGTTACAATTACATTCTAACGTACCCTTAACTATGGGCAAACAACATTATTGGGCTGGGGCAGTTTGGATTGTAAATAAAAGATTTATTGTATTATGGAAATTTTTAATTTATTTTTCTCTTCATTCACCATACATCTTCCTAATCTGAAAAGTAAATAGCAGAGTCTGTACCTTGATCCAATGCAGAGAAGTTCAATAATTGCATAAATTACTTTTTTTTCTTCCTCCTTTCTATCTACATCTGCAAGCTTGAAAAGATAATTAATGATCAGTTCTTCAGCCAACAGCCTCTGTTCCAAGGATCTCCTTCAGTGATGGCAAAATAATTTTTTTTCTAGCTCCTTTTACCATTGGCTATTTTAATTTGGCACTACCAAAGAACGTCTTCTGACATATCAGATCTTTGAAGTCCAATCTACTGTTTACACAGCAAAAGTGAAGCTGACACTCCTTCCTCTACTTAATTGGAAAAAACCCAGTCACTATAAATGAAACTCCTGCTTCAAATGTTAAAAGAAAACAACACTGGAATTTGCTTTAAAAGAGCTCAAAGCATTCCTTCTTAATATTTGCTTTCTGAGCTGGCCAGGTCCATAAAATCTTTAATTGTGATACATGTGCTGAGAAAATGGAGCCCAAAACATGAGATTCACTTGTGAACGAACTAAATTCATTCAAATGTATGAATAACCATTAATACTACGACGAATTTTATTCCTCCTGTGTTGAACATTTCTATTCTGAGCCTGAAATGCATCCTGCTCTTCAGCAAGCCATTCCCAAAGTCCTGATGAGCTGTGAACACTTGTTTCTATTGCCAGTGTGCCAAGCTATCAACCCATAGCACCTTATGGTTGTTCTGATTTGGACAGAATAACTTGAGGAAGATGCTTACTTCAAATGCCAGATCCATTATGTTGTTTGCACATGGGAAGCTCTTCTGTGACAAACTGGAATGATTTGATGTTTGTAAAATCTAGTGGAATGCAAAGGGAAAAGGTCACCTGGTTTCCTACTGGGATACAGTACAAGCCAAGAGTGGTTAATCCTAATCCAGACCCTCTACATAACACACTTATTTATACTTACTGTCCCAGGAGAGTCTACTTAAATCAGGTTACACATGATTGGATAAAATGAACGGTGTTACTGCATGTGTTTTTAATTTCCTCCATAGTGGCTCAATTTTGGAGTAATTTGAAAGAATGCTCTCAGAATTTAATACCTAACAATTTACAACAGAACTTGGTTCTGTCTACCTCAGTTATCTTTTCCATTAATTGACCAGTCCTCATACTCCAGGCTCCTGTTTCCCTCTGCTCTAGTGATTTCTAAATGCTTACTGAACATCATCTAACTCTTTTCTTTTCTTCCAGAGTGCACCACACTACTTTTTACAGCAGAGATCTGTTTAACACTGGTCTCCTCCCCAATATTACATTAAAGATAAACAGTACTGTCTGGGAGTCAGTCACACCAGAGCTGTTCATCCACAATGTATATTCTATAAATGACTTAATGAAGAGAGACATTTTTCTCTCTTTTGCTCTACCCCAATCTGGCTAAGGTCCACCCACCTCACCTTCTGGCTACTGGCAGGACCCTGAAGAAGTGCTATGTAACACTTAACTCACGCAACACCAACACAAAACCCAATCCTGACCTTCTACTGGTTAAATTACAAGTGACGGAAAGAATTTCAATAGGCTGCCCAGGGGAAACAGAACATTTATTTCAACAATGCCCCAATTGCAAACAGTCCTAACTAAGCTAGTTGTCAACATGGTGAGACTACAGGGCTGGTTCATTGCTACTCCAGCAGATGGTGAGGACTTGTAAAAGCCGAATGTGCTGCCACTTCGCTGTTATAACAAATTAAAACTGAAGTCTTGAAAAGTTAATTCCATCAACAGCAATAACAGAAATGTGAAGTTTAGACCTTGACAAATACATACATGCACTATATAATTTTATAGGTACTTATGGCATCTTCTAAGAACCTCAGAGTTGAGAGATAGTTTCTCTGTGAAGAATTTAGATTTCGGTTCTATACATAATCTAGATAACTAGTCATAGTTCATTTAATATTTCAATATACAGTCACTATAACTGCAAATGTCTTCAGGTTCTGGTGTGGCACTCAAAAGCTCCAGAAAAGTCTTCCAACAAAAACATGAACTGAGCTAATTAAGTGTGGTAGCCAGCCTTGCGTGCGAGAGAGCTGTCTCTGGATGTGTTACATCATTATAGCTCTCTCTGGAATAATTTCCCTAGGAATGAGAGATTTCACACCCTGTCCCAAATCCCCAAAACATCAAAAGACAACAGTGCTAAGGGGCACACTTCTGACTTCATGCCTTACTGTCTTAAAACCATAAAGAGGTTATCTACAGCCATTATTCCAGAAATAGTAGCTCAGTGGCCAGAACCTTTGCAATATGCTCACTGACTGACACTAAGGAGGATTTCTGACCAATTCATAGACTACAGCTATTTTTCTTACACTTACTGCATCTCTTACAATGTCTACCCATAATACAGCATCATCTGAAACATTGACACTCCTGGTGAAACCAACGATTATCCCCCATTTTGCAGATGAAGCAGAAAGATGATGAATCTGGTTTGAGTTTAGACGGGGGGCAGGGGGAGTATTTTTAGTTTTGGTTTTTATAAAGGCATTTGCATGCCTGTCTGAACCACAAAACAGTAGCAAGTGTTTCATTAAACACCCTGAATCAAGGCTGATGTTCTTTAACGAAGATGCTTTTGAAAACAGACTTTATGCCTCAGAGCACATTCTTTGAAAATGTGGGCAATGGGATTATCAGAAGGTTACCCAAGAAATTCCCACAGCACAGGGAAGTGAATCATAAGTTTAGGAACCTGCACTCAGTCTGCTGAGATAGATACTCTCCTTGTCTAACCCCACCCATTAAATTCTCAGGCCCTTCTTTCCCTTTATCTGCTCTCCTCTCTTACTCTCTCCTGCTCCAAAACTGCCCAATTTACCTTCACATATGCTCTTGCTAAATCTTTTAACAAATTACACATGAACAAATCCTCATTTAACTCCTTGTCATGTCTTCTCTCCAATATTTGTCTTTCTATAGTCCACAAGTGCCACGGAACTTGTCCAGCATTCCCCTGTGTTTGTTCAGCATCTAGAAAATGTCTCCCTGATCCATCCTGGGGTTTCTTTGGTTACTATGGAGATAACAGCAAAAGGATTTGGGATGAACAAGCCTAATAAGAAAAATACACGCCCATAAAATTACATCATACTGTCTAGACCCTTTGAACTCAATGCAATAAACTGATTGGGGTTATGTTTCTTCATTGGCTTATTTAATGAGGAAGGGAATCAAAATTTTTCTCCCTGATGCACATGACAAGTCTCTATTGAACGTCCAAGCTGAAATGCTCCTGAGGCAGAAAACAAGGATAGGAAAGAAGCTTTAAGATTGCTTATACAGTAAGGCAGGTTTATCAAGGTTTAGAGAGAAACAGCCTGGAAGTCTGCTGAAGTGTGCTGTGAAGCCATACAAATATCCAAACAGCACGTTAAAAACTGTTAATTTAGATTGATGCTACAATTTGGGCCTGATTTAAAAACTGCATCAATTTGCCAGTCTATCTGGCTTGTAAATACTCATCCCTGTTAGACACATTAGCACACTGGCACAAGAATTTCTTCAGCTGCTGTTCCTTCTTTGTTCTGCATTTCCTCCCCATACTGCTGTTCTGAAAACTCTTCTTACACTATGTCACAGAATTAATCCTAGACATTTCATACTGAAAAGTAATGCTGCACCAAATTTTACTGAATCACAACATTCTGAGTTGGAGGGGCCCCACTCAGATCATCAAAGTCCAACTCTTGGCCCTGCACAGGACAGCCCCAAGAATCCCACAGTGCGCCCGAGATGCAACATTTTAGGAGAAGAACTGATAATGAGCATCACATTCAAGTGAAAGTTTAGGAGTCTTTAGTTACAGGAATGTAACTACCTGTTTGGAATTTGCCCAGAAAATAGAATATATCAGACAATAGCAAGGTACAGATAATGTGCACCACACTGTCTAAAGAATTATGACTTTTCACCAAGGCCCCTTAAGCACCAAAAATCTTCTAAAGACACATATAGATAGATATGTATACACACTTGATGTATTACATCTTATATTTTTATTATCTACATTTTCTTTTGATAACATAACTTCTCTTGAGGTGTCAGAAATACAGATTCATCCCTAATAATTTTATTTTAAATACTTTATAACATGAAAAAATATTTTAAGCAGAAACTATAGGTTCTTTTAATTTGGAACAATCAAAATATCTCCTCTAAACCTTCCAATTTCTCTTCTTGACATCAACTCTTCTGCATTTTTAGTCAACTTAGACACGTAACCCATTCTCAAAAATGCTAGGTGATGGAATTAAAGTGTCATTTTAAGTATCTACAATAATATAACCTTCGCCTTGTCAAACCTTTGTTGGTAACATGTTACTTTGCTCTTATTACTGAGCAGACCTGAAGGAGAGCTCCCTAACCCCAGGTGCACAACTCGTGTAGGTACCTCTGAACCCAACCCTGCTGCTCCTCACCTCTTGATTGCCCCAGGAACCACCTCCCCCTGCACAGAACAATGCAGAGACCTCTCTCACACACCTGCTTCCCCAGGATTTGCTATCAGCACTTTAATAAGTGAACATTTTCCATGCAAATGACAAGATTTCCTAAAATGAAAGGCTACTAGAAAATTGATGTTGTTCAAGAAGTAGACCCAGCATGCCTGTGTCTGAACTAGACTCCTGTGAAAACCATGATTTAGGTCTGTGTGTAGAAGCAGCTCCTGACAGCTGCACTTGCTGGTGGGTATGGTATCATTTCATCAGCTATTTCACGAATACTCACAAAAGTATTTTGCATCTAAATATACATAAGGTGCAAATTAGTGGTTTCACAGCTCTTTTCCCTTTCGTTTCCTCCAACAGTCTGCTACAATAAAACCTCACTTCACAGAATCCCAGTTAAATATAAGCAAGGACTCTCCCTTGATCTACGCTCAAGCATATACACTCTCCAGATTATTTAAAATACTGATTATTTAAATATTTCTGATGCCTCTGAAGCATGGCATACACGTTAATACAGATTTTCATCTAGAAGAATAGAAATCCCAAAATATTTATAACAAAAGCCAAGAGATTGACTCAACGGCCTGTTCAAAATCTGCAGAGTTAAAAAAGGTAACACACTTAGCAGGTCCTTCTTGAAAAAGGTTATCTCACTAGTGTGAACTTCAGACAGCATCCTTGTGGTAAATCATATTTACTTTATAATTGGAGAGGTGTAGCTTGGAAATCATTGATATGTTGTGTGGGATAAAAACAGAGTTTCAAGGAAAAAATTTTTTTAAAAATCCTTCTCCATCTTAAGTAAGGGGTTTAAAACAAATATCTATGAAGGTAATATAAAATATACAGGTCCAGTCCAAGGTCCTGAATTCCATAAAGTCTGTATTTGAAAGTACTGACTCCTAGTCCCACATTTTATCTGCCTTAGGGTCTATCTGACCTAAGGAGGAGGCCTCATTAACTTAAGTCAGAAAACTCATAGGATAGACCACATTGTAAAGAAATCTGTCCTGATCTTAGGATTGAGAAACATCCCCTGCAGCACCGCTGCTGCTGACAGAGTGTGTGCAGATCATTCTAAGGATGGACTCACGAACACCATACACACAATATCCTCATCCAGCAGTCATGTGCTTGGCCTGACTTGTGCTGACCCTCCTTAGCCATCAGACATCACTTTCCAATGTCAGAACTGCCAAGGATGGAGGACAGCACTGAAGGAAACTTTCCACTGACACTATTGTCTCAACTCTGAGATGCTGTAGAGCATGACTGTATTTTGGGTTACACGCAATAGGAGAAAGAACGCAGCCATGGAGCATTTGCCTGTTTTCCTTTGCTTTCCTTCTTTTAATCAACATTTGTTTTCTCTGTCATCTGATGTCCTTACCAGAGATATGAGAAGTTAAATGTTTACAGCAGCTTGTAAAGACACACTGAATCCCATTAACAATTCCCTTGGGAATTCCATCTGTCTGATTCAGTTTTCAAGGAACCACAAGTTTTCTATGAATACACATAACACTACAGTCCCATGTTCAAACTATTTTCCCTCAGTTTCAAACCCAATGCCAGCATAAGTAAATTCAATTTGCTGTACTCTTTTGTTCCATTGACTTTACCAAGACAGCCAAGTAAAATAGTCAGCAATGTCTGAGTGATTGCTGGATATTATTTATTTGATACAAAATCAGCACTGAATGAATTGGCAAACTAATCAGCACATGCTACTATTACCTTGAACAGATTTAAGCTATTCCATGTCAAACTATAGCTTAGTGTTGGACAACTTCAATCACTGGGTGAATGCACAAAGCTTACACATGTGCAAAGCATCAGGAATGATCTTCATAAAAAATAACATTAGTGATTAATAGGAACAAAGTGGATTCTGGAGACATTCTTCACATTTCATACAAAGGCCAGAAATTGGTATGAAGTTGAGCTGAAATGCATTATAACATGGAGGAAAAGGCAATCATCAATATATTTCATTTATTGGACTACTCCGTTACTGACATTTGGTAAAATCAGAAATCATGAGACTGTTGCATTTCACAGGCAACAGTAGGACTAGGAGTAAGATCACTTAACAGCATGCTCAGAAAGGCAACAAGATAGAAGTGCACAGGGATTGAAGCATTTTCTCATTGAAGCTTCAAAATAGCAAATTCTTCCCCTCTTCTCACAGAGATTTAGAAACGTGTGCTTCAGGGGCATACATAAGCAAATTCTTTCAGTCCCTCTTCTTAGAGCAATGCCAGAGGGCACAGAAGGATGAAATACCCTCACTGATATGAGGATGTGGGACTGAAGAGTTGGTAACAGGCTCAGAAGGAACCAGCTAGGACTCGGTTCCCTCTGACTGCAGGAGCTGGCCATCATAGCCCATCATTAAAACGGTAACCCTCTTTCACGTGCAAACCAAAGCAATAGTCCAGCTTCCATAGTCGAACTTCTCTACTACTTTATTGCTTTCTAGTCAGCAGACACAAAGCACTGCATTTTTGACCTGTTAGCAAAAGCACTTAATAGGGTTCCTAATTGCTCTTTTATTAAACATGTACATCTTATGCCTGCATCTGACAGTAGAATATCCAAGAAAACATTGCTATCTACACCAAAGAATTCACTGTTCAAAGGGATATTCTGCATCATTTCCCAGCCTCTGTAATTTACTTATTTGCAGGATTCTGTGTTTGAGACTTCTCCAATATCCAGATGCTGCATTTCATCTTTCTTAATCTATTCCAAATAGAACCATCATAAATTATAATAAGTAACTCTGAATGGCAGATTTCTGAGGCAAACACATGATTTATGACTTAGCTTTAAAAAGGCCTCTAACATTTAATATTCAAACTACTGTCAAACATTCTCAGAAGTCAACACACTGATTGGGACTTCTGGATTTTATGCAAAAATGGCTGATAACTAGACATACAAAGGCATTCCTTTAATTTGGGGGAGGATTATTCATCCAGTTCTGAGGTAACAGGTTTGGCTCACAAATCAGCCTCATCACCAGCTCTTTCCCCACAAAGACACCTCACGAGAAATGCAGGTGTTTCACTTGTACTGTTGCTCCAGTGGGCAAAACTAAACCAATATCCTCACAAGTAAAACTGACTCAGTAACATTTACAGCATCACTACGTATTTTATCCTTGCACACATACCCTGATAGGACACAGCATTTGCATCTTCTCTCATCCCAGAAATACATGAATAAATGTTTCCATCCACAAACATTATATTTGGAGCTTTTCATTTCCTCTTTTCACACGATGAATAGCTTCATATATCACAATTAACTCTTTCACTCTTCTTGTACAGAATATACAATCATATTTATACTCTTAAACTTCGCTTTGATGACTATATCAGCTATTTCTATATTCTTTAACATACATATACAGGACAAGAAGAGATTAGAAATTTTCTGTATATTACTCTGATGATATTCACTGGTCACCACACAGTGAAGTGTGGTCCTATTTAAATAATTAGTCAAAGAAAAGGATGACTTATAAAAATTATTATTGATCTAGAGAGGCTTATTCATCATATTGCATGTAGGGGAAATAAACTCTTCAGCTTAATGTACGTCAGAAAAATCTTTTTCTTTTTTTTTATTTTTTTTAATTGTGATTGAGATGAATCATTTGTTCATGCCAGGCTTGTTTTATAGCTGTTCACCCCTGACAAGCTCCTGGAACCCTGAGCACCCCAAGACCAGGAAACACAAGATAGAAGTTCTCCACCGGACTATGCTTTGGTGCACCCGAATTTTGCTTTACATATCTTCAGAAAGCTCAAATTCTAGACTTTTGATACCATCAGAACATGGCCTTTCTTCTAGGACAAACTAATCACAAAATGTGTTCTCACCCCTAAATTGTAAAGTGGTCTGCAGGAAATTAGCTGTAAAAGAGAAGGGAGGCTTTTGTGGCAGAGCTGAAAGCTTATGAAAAATAAATTACAGGAGAAACATTTTTAATAGACATGCTTAATGTTTTTTTTATTGGTGAGGATGCTGAAGTGGCTGCCAATTCAACTTTGCATCCAAATTGTCAAACATAATTGCTTGTATATGTGACATAATAAAAATCCTCATTGTAAAAGTCTTAAGAACGCTAAGTAATGTAACACTGGCTTTTACAGCACTAAAAAGAAATAATAGACTTGTGTCCAGTTATCATATTCAGAGAAATGCAGAAAACCCATTAGATTTCATCAAAGACAGACAAATCGTTAAATGGTTTTTGGCACTTTGATCCACACAAAAGACAGAAATCATTTCTTGGGAACATTTTCAATTTAAACTTGTCTCATTAAAATATGCTCTTCAAAGTGTGCATTAAAATAAAAGCTATATTCAAATGCAAACACTCGACTAATAATTTTTCCATGTTGATAATTGTATTAATCGGGGAGCAATCTATGCATCTGTGATATTGTTGTGACCTCTTCAGCTGAAAGCAACTTCTAATAGGCACTCTGAAAATTCAAGAGTCATTGACTTGAGTGCAAGAATGTTCTATTTACAAAGAAACGTGTTCAGCTGGTAAACAGGAGAAAAGAATTCAAGATAATCTGAAAGATGAAGCAAACAAACCAGAATCAATTGAGTCATAATAGGGAACTGGAGTAGCAAAAACAATTTAAACGGCTCTCCTGCTGCCACAACCCATCCAACATGAAAGTTTAACTTCTTGCCTTAAGCAGAGAGTTGTCCTTTCAAAAACTTTCAGTCTAACCTCAACACATTTGGAAACTTAGGAAGTGCATGGTCTGCTTCCAAGGAGAAAATCAGACAGGAAAAAAACAAAACTAAAAGACTCCCACAAGTATACTGAGAAAAAAAAATCTGAAAGGTAATGCCATGTTTGTGGAGAATAACTAAAGGAAAAACAGATTAGAAAACAGAAAAGTTATAATAAAGATTCAAGGTTACAAAATATAAGCTTTACCCAGGTTAGACCCCCTTTGACAACACCAGGAAAAGGGAGCAAGAGGAAATTTTGTAGTAAGATATGCATGATGTCCTCTCTCTCTCTAACTTATCCCTAAATTAAAAATCAGCACAAAGAAGAGTAGGTAAAAGCAAAATGGAAGTTTCTTTTTTTTTTTTTAAGTGAAATAAAAAGCTGCCGAAGGAGCAGTCAGCAGGAAAAGGATAGCCTCATACTTCATCATGCTTTGAAAATACTGCCTGATTTAAGTATTTCATTTATGCAGAGTAAGAAGTTCATATTAACTCTTCAAAAATAAATCTTGTATGTCAGCCTTTATGGCTTCAAAGCAGTACAGAGAATAATCCATTCCTCATAAAAACAAATAATGTCCTCATAGCACACACAAGCTGTGACTTCATTTTGGAAAGGAATATTCCATCTGTATTCCATCTGAAAGTAAGTGCCACACTCCAAGTGTCCTCAACAGTTAGTCTTTAGAGGAAAGAGAGCACAAGGTTCATACAACCTAATATTTAAGAATGTAACTTGGTTTACTCAGGAAGCAAATCCAGGAGAGTTACATCAGACTCACAGTATCAGTACAAGAACTCACTTCCATGACAACTGTTCCAACCCCTTTCCCTCTTCAACAGTAAAGGCATTAAAAATAATCAGATAAAGGTAAGTTACATGATCATAGGTAAATCACATGATCATAAAGACAGCAGCCACTGCTCCAAATTAATATGAAACTAGGGAAAATATTCACTAAATGTCCACCTTCATGTGCTTTTTCTTTTAAATTCTGGTCTGGTACCAACCTCCACATCAAAGCAAATTTGAAGACCTAAATTAAGAGAGAATTCAAGAACAGATGCAGCAAGTAGCAAGGAGGAGGATTTAATTTTTATTATAAAAAGGTAAAAATAGAAATTACATACTTATGAGAATTGCCTTCTGGACACTATTTAGCTATTGTCTGGCAGTAATTTACCTCAGGCTTCACAGCAATAAGTTTAAATGCATGAGTTGATACACTCTGAGTTTAAAGATCACCTCCAAGTTACGATAGCTAATGTCCTCTTTAATTTTCTGTAACAAAACCTTCAGTTAGGAACAATTGCTATTGCTATAAACCTTCATTCTGAGGACACACAAAGTAAGATATTGCTTCAGTGCTGAGCCTGCAAATAGCCCAGGTAGGATGTGTTGACAGTGATGAAAATGAACTCTAAGGAGCAGAGACATTCTGAGCCTGTTCTGCACTCAGGAGGCAGGATCCCCTCCAGACTGGCCCTAGAGCAGACACCAACAGGAGGCCAGTCCTTCACAGTATATATAGAGATAACACGTATATACAGAGCCTTTACCTTCCTCAGTTTATGACTTGCTTACATGTATTATCATTCTTAGAAAAAGCTTATCTTCACTCCCCCCTGTGCCAGCTATTATCATCAAATTCTAACAGCTCATCTCCTCTCCTGTGTCTGGATTTGATTTCCTACTTCCTTGATCTGCTTCTATCTTGCCTCCAAAGGAGGGTGAAAAAAAGAGAACAAAACAATCAATACAAGATGCAGGTTTCAAGCAGAGTTTCACAGTATCTCAGTGGTCAAACTGGACAGGTAAGGGCAGGGAGGATTCATACAGGGGATCAGCTGTACCTCTGTCATCACCTTATTCAGCCTCCTTTACACCCAGAAAAGCAAGTCCTCTCCTTAAGTTTTACAATTTAAATATTTGTACAAAGTTCTGTATTCCCTTAACACTCATCACTTCTGTTCTCAACCTGTATCTATTGCACTTTGCTCATTAATCAGTCCTGGTGATTTTTACACCCTAGTTCTGAAAGAAGGCTAAAAACTTTTACAAGGAAAAGAATTCTAAAGCTTTAGAACATACTTAAAGCCACAAAACCTCTCAATACATAATTGCTACAAATTGCAACTTCCTTAAAACCGGGCCCTTTAACCAACTCGCTCTCAAAATGTTTCTTTACCCAAAACCTTACCACGCTCAAAAAGGTTTTTTCCTGTGTAATTACTTAAATTCCAGTCCCTTGTCCATAAAGGTCTTAAAAAAAATAATTAAGTGCTATACTCCAGAGGATTCCATCACAAAGCTGCAGAATGGAGCAGTAGGAAAACTGATCCTACACATACTGGGATAAGACGTGAGATCTGTAGAACAACTCAGGAAAGCCCATGTAATTTCCTTGAACTGTTCCCTTCCCTAGGCTTTTTGCTCAGTTGACAGCAAGGCTATGCCCTTGGTCTCAGCACCTCATACAACAGTTTCCTCTGTTGTATGTAAGGAACTCTTTTTGTGGCAAGTTTTTGGATTTCAAGACTCCATGAAAAACTTCAAGTCCATCTTTACTTTGCTCAGCAGAGACAATAGTGCCTTCTAACTAAAATATGAGATACTGCAAAATATCTAGTTATAAATGGCACAGTATGTATGTTTGTCAATAAATCCATACTTCCATTACGCTCAAAATAAACAAGAGAGCTACACTGAGAGGAAGATTTTCCACTCTTCTACTAGGACAAAGAATATTATCAACTTCAAATTTTACATTACAACACTATGACATCATTAGCATGGAGTTACACATGTAGCTATTATGTTTTAAATAAAATAAACATTTGAAAAGCTGAAATAAAAAGGATGGGGTGCACTCTAATAGTTACACAGTACATGGATGTGTGCAGAGAAGCACTGGGGCACATCCTGCTGAAAGGTTTTAGGTCATTAGGAGAAAGTAAAGGAACAGCAGTCTGTCCTCCAGCAGCCAGCCACAGACTTGGCAAGCACTCCCTTCATCTCAGTGTTAAATAATGCTCTAGAGAACTGCAGAAGACATACAGAAAATCAAGATTTTAACTGGAACAGACAAAGAAATAATGAAAATGAACTCAGACACTTAGAAAACAAAACTGAACAGACAGGGAAATTAAACGGAAAGAGGAAATTCAAAATTATTGTGCAGGGCACCTTTGGATAACTAAGCATTTAAGTGCTATCCTGATGAGCAGAAACTTCATTAATCTTTTCTGACAAGTGACTTGCAAGAAACAGTCGTGGCAATATTTCTGCTTCTAAAGGAAACTTCCATAAACAGTAGTGGCTGCAACTGAACCAATATGGTCAAGCCCACCAAGAACACAATAAAATAGCTTTAAGGAATTGCAAACATAAATCTCTCTCCCGCACCATTATTTTCTTCCCCAGTGCCAAGTTTCATGGGGCATACCATCAAACAGACACTGCTGCAGTGCCGTTGACCCCAGCAGAGCTTATATGAAACTACATCATGTCTGACCCTTAATTTGGGTGTGTTTGTCCTTTTAAAAAATATTCTCTTCCCTCATAACTCACGTGCTGTTCCAAAATTAGAAAAGCAAAGAGTTTTTTGGGGGTTTTTTCAACCAGAAAATATGTCTGTTCGTATTTTGAAATTATGTATTTTTCTCCCTTTGCACATAGTCTTCCCTTAGGGCAGCATCTCCAAGATGGGGCAAGGATAGTGGCAGGGGAAGGCAGGAGGAAGCCTTGACACTGCCTCTCAGTCTTCCTCCTCCTCCATAAAGCAGATCAGATGTTTTTAAGGCAAAACACTGAGCTTGCTTGGAATGTCTGGGCTTTTCCTTGAACTTGCCACCAGAGGGAAAGAGGAATGGATGGCAGGGGGAGAAAGACAATGTGACCCAGAGAACAAGGCCAAAAACAGTTTCATGTCCTCTTTTACTGTGACAAAGAAACAATCCGACTGTAAAATACTGAAACAACAGTTTGGCTCTACAGTGAAGTTATTAAAAGGTGTCTTTCATTTTAATTCTATGTGAGAGGCAAATTACCTTTGGATGAACAACTGTGATCATGCCATAAATGAAAGCAGGAGCTGGCCTCTCCTCTATGTAGAAAAGGGACAAAAAATAAAAGGTTTCCTTCATGGGAGTACACACAATTTGATCACAGTGACACTAATTAGTTCAAAAGCTTATCTGCTTTCATTTCCAGGAAGTTTGCTTTCTTAGAGCCAGCTCTAAGATGGATGTTTATGCCCTTAAATTGGGCATAAAGCCCAATCCTGAGAGCTTCTGCAGACATCTAGAAAGCTGGAGAAAAATCAGCTTTGACTTTTTTTTTATGGAAGAAAAAAAAGACAACAAACCTTCAGATTGAGACACAATACAATAACTGTGGCCCACAGGGAGAGGAAAGAACAGCTGCAGGCACCCATCCATTGTTGCTTTCTTACAATACGAACATTTTAACTGCTTCACCAAAAGTGTGGTCTATATAGCCACAAACACACCATCTACAAGTAACATGGTGTTCATCTTAAGTGAGAACAAACATCAACCTCTGAATACACACAAAAAAAAGTGCACGAACAAAATACAGACTTTTCCTCCTTAAAAGTATAGATTTTTACTTTGTATAGAACAAGGTCAGCATTGTGGGTGTTGTTTTAGAAGAAAAAGAATTTAATTAGAACATTTTTTATTGAATTAAGTACAAGACAGAGCAGTTCATTTAATTTGGTAAACTCAACAATAAAGAGAGCTGCAAATATCAGATCTTTCTAACAACAGTATTTAGGCTCACCCCTCAAATCAGCAGCTGGAACACAAATCAATCACAGGCTGAGAAACACTCGAGCAGCCTGACTCCAGGAAACCCGGAGCAGTGGCACAAATGCACATTACATATTCTGCAAGGTTAAATTAATGGGAAGTAAATTCCTCAAGTTATGTAAATAAATTATAGTAATGTTGTCTGACAGCTTGTATTAAGTAAGATTAATTCAGCAAGTACAAAACATTCAGGGGTCTTAGCACACCCATGTATTCCAACACATCCTACAAAACTTGAGACCCAAGGAAGATGCTGCAGCCTGGGAGCCCATGGAGGGCAGCCAATGCCTGGCTGCTCAGCAGCAGCAGGGCTCTTGCATGGCTCTGGAAAAGCTCATTTCTGAGGCTCACAGCCCATCTGATCACACTCTGCAGATAGAGTGCACGCCCGCAACACCCGCAAGGAAGTGATACCCAGAATTCTGCAGAACTACTGGAAAAGGCAGAAGCTTGAGAAGTGAAGCAGACACTCCTCTGCCACTTACACAACAGCAAACTGACCACCCAGCAGATCTATCAGCTGTCTTATCTGTGGAGCAGACAAACCAGAGAACTTCTGGGTAACTCAGAGGAATAGAAAATGGTTTTTCAAATTTCAAGATCTTCCTTCCTCTCGTGCATTTTTTTTAAACCATATTCTTTCACAATCAAGACATCTAACACAGCAAACCAGAATTCCACCAGGATATAGCAGCAGAGGATCCCTCCTCTATAATTAACATGGATATTTCCATTTTTCTCTAACATTGTGAAAAGCTTCTTAACCCAAGATACTCTTTAGGGGGAAATTGATACAATTCCATCAAAGCCACCATAAAAGAATTCATCTTTTGTCCTATTCTCCTCCTTCAGATGGGCTTGGTATCCAGCTCCTGAAAGGTCCATTCTCTTTTTTGCTTTCATACTTTCTCTTTTCTACTTTTCTACACAGAAAAGTGTATTAAAAACAAAGCACCACATAGTCACACATACCCACACTGCTACAGAAAAAGGAGAGCAATACACTGAACTTCAGGCTTTTGAAACTCAGCCCCAACCATTTTATTACACAAAAAAACCCACCAAAAAAACCCAAAGTAGTAAAGAATGGATTTTATTCCAGTGATTGTGTATAATTGTATTCAGTTTATAAACAAATTAGAAAATAATTTCATTAAAGGAAGGGTAAGTATAAAAAAGGTTCAATTGGAAACCTCAAAGTAAACCTAACTATGGATCACTAGAAAACTAAAGATGTGGAGGCACTAAAAACAGCACTCTGCCCAAAACTATGAACCACTCATTCCACAATATATTACCATTAGATTAAGACTGACTTGATCCAGCTATCTCTTTGCAGGCATGACTCAACTCTAGCAAGTAAAATTGTTCTGCTCTTGTTAGGTTTAATCCTACTTCTTAATCTTCATTTCAACTTTCATCTTAAATTTCCTGCTTTCAAGTATCAAGCCAAACTGATTTGATGCTTAATGCTTGACAAATAAATAATGAGCCTTTGAATTAGCCCACGTGTGATAAGGCAATGATCCCATTATTTCTAACATTCTTATAATCAGGCAATGATTAAATTATTTCTAATGTCCTCAACATGAATGCAAAAATACACTAAAAAGATCTTTAACAAAGCTCCCCACCATGTTTTTTTATTAAATGCTCTTAATTTGAGTGTTTTATCACATGATTACACTAGCTGGGCCATAAGAGCTTATTTTAATGAGAATTGGAAGAGCTCAAACAGTGGGTGTTCTGCATATCTCTTTGACATCTTTACAACCATTTGCCATTTTGAGCATGATTAGCTGAATAGCAACTATTAGAAAGGTTGATTAATACTTTTTAAATATTCCAAATCTTGGATAGCACTCAGCTTCCTTTCTTGGGGAACAGACTGAAACAAAGACTTCCACTATTTCCACTCGAGGAGAGAGCACAAAGTAATGTGGGTAACAAAGAAAAGACCTCACGCTCAGCTCACTGCCTGCACCACTGACACTTCTATTTACAGAGGGCTGGACTCATATATGATATCCAAGGACTTATCTTAATTAATATCACGTCCACATTAGCAGTGTGAGCACAGTTCCAGTTAAAGAAATGGTGTAGGCAGTGTGGTTTCAATGGGTGCCTCGAGGACACTGCTGATGATACTAGACACCTATTAAAGTGCTGAGAATCAACATGAAACGCCATTTAACATCCTATTTAAAAAAAAAAAAAGTTAAAAAAATCTCCACATATTGAGCTTGCAGAACAAAGACATGCATTAAAAGCTCTGATAAGGGTATTAAAAGGCAATATTTGATGTATGCCTATCTAGTACTTTAATATTGAATCTGGCTGTGATATGAGTTGCACGAGTTAAAATTACATATTTCTCTTTTTCCTTGAATCAGAGGAGACAGTTACAGGAAAAATCAATATCTAAAAGCTACAAAGCCAAAAATCTTCCTTCAGCACTAAGAGCCCATGGTGATAAAGGCCATGAAATAAAGGTCAGAATATATAAAATAGACATTAGATGCAGAGAGACATTTGTAACACGTACTGGGACTAGTAATGCCTTGCTCTTACAGCGGTTTACCCTAAGAGCTGCTCCTGCCAGCAGAACATACCCTGTTCTCTCCATGAGCCCACAGGAATGCAGAACATGCCAAACGTAACTTGCCTGAACTGTGTGCCAGGATTGTGGGAAAGAGCTGGGAAAAACTGCACTGTGGGCACTAAAACCAAGCAAACACATTTTGTCATTTGCCCCACTATTCTTCCCTAAGGCTAAAACCACCCCTATGAACATACTCCTCCAGAGGAATTTTGGGATGCTTCAAGTCTCTGCAGGTGTCAAAGGAAAAGGTTGAAGGCTTCATAACTCACCAGCCAGCAAGCCATATCTTAACATGCTTTTCCATCAGCTATAGCTCATGAGGGGTATGTAATGCTTCATTGAGAGAGATGGGGAAAACAAGGAGAGATGCAGAGGTATGGAGAAGACAGCACATGATTTTTTGGAATTAAGGAAACAAAGTTCAGGGAAATATGCCGTGCTCCAAATCTACTTGGATTTTAGACTGTCACTGGTAGATAAGACTAATCCCCAGCTTCTTCATGTTCATGTGCACTAATTGTTTTGTATTAAGATCAGAGGAAAACCTTAATTGTGTTTGCCCCATCAAAGAGCATTTAAAAAAGGCCAAAAAAAAAGAGGTAGAGAAAGAACAAGATGGAAAAAATCAGAGAACTGGCATTACTGGTGTTTCTGTGGGGAAGGTGTCGGAAGGAAGGCTGTTGTCAGTCCAAATTCACCGGCAATTTCCTCTATGCCTATGCAGTTTACTCGGGTGTGTCTCCACTTTTAAGGAGAAAGGGGCAGAAAACAAGACTGGAAAGAGGCCCAGAGGAAGAGATGTAAGGGAACTGGAATGAGAAATGGAGATCAGTGCAAAGGGGAAGAGTGTGACAATAGTAACAGAGATCAGCAAGTGAAGTGGAGATCTACAAACAGGGATAAAGGGAAAGGGGAATATAAATCAAAACACATTCATAACTACTATGTACGTATTACCAATTTCTTGTATTGCCTGTCAGAAGACGACAGAGCAGGAGGGGAAAGGAAGCATTCGCAAGAGACTTGCCTATTTCTTTTGAGGTAGGGGTAGGTGAACTGCCTTTTTAAATATATAACATAGTTCTTCATTGCTCCCAGTCTCTGTTCTCACTACTCCTAAAAGAAGTTGTATTTATCATGACTATATGACAACTGTGAAAGAACAAAATTTATATTTTGTGCCCCAAGCACTGAGGGTGGCAGAACATACTGATGCTGGGGAAAGGGTTCAGTTTGAAACACACAGAAAATAAATGGTATGTGTAGGAGACTGGAGAGGAGGTTACATTTACTTTTGAAAAATTAAGAAGACAAACAGCTCCTTATTCGAGATGACCTTGCAAGTCCTACCCTCAAGCGTCTGACACTTGCAGATGGGAGCACAAGGCATTGCCTTCCTTGGCCTGTGCTGGTACAGGGGCTATTTGTGAAAATGTCAGAGCAGCACCGGAACCATGAAATTTTCCCACAAGTTAGTCATTCCTTATTAGCCTCATACATCTTTAGCTTTTATATCACAATCATAAAAACTTTCTCCACCAAGCTTCCCTGTGTAACTGCCTCCACAATCAGACAAGTTTGCCTACAGCAAAGCAGGTACTAAATAAAGAACCTTCCCTTGCTTTGTGTGCATAGGGAAATCATATTTCTGCAGACAATCGCTCTTCATTTTTCATGAGGGGAATAGAATCACCAAAACCATTTAGTCTCCATGAAAGAGCAGTGAACATGCTTGTCATTTTGCAGCAGGATGCTGAGCTGCAGGTGGAATGGCTGCCAGGGCTCCAGGCATTGCCACCATCCCTGCTTACATGTTTAAAGGCACGGAGAACATCATCCTAACAACTCACAGGTAAGTATCCACACCATCATAGGTATTTTCCAGCAGCAAAACGAAGTCCCTTGCCTGGATGCAGTTAGTGCTTAACCTGATGGCACAACTTAAACATATTCCCTGAAAAAAGTTAGATAATACGCAAATATGAATGGAGTTCTCAACTCATGGGAAGTCAATACATCTTCACTGTATCACCTGGATCCAGCACTAGATGTAATAAGACAAAGGACACTTCAGAAGTGATCTGGAGCTACAGGCATCAATAGATGGATGCCATTAAAAAACATTTATCAGAACACTGTCAAAAGGGCTTTAATTTTGACAGTGCATAGGTGGCCCTTGGTAAGATTCTGGGTCGGAAAACACACGGAAGTGGCCAACAGCCACATTTGTACCCACACTGTTCAGCTAGCTATTATGACAAGCAGCATCAGAATTTTCTGTGTCCTGAGTGTGCTTCCTCTGAACAGCTCTGCAAAGAAATGGAAAGGACAAGAAGCATTTACCCATAGGAAAAGATAAATCCAGTATCACAATCATTTAATGAGGACTACAAATCCTACCAAGTGCTTTTTCATTTATAAGCCCTAGATAAAGGGGCAGGACAAAGCATGGTTTCCCTCCACAATGCTCCAGACAAAGACAATGCCAATTTTGGCCTCATGACAATATGCTAATACAAGTGGATCTGCAATAAAGCCTTGATGAAGAACACCACAGAGTATATGTTTTAGTGACTGTGTCACAAAACCGATATGCTTTAGCAGTATAATTCCCTGTCATTATAGTCATGCTTCAGTGAGGTGGAGTCATTTTCTCATGACAACTCTTAACAGTATTATTCAATTTCTTTTATGCTGTGTAATAAACAGGAGTCTCAGTTACTTTATTTGGCAGATGCTGGAGCAGAACCAAGCCTGTTGTTCTTTGCCACTGAAGCTGTTCCGCTGCTTTAAAAAGAATTTTCATGTGCTATTTTCTCCTTACCAGATCAGTCAATGGGACATTTCCAAGACAATTTTTATATTATCTGGATCACAATAAAATACGTTATAGATAGAGGAAACAAACTGGATTAGAACAAACTACAAATTAACTCCCACACTCCTCTTGCCTGATCTCTTGAGTCTGAGATTCTGGAAAAACAAACCAACCAAATCTGTTATTGCAGGACACAGAAGAAGCCCTGCTCAAATGGAAAATCATTCTCCAAGTTCTCTCACTAAGAAAACAATTTGCAGCATCATCTTCACACAGTAACTACCACAGAATCCTCAAATGCAGTCAGCCCTTGAATACCACGGTGCAAATTTGCCCCTCACCCTCACACCATCCCCCAGTGCTCCAGTGCTGTTTCAGCACTGCCTTGCTGTGTATCAGTTTGTGTCAGCACTTCCCAGTGCCCATGGCCACCGCATGCCAGGAAAAAAACGTATTCCACTCAGCCGGGGACACTGGTGCAGAGCCTCCCACACTGCCGTCCTGGTGTCTCTCGGGGTGGGTAAACCTGGTCTTTCCATACTCAGGGTAGACATCTTCCCTGAGAAAGCCTCAGACACCACGTCTAACCTGAGAGTGTGTAAATCTTTCATAACTACATGAAGCCTCCTCGCTCGGGGCAGAGTGGCCGAGGCACCAGGGGGACCTGGCGAGGCTATGTCCCTCTGAGCAGAGCAGAGCAGGGCAGGCACCGCTCAAGCTCCCTCCAAGCAAAGTGGGGTGGGCACAGCACAGGCACAGCAGTACACCTATGGTCCATGCGGCGTGGCATGGGGGTGATTTGAATATTCATTACGATCTAATTTGAATATTCATGACATTCAGTTCGCACAGGCGCAGTCACGAAATGGGCCTCCTTAATCGCTGGGAAATCACACCCCATAAAGGTGAAGCTGCTATCTGGGAGGCACGAAGTGGAGAGGGCTTACTGTATGTATCAACATGCATCTGGAGAAACTTCTATTGACATAGATCAATAAATTGAGATAAAATCAGAAACAGAAACAGCCCAGGCTGTACCCAGCTGGCAGCACATACAAGCTGAGCTTGACATTCTGCACCCTCATTCTGGAAATAAAATTGAAGAATACAATGATTACACATTTTGCCTCCAGGTTACCTTTGCTTCCCTCTTCCCCATGTCCCACTCAGACTGTTGACTAACAGGCAGAATTCAGCAGAAACACAACCTCAGCCACGTGGTTCCTCATCTACTCAGGGCTTCCAGTGCTGTATTCAATGTTCAGCTTCACTGTGCTGCTGTAGCTTACAGAACCTTTCTACAAACATGAAAGCATGAGAGCTGACTTTTACACATTATTTGAAAATTAATTTCCACTCTCCAGGATAGCACTGAATGAAGAACAAGCAAAGCCATGTGTTCACATCCCAGCTGTCTCAAGTAAAACAATCAAGTTTATTGTTTGCCTTTCAAAAGGCAGAAAAAGCCCCACTACCTATTCTCTGAGAAATGCTTAAGTTACAGAGCAGATGCTTCCCCTTGTCAGCTAACAGAGCAGGACTGAGGGGTGAAGGCTTTCCTGGTTCTGGGCTTCCTTTATCCTTGATCTCCCCAGCAGCCATGCTAGCCTTTGCCAAATCATTTAGGTTACAGGAGCAGAGACCCAAATCGGGATACAGCTGTGAATTTAAGAATTGGGGAAAATTACCTATTTCAGCTGCCATAGAATGCAATTATTAGAAAATAACATTTATCTGCAATTTCCCAAGTGCCAGAATCTGTCAAGAGAAACCAACTTGTATGACTAGAGTTTACATTTAGATTGACTTGATAATTCTTCTTGCACCTATAACCTGTGTCTGTCAGTGAGAGTGCATACCTTCAGTTCTCTGTACAGAGCTCCAGTGCAAAGAAAAATACCTTGCTAGTAGCTTTCACCACATGTTAGTTTGCATTATCAGCCCAGACATGTTGAACTAGTGAACCATGGACACTTACCCTCTTAACCTGCTTCAAACACTGCAAGAGCTGATAAGAGACTTGCTATCCAAACTGATAGACAGCAAATATTTATTTTCCCTTTTCCCCATACATTAGGGCAGATTAAGTTGCATTTTGCAGTGTAGTGTAGAGTCAGTGCGGTGATGTAGTGCAGTGTCACATCACAACAGGACATGATGAGGGGCAGCCGGATTTGTTAGCAATCCATTATTCCAGTGAGGTCTCCAAGCTGATATCTACTTAACGTCTATAGTGTCGCCATCAATTAGTGTCAAGTTGACAAAGCTATACATATGTATATGTTTATTTTCTCTTTACATATGTATGCCTGCGTGAAGAACAGCTATCTGCTCAGCAATCAATGCCCCTTTAATCAGTTCCTCATTAAATACAAACATCCACATCTTCACACTTTGCTTTACCTCATCATGACTACAAAGATCCCTTTAAGATGAATAAATCGGCCTTTTAACAGAACAGTTCATCTGCTGGAGGAGGGAAGAGGACAAGAGGAAGACACCAATTGTGCAAGTGAGAGTTATGAGACAGGAAAAGTCTTTGCACCCTTTAAAAAGGTTGTTAATCAAAGTACTAAGTCATCCTCAGCACTTGAGAATCTGAGAAAAAGCTTATTACATGAAAAGCGCTTGACAAATCTGGTACCTTNGGGTGGGCACAGCACAGGCACAGCAGTACACCTATGGTCCATGCGGCGTGGCATGGGGGTGATTTGAATATTCATTACGATCTAATTTGAATATTCATGACATTCAGTTCGCACAGGCGCAGTCACGAAATGGGCCTCCTTAATCGCTGGGAAATCACACCCCATAAAGGTGAAGCTGCTATCTGGGAGGCACGAAGTGGAGAGGGCTTACTGTACGTATCAACATGCATCTGGAGAAACTTCTATTGACATAGATCAATAAATTGAGATAAAATCAGAAACAGAAACAGCCCAGGCTGTACCCAGCTGGCAGCACATACAAGCTGAGCTTGACATTCTGCACCCTCATTCTGGAAATAAAATTGAAGAATACAATGATTACACATTTTGCCTCCAGGTTACCTTTGCTTCCCTCTTCCCCATGTCCCACTCAGACTGTTGACTAACAGGCAGAATTCAGCAGAAACACAACCTCAGCCACGTGGTTCCTCATCTACTCAGGGCTTCCAGTGCTGTATTCAATGTTCAGCTTCACTGTGCTGCTGTAGCTTACAGAACCTTTCTACAAACATGAAAGCATGAGAGCTGACTTTTACACATTATTTGAAAATTAATTTCCACTCTCCAGGATAGCACTGAATGAAGAACAAGCAAAGCCATGTGTTCACATCCCAGCTGTCTCAAGTAAAACAATCAAGTTTATTGTTTGCCTTTCAAAAGGCAGAAAAAGCCCCACTACCTATTCTCTGAGAAATGCTTAAGTTACAGAGCAGATGCTTCCCCTTGTCAGCTAACAGAGCAGGACTGAGGGGTGAAGGCTTTCCTGGTTCTGGGCTTCCTTTATCCTTGATCTCCCCAGCAGCCATGCTAGCCTTTGCCAAATCATTTAGGTTACAGGAGCAGAGACCCAAATCGGGATACAGCTGTGAATTTAAGAATTGGGGAAAATTACCTATTTCAGCTGCCATAGAATGCAATTATTAGAAAATAACATTTATCTGCAATTTCCCAAGTGCCAGAATCTGTCAAGAGAAACCAACTTGTATGACTAGAGTTTACATTTAGATTGACTTGATAATTCTTCTTGCACCTATAACCTGTGTCTGTCAGTGAGAGTGCATACCTTCAGTTCTCTGTACAGAGCTCCAGTGCAAAGAAAAATACCTTGCTAGTAGCTTTCACCACATGTTAGTTTGCATTATCAGCCCAGACATGTTGAACTAGTGAACCATGGACACTTACCCTCTTAACCTGCTTCAAACACTGCAAGAGCTGATAAGAGACTTGCTATCCAAACTGATAGACAGCAAATATTTATTTTCCCTTTTCCCCATACATTAGCGCAGATTAAGTTGCATTTTGCAGTGTAGTGTAGAGTCAGTGCGGTGATGTAGTGCAGTGTCACATCACAACAGGACATGATGAGGGGCAGCCGGATTTGTTAGCAATCCATTATTCCAGTGAGCTCTCCAAGCTGATATCTACTTAACGTCTATAGTGTCTCCATCAATTAGTGTCAAGTTGACAAAGCTATACATATGTATATGTTTATTTTCTCTTTACATATGTATGCCTGCGTGAAGAACAGCTATCTGCTCAGCAATCAATGCCCCTTTAATCAGTTCCTCATTAAATACAAACATCCACATCTTCACACTTTGCTTTACCTCATCATGACTACAAAGATCCCTTTAAGATGAATAAATCGGCCTTTTAACAGAACAGTTCATCTGCTGGAGGAGGGAAGAGGACAAGAGGAAGACACCAATTGTGCAAGTGAGAGTTATGAGACAGGAAAAGTCTTTGCACCCTTTAAAAAGGTTGTTAATCAAAGTACTAAGTCATCCTCAGCACTTGAGAATCTGAGAAAAAGCTTATTACATGAAAAGCGCTTGACAAATCTGGTACCTTAGGTTTTCCCTTGAATTACGATAGAGGAATAACATTACTAGAGTGCACAGCACAGAGCTGAGCAGCAATAGTTTTTCAGACAGCATTGTTCCTAGCCACAAACCCAGAGAACAGAAGGAATGTATTTCTATTCCTCAGGAATACAAAAGACATAACAGAAAATGTCAAGATGTACTCGATGAAAGTTCCCATCAGTACTGTGTTATCACTGAATTTGAACTATTTAACAGAACTTAGTTCTTGCTTGCAAGTGCAGGTGATTATCAAAGACTCTCTACTTACATGCCGTGTTCACGGAAAAAATTAATATAGCTTTATAGTACCTTGAATCTATAAATTCTGTAGGAAACAAATGTACTTATTGTGTTAAGGCACAGCCTCCGGCTAGGTTAGCCACTAGGAAAGAGTATCACTCGGCTTCACTGACGAAAAGTCAAGCTAGAGAGAGTCAGCTCCACCCCCCTCAAGGGTGGAAGAGATCATTCCCAGAATGCCTAATTGGCAAATTCTCACTCTTAAATCAACCTGCAATTTTTTTCTAGCAAACAGGAAAAAATAACATCCTTAACTTTTCCAACCTGCTCTCCTAACAATGTTCCTAGGAATGAATTACAGTTGAATGAGGCACTGAAGGCTACACTTGTTAATACATTACTTAAAGTTCTCAGAAACTCGCACCCTTAGATAAAAACGGAAGCTTTTCACCCTTTTTTCCCCTCCTGAGCCAGGGAGCGATGATATGGTTTACAGGGTGACACAAAGATACCTGGATTTCTTAAAATCATTTCTGTAGGTTTGTCACTACAGCAGAGTTGAGAAGATGGGGGCAAATAGTATTTCTGCAGGAGCAAGAAACACTAACTGAATCTGCTCAAACTGGCACAGAGAGGATGGAAAAGGACAAAATTTGGGGTGAAGATTTTTTTCTCTGAATAAACGATCCCCGCATTTCCTGAAATGCCAGACGTGTTGCAAAAGGCTTACAAAATTACATCTAGAAGTTTTGTCCAGCTTGAAATAAAAAGCCCTGATTGACAGCAAAAATAGGTCTTTGCTAGCAATCAACATGCTTTGTTTTTCAGCCTCTCTGCATTTTGTGGACAACAGCCCAGATTTTGGCAGATTATTTCATTAGGGGAAGCTTGCAGTTTAACTGAACTGTGGTTCTCTCAACAGAAAATTGATATCAATCATTTCACATTTTTTAAGCAGACTGAATGATTCATCTCCAGGAAATACATATGAAAATCTGGAGTTACAGCAGATCAGACAAAATTAAAGGTACAAATCACTTGATTTTTGCCATATACACTGGTATGGCTTCACACACATACACAAAATAAAAAAAAAATTAAGTCACAGTATCACAGTATAGATAAGGCTGGAAAAGACCTTGAAGATCATCTAGTCCAACCTATAATCCAACTAACCTATCATCTACATCTAGATCATATCACTCAACACCTCATCCAGCCTACCCTTAAACACCTCCAGGGTTGGTGACTCAACTACCTCTGTGGGCAACCCATTCCACATCCGAATCACTCTTTCAGTAAAAAACCTTTTCCTAATATCAAGTCTAAACTTTCCCTGCTGAAGCTTAAGACTATGACCTCTCGTCCTGTCCCCAGAGACCAAGGAGAAAAGACCAACACACAGGTCTAAGTTTCTTTACTTATTTTCTTCCATATTTCATCATGAAGTTTGACTCCAAATTCATTCCCTACAATCCATTTGTATGCAGAAAGGTAGGAAGAACCCAAGCTATAGACAATTACCATGACTCAGCTAATGCTTTATGTCTTGTGTTCACAGGAGCTCACAGAAACCTTTGGGTGGCTGTTTCAGCTGGATTTTGCTCCCAGCATCCTGCTTAGATACAGAGGGCCAGAACAAAACAGCTTATTTCTGCCAGGGGTGGAGGGGAAAGGGCGTTTTATTACTAAAATTATAAATAGTTCAACACTGAATCATCAAGCCAGGCTTTCCAAAGAAACTACGTTTGTTCAGTATTTAAGTGTAGGCAACATCTCAGACCTCAATAAACACTCAAGTGAACAAATTTTATTCTCCAAACTCCACTGAACTCAACGGGGCAGAGAGCACAGTTTTCTCTCCCTGCATAGTTTAAAAGAGTCCTTGGTCTAATTTCCAACTGCAGTAGAAACACAATGCATATCTAATCCCTCTAATTTACCATTTAACTGGATCAACATTTAGACAACTTTCTACAAGATGTGACCTAGGTAAAGAAATAATTTTACCTGAATCCTCCAAATCTAGGTGCTCACTCCGAGTGAAAAGGGTCCTACATCTCCTCAGGTGTGGAACACAATAGGAGCAAACCCTTCCTACCCCCAACAGGGCTTTAAGAAACAGGTGAGTTAGATCTCATCAAGCGCTAGTCATGCCCACACCTGGTCACCGTTATTTTGTTTGCCCCCACCTGGTCACAGTCATGTTGTGACCCACAAAGCAGGGTAACACAGTGACTCCATTTGAAAGATGAGGTTTCATTCGCTCTCTGAGAATTTTTGTTCCTCTCTAAAAGAAACAAAAGGTTCCCCCTCCAACCCCCACCAGCATCTGTAATTTTCTTTGCAGGCGCTGTTTTACTTAGCCAAGGCATTGCTGGGTCAGACAGTCACTTTAAAACTAGAAGAAACCAGGTGCTTTTTATATAAACATAATTAAGCAATTTAATGAAAATCTGTTGAGTCCACCTCTCCCTGAGAATACACAGGACTCAGCTTGGTGTATTTCTGCTTGTTTTTCAGTTCATGCTGCACTTAAATGTAACTTTGCTGTCACCAACAGGTTGCCATGAGAATTAAATGTTTTTCATTTATTCTTTTTATTTTTTACTTCAGGCTAAAAATACAAATGTGACTCACCCAAACTTATTCTTAGTGAGTATTGTTTCAATTTGTAATTAGTCCTGTTAACTTTGATGTAATTAATGATGACTTAGTTAGTAATCTCTGACTAAGAGGGATAAATGTGGTATGCAAAGGCAGATTAAAGTTGCTGCTGTTCAAAACACCACAGACAAAGAAAGAACATAATTAAATTATCCATCTGATTTCCAAATTGTAACAGAGATGCAATGCACAGCATGTCACTTCTGGTTTTTCAGAGAGCTTATTCTTCTTTTATTATGAACAGAATCATCTCTATCCACTGCATGAGACAATTGATTGGCTTCAATATAACTGGATGTTTTGCCAGCCTTCACTATGCTCCCACTCGATATGTCATGTAAAATAATGTGCTGAAAACTGGCTGACCTACCTGTCTGCTTGGTGTTTATAAGGAGTTTGTCTCCATGGTATTTCAGTTCTTTATCAGAAAACAAAACAGGAGATACAGAAAGCCAAGGAAACCTTGAAAGGAAAGCCATAACAGTGATAAATAATATTTGAAGGCCCAGACACAATCCTGAGAGGCTAATGACATGTCAGTGCTCTTACTCTGCTTCCTGAGCAGACTTGGGAACACTGCAATTCTCTCCCTGCTTCCACCTTGCTCAGGGCATATATCCTGTTCTCCTCTCATCCTAAGCACACCACACACAAGGAGGCTGAGCTGCCAAGCAGTGTGCTGGCAGGGAGGACAGAGCCAGAGCATGACCCACCCTCATCACCTCCATCTGTACCCCAGCCTGTCCAGCCTGCTTCCTCCAGAGTCATGTCCTGACTTTGAATGGGGTAGAGTTAATTTCCTTCCTAGTAGCTGGTACAGCGCTGTATTTTGGATTTAGTATGAAAAAAATGTTGATACCACAGGGATGTTTTTGCTAAGCAGGGACTTTTCAGGTTTCAGTGCCCTGTCAGCACAGGTGCACGACAAGCCGGGAGGGAGCAGAGCCCGGAGAGCCGACCTGAATTGGCCAAAAGGATATTCCACATTATAAGATGTCATGTCCATTATGTAAACTGGGTGGAGTTGGCTGGGAGCTGGCGATTGCTGCTCAAGGACAGGCTGGGCATCAGTCAGTGGGTGGTGAGAGATCTCATTGTGCATCACCTGCTTCTCTAGGGTTTTAGTCCTCTCTCCCTGTCATTACAATTATCATTAGTAGTAATATATTTTATTTTATTTCAACTATTAAGCTCTTGGTATCTCACCCCATGAGATTTCCCTTTTTTTTTTGATTCTCCTCCCCTCTGGAGGGAAGGGAAGGCTACGTGTTACTTAGCTGCCAGATGGGATTAAACCACAATGAGACATTAATACTACAGACACAAAAAGTGACAGCTAAGTCCTGAAATGCTTGCAGGAAACTGCATGATAGCAGCTGTGTACAGGAGATCAGCCAGTGCACCGAAAGATGCAGGAACAGGCTGTGGATGGAGCCAGGCATTAGAGAGCACCACACATTGAGATCCAGGGCTCCATTTGCTACTGCTGGGGCCAAGCTACACCACTCATAAGAACTGAACCACGAGTTTGTAGCTGGGACAACTCCAGTTGTCACGAGTTAATTTGGTGTTTTACCCAAGGCCCAAGTATATCTTGTACAGAGTGCTCACTTTATCATGCATGAGGGGTCAAAGAACACAGAAACAAAATGAAAAGACTTGAAAAGCACACTTAAATTCTCAGTTTCTTTGCTCTCTCAGTTTGCATCTAATCAAAGTTCAAGGAAATGACAGGGAAAATGTTACCATTCTGTGGGAAGAGACACAAGTCTTTCTTATGGCTTTCTTTTGGCAAATCCAAGGGCATCAGAGAAGAAACAGAAGCTTCCTAAAATCTGGGTTCATGTGTAACACATGCGGGAAATTTAAACAACCTGCTTGGTTTCTAGAGATCTAGCACATATTAAAATAGAAGGAGGTTGGTCTGACAGGCTTCATGGCTTTCTGCAATATAGGCTCAAAAGTTTTGACAAAGTTAAACTGGGATCAGAGGGTCGCAGATGCCAAGACTACACAGCAGCTGCTTCTACTTCTGTTTGTTTCTTACTGGCCTCTATGAGCAGTGGTGCTAAGAGAGTCCCTGCAGAAGTTCACATGATGAAGAAGAGGGTAATGGCACAGATGTTGTCAGAGAGTGCCATATGGCCATGAAGCAAATTTTTTGATAAAGAAGTGGAGGCATCCAAGGAATATGCCCGATTAAGAGACTCCTCGGGAGGCTGCAGCTCATCCTCATGGCGCCTTCCCACACCCGAGGCACTGTCCAAAGCAATAGAGCAGGCTCTGTTCTGCACAGGTGAGACCCAAAGCAGCCCTGAGGCCTGCTGACAGGGCTTGCAGGAGGGAGCTCAGTGGCTTTGTCTCCTCAGATGGACTTTAAACCATGGCACTTAATACAGAATTTTTATAGTTCTTCAAAAACAAAGAAATTTCTGCTGTCCCTTGCTTTTCATCGCTCTACTTTATCCTCCTTGATTTATGTTGACTCATATTCTATTTTCTTAGACAGCTGTCTCCTCTGCTTGCACACTCATACTATCAACAACTATAACAAAATTAGGGTGTAATACTTAGAATGACATATGGCACAGCAATAAACAGATCACTAGAAAGGACCTTATACCACACAGTTTATTCCTTTTGGCAAACAGGAACAGGTTATGGAATAGAAGTGTGTCTACACCAGGATAAGTACATCTGCTGCCAAGTCTAAGAGGACAGTAGTGATTAAATGACACGAGTACTGCAGAAGTGGTACAACATTTATGTTTAGACAAGATTGTAGAACCCTCCAGCAACTGTTGTTTAAATGAGGATCAGGACAAGAACGAGAAGAAAACAGGAGTGGATGAATTTCAGAGAGCTGTCAGGTTAAAATGGCCTCAGTGCTGCAGTAGCTCTGTGCTGCCAGCTCACAGAGTTCAGTGTGCTTGGGAAACAGCTGAACACAAGACAGAACAACAAAAAAAGGGAACTCACTCACCACCAGGAAGGTTTTCCCTAGTGTCCTCAGCTAAAATGTTAACCTGGATGTCTTTCAGGATAAATATCTCAAGAGTTATTTGTACACAATGCTGCAGTGTTTACCTTTTGATTACAGATCTTTACACGCTGTCCATTATTATTGAATGCCAGGATGAAAGGCAGCCTAAGGGCCTGAATGCAATGTTCTGTCACAAAGAAAATACAGCAAAAGTAATGGCAGGCTCTGAAAGTAGAGATATATGAGCCTGGAAAGAAATATGAGCACAGTATCGGGGTTTCTTTTGCAGGGTGTTTGGCTTTTGCTTTAAGAGAAAATTCCATGATGTTTTGCCTGAACAGTCACATATAAAGCCTGGATTTGGATATAAATTGTGTGTGTATAAAATCCTCAAGACTAATTTCTGTGTCTTGCATTTGTGTCTGTACAAATGAAACGGGAAATACAAAAACATTAGTCTACCTGTCTTTCTATCTACAACCACAATGTACACTATACTTTTCTTTAAGCTATCTAGAAACCTTATTTTTAAGCATCTTAATGAATTTTGATTTGCATCTATACTCATTACAAATTACTTGTACAAAGTAGCTACAATATTTATTACTCTTCCAGCACAGGCACATAGTTCACTCCTTAGTCTCCTGCTAGAGTCATACAACTCATTTGCAATTTTTACGCCCATGTTCCAGCAGTCCAGACTTGGATTTTGAAAGGCCAAAGCCTGAGGCTGCTCCCAGAAAGCATTTTGATGTGTCGCCTGATAGAGATGATTCACATTATCAACAAGGTCACTTGTGAAGTGTTGACAGCAGCAGAGGTATCCAGACTTCTTTTTATGATTGCATCATGATACAGCCTCACTTAGCAGCATATGCTCCTCCATTGGTCAAATTCTGGCAAGATTTTTAATGAAAACCTTTCCACAGCTATTTATTAGTGCACCCATACTGCACTGCTTACTGCAGATTTCCTTAAATCTTGATCTTAAATGTTTATGTTTAGTTCTCTTTTACAGCATCTCAGTGCTTGCTGCAATACTTCTAAGAATACAAAGCCCATTTAATGCAGTTAAACCACTCTACCTGTTGACTAGATCCACTTGAAAATTCTCCTGCCCTGGGCCAGTTAGGCTACATACAAAATACCACAGCACCACCTGACATCACAGGACAAGACTAGGTTGTCTTGCAACTAGCACTGACTAGAGGTACGTGCAAATGTGGGCAGTAATCATTTTTCATACAGTCTTGCATTAGATTTGTCATTAATAAGAAATGAGAGTCATTAATACTATTAAAATCTAATTACATTAGCAACTTTCTATAAAGTTATATATAAGCAGTTAAGTATTGATATTTGTTTTTCCTAATGAGATTCAAAAGTCTAATTAAAAGTCTCTCGTTTGTGGTTAAAGTGGAATGAATCCCTGTAAGAAAACAAGACACTTCTAATAGCCAGAGATGGCATGTTTCCTTAAATATCACAACTATCTTCCTCTTCAGAACTTTAATCAGAGAAGAATGACAGAGGTAGCCAGAAAATCCAATACAAAATGCAACATAAGCACAACTGTGACCCCTTTTCTCCTCATTCCTCTCTCCATGCCCAGCTGTTTTTACAGGTTATAAGAACTGAGTAACAGTAATAAGGATTGGTATAAGAAAACCTTTTGATCCTTTAAAATAACACTGCTTAAGAGTATGATTTTGCAACATTTATCAGTCATGTTTAGGAAAGCTTTATTGTGGTCAGAGTTACAGTGGAATAAATTATTCCTCTCAAGAAATCAGAACAAGAGAGAGCAAGAAAGTCCAGTTTGCCCCACACAGCTTGTCAATATGCCTTATATTTCAGCACAGCCATTCTACCAACATTTGGCTAGTTTAAACTTGGGTCTCAATTTTATTTTGTAAGCATAAGTGGTAATAGATTGTAAGCTAAAAACTGCCATTGCCACCAGGAGCTTCCCAGCTCTAGAAAAAAACTGTCTTCAACCCAGTTAACATTTCCAAGAGACTTCTTACCCTTGCTTGTGTTGAACCCTGAATCTTGTCTGTGTAGCAGAAAACACTGGTAATGTGGAGAGAGGTGGGAGATGTAAGAAAGCAATAACAACAAGATGTTCAGGACCCCCCAGAACACCAGGGAAAAAAATTAAATAACCATGTGAGTACACCACACCAATAAAACCAGCTATTCCTTAACAGCCTAGGACTTGGTCTGCACCTGCAGCCCGAACCAGTCACCCTACCCTGAAAGCAGCCTGTCCTTCAGCTGTGTCCCTTTATTTGCCAGTGATGATGTATGGGGATTATTTTGCATATCACTAAGCATCACGGCTTTATTCTGTGAAAATCAGAGCACTTTACCACAAAATGCAAATCTAAAGTGCTCCACAGCATGCTGGCTTTGCTTTTCCTTGACACGTACAGATCAATGACAGGTTAATGCTTAGTTAACATTTATTAAGAGCAACATGGTTTCAGAAACTTCAGACTAAAGGTGTCAATTAGATGACAGATCCTTCATGAAAGATGAAAGAACCTCTGTGTTGGGCAGACACTCTTATGTTTTGCTGTCAATGATTTATTAGTTACAAGGCCCCAAGTGTCCAAGCTTATCAAGAATGAGAAAAGCAAGTATGAACTAAAAGGTTAGTTCTTTATTTCACAGAATCTCACTAGCAATGACTGGTATCAGAATAGTCCAGGAATTATAGATTCACACAGCCTTGCAGTGACTACCACAAAGTAACATATCATAGAATGGTTTGAGTTGGAAGGGTCCTTAAAGGTCATCTCATTCCAACACCCTGCCATAGGCAGGTTGTTTAGAGTCCCATCTAACCTGACCTTGGACACTTCCAGGGATGGGGCAGCCACAGCTTCCCCGGACAACCTGTGCCAGGGCCTCACCCTCACAAGGAAGAATTTCTTCCCAATATCCCATCTAACCCTGCCCTCAGTCAGTTTGAAGCCATTTCCCCTTGTCCTATCACTCCAGGTTGCTTGAGGTCCCTCTCCAGCTCGCTTGGAGCCCCTTTATCTACTAAAAGGGTCTCTAAGTCCTCCCTGGACTCTTCTCTTTTCCAGGCTGAACAACCCCTCCCTCTGTCTGTCTCCATAGCAGAGGCACTTCAGCCTTCTTAGCATCTTCATGACCTCCTCTGGATTTGCTCCAGCAGCTCCCCATCCTTCTTACGCTGTGGATCCCAAATCTGAGCACAGTGTTCCAGGTGGGGTTTTCCAAGAGCAGAGCAGAGGGGCAGAATCCCCTCCCCTGATCAGCTAGTTACACTTCTCCTGATGCAGCCCAGGGCAGGGGGGGTTCTGGGCTCTAAGCACACACTGCCAGGTCAAGGTCAGGCTCTCATCAACACCCACATTTCCTCCTCCTCAGACACAGCACTGGACGGTGACCTAGCCTGAGGTAAACCTGCTATAAGCCTCTGTGAGGGCAACCAATCTATAAACAAGGTCACTCTACAAATCAGAAACATCAATGCTGATTGCAAATTAAATTCTCTACTGTCTTTTATGTTGGTGCAGACACTGAGACTGTGTGGAGTGTTTGACATCCTGTACATAATTACCACTAAATCTGAGTGGAAGTAATTCATACCCACTTGAGCAGTGTACAAATCCCGGGTTTGTGACAGGACAGCAGCAAACCCACATGCTTGACTAGGCAGCATCTTACACCCAAGAGGTTTTCACACCTCTTCAATTTGTGAACTCTCATCAATTTGCTAGTGCAGGTGTAAATTCCATGCAGCTGTTTGAAAAGGATCTTGCTTTACCTGCTTGTGCCCTAGAGATCAAATGAAGGGCTGCACAGACCACAAAAAAAGTCAGCAAGAACCCAGATATGTAAGTTTACCCTAGTTCAGCCTTAAAGTGCAAAATACGAATAAAAGTATTCACAAGAATGAGTATCCAGAGTACAAAGCCATCAAGTACACAGGAATTTTAGAAGTTCCATGCCAGCACTTTACATCTATGTACAGCTCACCTATGTCTTTGTGTGGGCTGGCAAACAGATATGACTCTTTCACTTGCTTATGATAAGAGTCCCTTGCCAGTACTTCCAAAGCCATCTTGTAAAGAAATATCACAAAATCTATGCTAGAAAAGACATGTCAAGTACCATCTTTCCCCATCTTCGTGTATGGCCTCAATTCACCTTCTTTCATGGCACAAGACGTTATGACAACAATCATCCTAAACCTCTAAGATTTCCATTATACATATTTATTTTTCAGTATGTATAGCACTGAACCTGACCTCAGTTTATCAATAAGAGGAGTATTAGGAATACCTTTTGGTGTAGAAGGTTTATTCTTTATTAATCATCACCTGTCAGTAAAAAAAAAACAGCTCTGAGCTGTAAAGCAACTCAGTGGACTGACGAAATTTTAAAGCAACGGGAGAAAACAGATCCCTCATGAAAACAGACCCAGTAAATTCTTTTACAAAATGGTCTCACCAGAAACTCTTCTGCATCTCCATCAAAAGGCTGCAAGGTACAGCCTTGAATTTCAATTGCAGATGGCAAGATGACATACAATTAATATGATTCTATTTATGTACTCTAATCAAAGCATGAGAGAACAGGAAAAACAAATGTAACATACTGTGTGTCTTTGGTTTCCACCTATGATGCACTGAAAGACACCATTAGCATTTCAGTACCAAATTCACATTAATTTTCCTGCATCTGCAAGTATTCCCTTCTTTCTCAATACCACCATGCCACCCGGAGCCAGAGGCAGCTCTTATCTCTGAGGTGTTTACAGAAACTGCCGAGAACATATTTTTCCTCTCTGGAATGCACCAGATGATATATCAGGTGTCAGATTTTTCTGCCAAAGTTTCCCCAAGGGTGGATCATAAAATCTTCTTTGTTATATGTCACTCATCTCCTATTTGACTACCCCCTTCCCCTGCTCCTCTATTATTCTTTGTGCAAAAAAACACACCTACTAGAAGAATAGTGTTTTGCTCCTGATCACACTCTGTCTTCACTTTCTGTCTCTGCATCTTCTACAGAAACAAAAACCTTCAATGCTTTCCTGCTCACCACATGCACCTGACTAAAATCTCAGCACACAGTGCTGTGATCCTGCTCTTTGTTAGAGTTTTGTTTCATTGTAGTGACAATGGATTTCTGTCCATCTGGATTACTGAAAGCTACAGAGAACAAGGGGAATGTTCTGCAGGGAACAATAGTGCTTTGGTAAAAAAAGACAGGCATTAAGATGACTAATAACTCTTTTCTATACCCTATAATGCACCAGCATAGTTACTTTTCCCAAATAGCTCCCTTTCTGAAGAAGCCTGTTCTTGACATAATAGAGCTCTGCTATTAGCTACCCAGTTCTGATTTTCTGATATATCACCACATCAGGAGATATAAAAACAACAACCACATAACACTGCACTGACAAGGAGACACATTTCTGAAGATAAAAGGGACTCATTAATGCATTCTGATCTCACAGATACACCTTATTTGTGTTTTAAACTGGGAATTTCCTTGAAAAAAAAAGGGGGGGAAACCCACCAAAACAGATCTTTAAAAAAGGACAGTTCTAAAAATGGTGGAAGAATGACAACTTACTAATTTTTCCAAGTACAACAACATATTCATAGAAACCATTGGCTTATTGCTCCCAAAACTATCTGGTTTTTTTCCTTCTAATAAGTTTATTGTATCAAGTGATTTATTTTATTGTACCAGGTGAGGTATCACATGTCCCTACAGTCCTTTGCAAGGTGAGACCCACTGAAGCCTGGGAAGAGAAATTGCTTTGCTGCACCTGTTGCTGGACAAAATCAGCAGTTCCTGGTTTGGCTGAAGAACTGCCCATAAACACATCATCCCCCAAATGGAACTGCTTCTTAAGCCCCAAGACTCTCAGTTCAAGCACAACAAACACTCAATGCTTCATGTAAATTCATTTCATTCATCAGATGCCTCGCAGACTGGCATTACAAATATTCATCAGCATTTACCAGAGCTGAATCTCAGTCTCTGTGAGGATCCAGCCACAACCAGCACTGTGCTCAGTATGGGGCTGCTAATACAGAACATTAACAGTGCATGGGTAATGGTCTGTACCACTGCACAAGCTGAATTTCATCCTTTTAACTGCATGACAGGTCATTTGGTACTGCTTCTGCTCCCCCTTTGGATGAGAATAATTGTGTAAACTCTCAGATCAAAACTGTGTATGTTTGAACATGCACAGCAACAAAACCTTCCTTCGCTGAACCTCCCAAACAATAAGGAATTGTTAGATAATGCCATCATGGACTCCACCATTAGCTCATATAGAATTCTTCACGTATTTTCCCACATTTCAGGCTGATCTGACTGTGTCTGATTTTGCAGCTCAGCTCCGTAGCCCATTCTTAGTGACTTAGTCAAAATTAATTTTAATCCTACATATGCAATTAAAATCATGAAGGACGTTGTTCTGGGAGACATAACACCCTTTTCCACTGACTGCAGTTGTTACTGGAACAGAACACAACATATGTATAATGTGACAAGCATGTAGAATGTTAAATGAAACATGAATTAATAATTCTCATTCTACTTAATTAATTAATCAATTTTCAAGCATATAAGTAAATGTTAATAGCAAAGGTTTAAAGCCAGTGCATAATAAATAAACTTAAATATCACTGGCATATATTTTGAAACATCAAAGGAAGGAAAGGAAAAAGGAATTGTGAAAGTGAACAGTTTAAAAGAAAATGAAGTCTAGGTGACCTAATTAAAGGCTTCTCCTCAGCTACAAAAAACATCAAAGTGTTGCTTCTGAAGTTCTTTTGCCAAACCAACAGCCTCAAATTAAAAGACCGCATTAATTTCAAGGAATGAGTCAGAGAACTACTACTGTAAGAGCCTTCAGTGCCTCTGTGTTGCCACAGAAACAGAACATTATGGTTAGTTTATAATCCAAGCGCTCCATTTATATAAGAGAATTTATTTCTCATTTTCACCTTTTCATTTACTCATTCAGGTATATAAGAAAGCACCTCAGAAATTAATGATGCTTCTCCTATGACTGACAGCTGGAGTCTGGATGTCAAACAATGCTGGGTTTACATTGTTCTTTCCTAATGGCTTTCTGACAGGAGTGACAGTGGCAGCATCCTGTGTATTTGCAAAGCAGAGTGGCCAAACTGGGGAGCCTCTGGCAAAACTGGGCTCAGGTCCTCAGAATCCAGAGACTGAGCAGAACTCACGGCCGCAATGTCCCTGAGGGTGGGCACAACAGAGGAAATGCAGGAAGCACCTTTCTGGAGAGCCCAGATGTCATCAGGAATTTAGGGGGCACCTCAGGTTGTCACCCAGCTTTGAGGTACACCTCAGAGCTGGTCACAAACCCTAGTTCCTATTCAGCCTGACAAGTCTGAAGAAGTAACACCAGCTGGAAGTCAGGAGCAGTGCCACAGCAAAGGAAGAGGGAAAGCAGCGGCTCTCCAGCACCAAACACCCCTGCCCCACACTTTGCTCCTGACAGTGACATCACCTTTGCTACTGATGTTTGCTCACTTGAATGGCTGTATGTTGAACCTGGCATCATGCACCTTTTAACATAAATAAAATTTTGGGAAGATGAGTTGTTGTAAACCCCACCAAACGAAATAGCCCCTTTTAGGGTAAAATTGACATAAGCTTTCATTTCACTCCTGCGCACACTTTGCTACAAAGGACATGAACTGCAGACTCTACAAAAATTCAATATATGTACACTATGTTCAAAATATGAGTTAATCAGGTTGAGTACTACCTTCTTGGAAAGAACTAGCAACATGTCTTGTTTCTACGGCTTTTAATGAATATTCTAAATTCAAGAAATGCATAAACATAAGGGTAATTTACATTGCTAAAGTTAATCAGTTTTCTTATACATTTTATGCATCCGCATGATTTTTCATCTGTATTGCATAAATGCATCTTCTCATTTTTAATATGCATATGTACATCCAAACACTCCACTCAGAGTGCCTTTTTGCTTTTATAAATTTCTAGAACCACGCCTGTCTCAAGATTTAAGAAGTCTGTGACACACAAGAAAAATTATCAGCAAAAGGTTGTAAAATACTTACAGATTCAAGGCAGCATTTAACTTAGATGTGAACTTGCCCTTTTGTACCTCAGTTTTTCTATCAGCGAAGTGATAATAGAAGAATCTCCTCCAGAAGCTGGCATATCAGCAAATGTCCATTATAAAGGACAACTCCATTAAAGAAATGGTTTTGTACATACAAATGTTAGGTATGAAATTTGACAAGGGTACAGCAAATCTTCACTGATTAACATTTGCAAAGGTCCCTGAGATGCAGGGATGAAAGGTCTTCACTATGAAACAAAATGCATATTTGTTGTTAACATCATTCTACATTTATAAGCTCTCCCGGTCCACCCAAACTAGATACTAATAAACCTTCAAATGTTTCTGTAGTTCATTCCAGCACAAAGTCAAGGACTTCCAAATTCTCCTTTGGCAGGGTCAAGGGAAATAGGGACTTAACAAAAAAACTTATGGTTGTTTTCTCACCTTTACCTGGTTTTGTTTAAACCGCTATACATCCAAGTCAAGTACCATCACTTTACACAAGTAGAATTGGTAGCAGGATAAACTTCACCTTTTAATATGCAACATTTCATTATTTACAAGCCAACAAAAGAGGCTTAATAATATAATTTGGGAACTGAAGCACACTAGCTAGTTGAAGGGACTTTTAGATCAGTGAAGCTGCTATTAAAGTGCCATCAAAGCATTTTTGACTCCATAGAATTAATCATGAAATCTGTTCCTGCCAGCTCACTTATCATATCCGAAATATTAATTTTGAGCAAAATTAAATTGGACACCTACCGACAGCAACATTTTGCCCTTCAGAACTCCCCTTCACATTGATTTATTAACGGCTGCCAGAACAGTGTACCAGAGCAATTTATTACTACTTTCTCGATGTTTCCCTGTGCTTACAAATAGTTCTCCAGAGTGAAAGGTGCTACCTGACAGCACTTTGACAAAGGTGCATTTTTCAATTTGCATAATGTTCTTCAGACTTATTAGGATGTAAGGAAAGTAATTTCTTTCTATTATCAATGGGAATGGGTGATTCACATAAAAGAACTCAGAGTGGAGATTCTGTGTTGAGTTGCTTTCAAACAAAGCAGACCCAGCATTTTCATTAGTACTTGCTATGACTTCAGAGAGAAGAGTCAGCAAATTCTTTTATTTCATTCATCACCATCATTTTCTTTACTTGCAAGACAGCCAAAGACATTTGTAGAGAGCAATAGGTAGAAGTGGGTCTGAAGATGCAGCACCAGCCTGAAGAGAGCTAAAGGCATAGACGTGTGCCTTACTGCTTTTTGAAAAACATCATGGCAGAAAGGCACTTTTCATTGTGTGAACAGCAAAAAAACACTCACCAAAATTCCCTCAAAAACTGAGATTTCTTCCTTTTGCAGCTAGAAGGCTAGGGAGAGATTCACATAAAACATGAAAGTTTGGCATGGGCCATTTTAACTTGACAACACAAAAGTACAGCTATTGGAAAGGAAACTTCCACAATCCCTAACTTTCAAGTGGCTTCTTCAGTCTTTGACGTATTTGGTGTCTGGAAGAAGATTCTAATTCAGTGGCTTTTAATTCCTTTCTGTAGAACTAGGCATTCCTTCCTTCCCGTTTATTCCACTTCTGTGGCTGCTCAAAGCAGAAGCAATCCCACTGTTACATGCATTGGTTTATGAACTTATTGCCTGAGAAAAAGACAATTCATAAATACCATGGCTGCTGCCTGTTAATATTCCTGGCTCCACTCCAGCTCTTCAATCTATGTGCTTATTTTTAAGTATGAATAGTCCCATTAACGTCAATTGGGTTGCCTGTGTTCTTAAGTAAAACAGGTGTTTAAACACTTTGCTGCATCAGAGCCTATGAATGCACATCTGCCATCTTCCCTAGCTCAGTTAATGGTTCCTTCCTAATCATTATACATTTATCCAGGAATTCCTCTTGTTTATACCTGCATACACATTCAGACTTTGCAACAGGCTACTTCACACATTTAAAAGCAATTGTGTTTGTAATCAGAGACAAAACTGTCTAGCAATATAAATTTGGATATATATGCAGAGGGAACACATGTTGCTGAAACTATAGCAGGAGAGAAGAACACCCAGTTGGACATTAGTGGAAGGGAAGTTTTCCGTAATTGACTGGAAGGCAAAACAAGTTAAACATGCGCAGAACCAATTAAGACACTCCAGATGGGGCTAGAAAAAAACGTCACCAGCATGTTGCAGAAAGCAGCCTTTAAAAACATAAACATTAAATGTAGAAACTGTTAATGCTGTTGCCAGCTCTGAAAATTCATTAAATACAAAAACTCCTGTCCTTTCTAGAGCCACCTAGGGAGAACCTGCTGCTAGCATTTATTTGCATCATTGTATGTAGTCGAGGCCAACATTTCTAATTTTACGTAAAAATGGAACAGCTCATTGTTCATAAAATATGAAAATTCTCTTGTGTTCATTGCCGTGGTGCTCCTGGGTGTATATGCAGCATGCTGTATTTTTTATACTCTACACTGATTGTCATTAAGTGGCAAAGATCCCTCTCTGGAAGATTTCTCTTAGTTTTGCCAGTCATGGACATCTTACCAATGTCAACTTCCTTGTAATCACGTTAGCTCTCTCACAGTTTACACTCTGGTATTTTTACCCTAAAACTTGAGCTGTGACACTGTCTTCTACCTCTCAAAGAAAGAAAACGGAACACAAACACACTTTTAAAAATCACCTACCAATGTACCAAATTCTGCCCAGGAAGTGCTGATGTGTAAAGGTGACTGTGGCAGAAAAAGGGCCAGCACAAAGCAGTCTCTGCTCCTGAATGTGGCAGACAGAAATCATGCTTCTAATAGAGGAAAGAGCGGAAGGAACAGACTCTTTTGAATTGAGGCATGTATTTCTTGAAACCTGCTCCAAGGTCTAATGGATTAGCTAGGTTTACAACAGACCTCTCTTTTCCAGTCTTCTCATTTGTCTTTCAAAGTTGAGCCTTTACTTTCTGCTGTAGTCATACTGCCAACAACAAGCCTAATTTCACAGTCTTCACTAAGATCAGTTACCTTCAGTTTCGCTCTTCTTATAGGAAAGATTAAAGTCCCAAAAAAAGTAAAGTGAACATCAGTATTGTGCAGAAACACAAAGGCTTTAGACCACCACACTGCACTCACAATTAGGAATGGGAAGGGTTCTGTCTAGTTTATCCCCCTACCAATGCCAGATTTCATGCCATGCAGTATTCCATTCTCCTTTTCAAAAACTATTTAATCCACTTCCTCTCTTAGGTTCCTTCTACTGCCTAGAATAATTGACTCATTACTTTGATAAATATCCTCTGATTTCATTTTACTTTTTGTTTCATAGCATCCGTTATTCCTAATCATAGTTTAAGCAAGCTGTCATGTTTTCTGACCCTAGTTATCCCTTAGTGTTTGTCAGATGTTTATTTTATAGATAATTTATCATCATTTTGGCAAATTGGTTTTATTTATTCAGGTAACTGTTTTCTGTTAATCAGCCTTTCTAGTTACTTAATCAATCATTTTTGCTGACCTTTTCCACTCTACCTCCACTTTTGGCAATTGCTGTCAACTTTTCACATTCATAAGGAATCAGTATTATCAAAGTAGTTCTTACAATTTAAGACTCAAATATGTTAAAAACACAGTGCTTTCCAAAAATACTTGAGTTTCTTTTTACTAGCCTTATGAGAGAATTTTTTTCATATTTAAATGCCAGAAGCTAAAAATTTATTGAAAATTAAAAATGAGACTCTTATCAGGATCATCAAGAACACAGAGGCTTTCAAGAAAGAAGAAAGATACTAATGATTTTGAATTTCATATGCCAAATCCATAATAAGTACAACCAAATGCAGAAATTCAGTTTTCAACATTTTTCTAGGCCTAGTTTATTGCATAATAGACCCCTAACTATTCCTTGACAATTCCTTCCCCATTATTTCACATACATTTCACATTGTAAAACCATACTTGTTTCACTATATATCTCCTTTGTGTTGAAGTATTGCTCCCTTATTGCATTAAACACTAGTTTCTCCATTTGCACACTTCCTAGATTACTTTATTTATTATTTTCTATCCTAGCTGCGGGATCTTTAAGTTATCATCCAATCTCACAGGTATTCACAGCTCTTCCAAAATGTAATAGAACCTGTGAATTTATTTGCCGTGCTGCTTTCTGTGCCTTCTGGATTATTAAAGAGTTCAATAAAACCAGGTGTAACAATAAACTCAGAGATATCTCCCTATAGCTTAATGTATCTATTTACCAACTCTTGTGACAGATAATGCCCATATCTAAGATAATTCAGACTATTTTTTCCCAAATAAGATATGGCAATCTACAGATTAAATTCTCCTCCTGGATGCTACTATGCAAACACAAAACATAAAACCAATGCAGGCTCTGAGGGATCAGGTTTGATATAGATCTCTAGACTAACCATTGCTGTTAGTCTCCCCTACGTTACTAGCACTATGCATATTTTATAGATAGACGTATAATGACACAGGAAATCTGTGCTTTCCTTAATAAATCCACAATATTTATTGCTTACAAACACATTTACACATTGCTTTGATTAAATTTATCAGACAAATATTACAATATGCACATTAACAAGACACATATTAAGAGCTGACGATTCAAAGTATCCCACCATCAGAAATAGAGAAAAAAATACAATAACAGTATAGGAGCCAAAATAAGCCCCAATGATAAAATTTCCATGCCTTGAAGACTGAATGAAGCACAAGGAAATTATCCAGTTTAGCAGAGGAAGTGCTCTCATCCCAAAGTAGGAAGCAAATAAGTATTCTACACTGCCTAGTCCCTCTTTGCCTCCTTGCTTAAAGCTTTTTGTGCTTTGGTTCCTCATACATCCATCAAAATTAAAAAGAATCAAGCCAGGATCTGTCACTGGGAGTCTTCTCCTTCTTTCATTGCAATCAAGCAACTCCTCGCCTCCATTCTTTAATGGACTCTGCTGCCCTCGACACCTGTGGAAAAAGCCCTGCCTATCTTGTTTCAATCTTCTGTAAGTCCCTGGCTTCAATTTACACACGGGGATGAATCTGACTCGGAATCCCCTTCCCCCAGTTCTTATCTATTTCTTACAAGAGAATTTTTACTACAGAACCGGTCTTTCAGCCGGAGTTGAGCAGTGCAACAGTGACATCCGATGGCTGCCTACATCAGGCTCCAAAGAGCTTTCCTGGCTTGCCAGTGGCCTTCCTCTGCTTTGATAAAGACAAGTGGGGATGACTGAATATTAGCTGCCATCGGTGCATTTCGTTCATTTATCTCTACATTAAAACTCCATGGGCAGTTTTCTCCATATTTCCAAAGCACCAGGAATTGCCTTCAATTGCAGCCCTAGACACAGACTGACTTCCTGAGCTGTCGTTGCCCTGTATGGTAACAAGGCAGACTCAGGAACAGACAGGTACACAGGTATTATTCCTCATCTGTACCTGCAAGGGAAGTGCATGTGAGGCATTTTTTTGTGATGTCCACAGCTATGAGGAGTCTGCTGCGTTTCTTCATATATCAAGAGGGTAACAAGAGCTCAGCAGAAACACTGGGGGGGAGCTGGAGGTGCTCCAGTGCTCTGTATGGAAAGGGAGTGGAAAAGTTGTATTTAACACAGAATTGCTGTTTAGTTCAAAGGAATCCAAAATCTTCATTCCTCAAACCAGAGACTATTCAACTGCAAGATTAAGGGAGCAATCTAAACCTGAACTTTCCATTGCCTGAAATCTGAAGTTTAAATTTGTATTTATAGTTGAAGAGAGGAATAGTTTCTATAGTTTGATATGAATGGATTTTAACATTCAACTCTTATTATGTTTACGTAATGGTGCTTTGTAGATAGTGTGACAAGAGTAAACAAGGTCTATTATCCACTGGACTTCCCCTTGCACTGAGGGTCCTACTTTGATGCTTCTCTAGGTGGCCATGGACCTCCACCGGCCTCACCACATACAAGTGCTCTCATGTTTTCTCCCTACAGACATGAATTACTCAGTCTTAACTGAACAGTTTGGTAACTTAAGTTGCAAAACATTCTTCAACACAAGATAAATCCGACACAACAGCCAAATGAGCAGCTCGAATAAACTACGTTACACATGATCAGAATGAATCCATAGAACACCACTGTGAGCCAAAAGAACCAGTGACTATCCTGATCCAGTATTCTGCGTGTGCAGACATAAAATACTTCACAAACAACAGTCTTAAGACTGAATGACTAAAAGTCACAGGTACATCACGTCATAGGTGGAGTAGAGGCGCAGGAATGTTCTTTGTTAAAGCTGTTTGACCATGACATAGTATAACATGTGGCACCTTTTATTTCATCCATTTATTTCACAGCTAATACTTGGTGCCTAAAGCTTTGTTTTTAACTAATACAGTTAGTAGCTGACAATTTTTAAAGCCTGAAACATCTACAGCTGTGTTCTCTTTATACCTTGTGTTTATTGTCTTTGTAGGGAAAAGTCATCATAAAGAACTGATGCTCTTAGATTACTAAGAGGTCTGCAAGCCATGTGTAACTATCCATTTTTGGTCTATAGGCTTTCCCTTGTGTGCAGAATACTCTCCAAATAACACACAGGCACACTCCTTTCAAATTTTAAAAAAACCCAAGCCTGAAGTGAAGGACTTCTGCCATTTTCCTCTTTTACTTCCTTTTTGCCCCCCTTTGTGTTACGTATTTATACTTTAGTCTGGTTTTTCCACTAATGAATTTTACTTTGCCCAAGAGTTATTGTCATTTTGTTGAAACTATTCAAAGCGCTTCAAGCTGCTAAAAATCTGGCAAAATACACAAACATTTAAGACTTTAGTCTGAATATTAAATCACAATTTCCAGGAGAGAACAATGTTGTCCTTTCTGATTTAATACTTTCTTTTGAACCATATGTCATTTTGCTTCCAATTAATCTGAGCATAGGAAACAGGTTGAGTATATTTTTATTAGAAGACACTCCAAATATTTAGACAGTTATTTGAATCATGTTTTGGCAAAATGATTATGCTTGTCACTCTGAAAACATACAATTTCCATATTTCCCTTACATTAACTCTCTTTAACAAAGGATTATTAAAATCTTAAATGCTATTTACTCTTCTTTTCCCCTCCCTCTCTGGCATGAATACTTAAAAGAAGCCCTAATAAAATATTTGGGCTGCATTAAGAAACATCTGAATTGCAGTTGCAATTCTAGTGTAGTCACAAGCTTGTCATTAAAATGCATAGCACAGTGCTAGTGCAGCTGTATACAGCTTTTATTATTCAGCCTGCTAAATGGATAAAACATATTTTAATTCAACGTAAACTGTGTAGCTAGAAACACAAGAGTATGAAGATTTTTTATTTCCTCAGGAGAAGCCCAGATCCTTGAGCTCAATAACTTCTCTTGGCCAAGGGCCAATCTCAATTTATTGCAAGAGTCCCTGTGCTGCCTCTCCAGACACACATTTTGTAATACTTGAAGAAGCTAGTGCGAATGCCTTGCTTTCAGCCTATACCACCTCTTTTTATTAACATGTACCTCTTAATATTTTCACGCCCTCCCTCCATGTTCCCTAGCTAGGATACAGACAGAAACCCTCAGACCAGGAGTCAGCTTACACACAACAGTCCAGGTCCTCCCTTCTGAGTTACAAAACAAAAATATCCCCAGCTCTGCAGCTAAAGACACATGCTTTTATTAATGTCCTGAGGCGTTCACATCAACTTAAACACTCCTGCAAAGATTCAGTCTCCATACTGACCACTACATAAACAAGCTTTGACACAAATTTCATTTCTAAAGCATTAATCTATGTTACTACCTGCTAAACCTCAATTATTTCTAGTCATAATATGTGTAAACATCCCTGATTTCTATGTTAAATTTCATCTCTCAGGACAACAGTAAAGCAGAAGCAATGCTACAACACTCACATACAAAGCACCTGGAGTATGTTGCTCAAATAATGTGGAAGAACCTGAGAAGCACATTAGAAGACCACACGGAAGTACACTCTGTGACACCAGCAGACAAAGAGTTTGGCAAATATACGCCTGTTTCAGGCAGTCTTCCAGCAGAAATGCAACAGAAGGTAAGAGTGCAGGCTCTAAAGGATAGTCAGGAGAGCCCATGAACCAGATGATGCATCAGTGTGAGAACTAAAGGATCTAACCTTAAAAGGAAGCGAGTCCTCTGCCAGATTTCAGCCCCCTGTAAGCTAAGCAACAAGGTATTTTCTGGCCCATTGTGTGCCCTTCTATTGAGGTGGCAGCGGAGTCTCATTATCTCCATGGGCTGTAAAAGTGCCTCTAATTAGCTAGTCACCAATGCTCTACCAGAGGGTATTTTGGAGTAGATATATTCTAATTGTCTCTGTTGGGTGTCTACAGTGATTCCATAGAAAACAACTTTCACACAGGGTATGCTCAGCTTGGAGGCATTCCTGTCCGCTCTTTCACTCATTCACAGCACTTTAAGCCTGGATGCCACATAAAGCAGAGATGGACGTGTCACGATTAAAGACAGAATAAAAATGAAATGAACCGATAGACCAAGGTTAAAAATTGGAAGTAGCAACAGCTAATTAGTTCCATAGTTGAAAAGAGAGAAGCCACAGTGCTTCTCTTCAAGAGGCTACTGCTGCTATCAGAATATGCAGGTATTCTAGCAATGCTTTTCTATATTTTAAAAAATAAAATGTGCATTTTATTATTGATTTCCAGTTGCTAAATCTTCAGAATTTCTCAGTCTTCCTACAGCAATCTGTTGCTCGTCACTCTGACATCTACAATGACAGTCATTACCTAGTTTTCCTATACCACAAAAGAGGGGTCTGTAATGCAAAGCAAAAGAGAATATTCATTAGCCATGACAGAAAATTACTTGACTCACAGTCTCCGTCCTCTTTTTCTCCAGTTAAAGGCTAAGACAGCCATAAACATTCAATTGACTTTTATCCCTTCCTTGTAATACAGATGCTCACTTTCACACACAGGCTTTCATTCCATCACCTAGATCCAAAGGGCCCAGTTCTCCTCTAACCTACACCTACAGAGTTAAAGGAACGCACATATGTCTTATTAAACATATATATTTATGAGGAAGGAAAAGAAAATGGTTGCCTATTCAGAATTTGTAATATCCAAGGATCTTAGTGATAGACTCTTGGGTAACATCTTCTAAAGTGCAAAATTATTTCATATCATTCACACATTTGGAGAAAAAAAAAAAGGTTAAGCTAAGCAAAAATCATACATATATATGTAACACAGGTATCAGCCAACTGGCCCACAGGCAGATATCAGCCACTTGGAGCAGGATTATATTTCCATCCTGGGGGAAGAAATTTTTCTTTCCTAAGTCTGCTTAGCCATTCCCCTGTCCTGTCTCTAATTATTACTCAGATCTTTAGACAGGACCAAAAGATCCATAAATAACGCTGTCACATTAGTCTCAACGTACACAAGTAACCTCAGTCTGCTTGTATTGTTCCTGGCTACATATGTGTGCTGCATCCAAAATTATTCTTATTTACAGCAGGATATTTCCAAAAGCTTTCTCATTTTCCATGCAACTCACGTTTTTTTCTTGGCTGTTTTTGAGAATACTTAATCCACTTTCTTTAAGTCTGAAGGTTACTGGAGGTGCCATTCACTCACATTTCACAGGCTCATGCATGACTTACACTTTGATCGCAAATGCAAATCAGAGCAGCATACTTTCATTAATTTATTGCTTTTAATCAGAAATGAGACTTTCATGTCTGGAGATTTATCTGGATACTTCATCACTTAAGGAAGGACACATCTTGATGAAAAATCAGAGGATGCTGACAACTCTGGTTGAAAAGTTACTATTTTCTGTGAACACAATGTTTTTCCATCCCTCCTCCAAATCAGACATCTATATGTCTAACAATACTTTTCAAAAATACTATCCAAAGCAACGTTCAACTTCCCTCCCTCTCTGAGAAACACGTTTTAGTTGACTGAACAAATTTAGTTCACCTAAAACATACAGGTAACTGAGTTTATTTGCCTTTTGCTCCTTTTAATCTTACTGATACGTTTTTTATGCTCTGTTCAATAAATAAAATCAAGATTAAAAAGTTCAGCTGCCTGAGGGCACTCTTTGCTGAAAGAGGTTTTCTTTGCTAACAGAGATTTTCAAGTGTACAACTTGTTTTCAACTTTTCATAATATCCAAAGAGATGCTTTGTTTTCTAAATTACCCATGTGAGGTATGTGCATAATCAGTGGAGCTCCCCAAAATTAACATTCTCTCTTCTATCTCCCTGCTATCTACTTTGTTCTCTACCATCTATATGAACACCCCACTCTAATAGCACCTAACCAACTTGCTGGATTAGGACCAGGAAAGCAGGAATTCACAATGTGAACACAAAGAGACACCCTCGATAAGTAAGTGGGACAAAGTAGTATTTAAAAATTACAGTGCTGATGTTCCTCACCAGTGGAGAACAAGGACTGGCCTCTGGGTATCACAGTGGGTTTGTTGGGGGGACTATATTGGGTAAGGTCCCAAGTTGAGTGGGGTTTCTTGCCAAATCCACAGTTGTCACTGTTTATTAGTCATTTTTCCTCAACCAGTGAACTGAAAATGACAAGAAAATAATCAACAGTTGTCTGAGACTATAAGCCATCAGCAAGCAGTCCCTCACAACAGCATGGAAATGAAAAAAAGAGCAGCCATTAAACTTGTTTATCACAGCTGGAACTGGAACTGGCTCCATTTCTGAATTGCTACTGAAAGCAATGGAAAAGCCCAATTGAGAAAGAAGTAGCTCTAGTAGCCAAATTGCAAATGGCTTGGAAAGAGGCCTTTTCAGCTGACGCATTCTTCAACGCTTTGTAAGAGGGGTCAACAACCCCTGAAGATTGATACAGCAAACTGTGTACTTCTTTCCCAAATTAGAGGCTAAGTGTTCAAGAAGGACATTGCATAGAAAGCTGCTGATCAGGATTTCTGCCGTGTTTCCCACTTTTGCCTGGATTCTGCAGCTTCTCTCAGCATGCTGCAGTTTCCAACCCAGATGTCTGGGTCAATGATGCCTTGTGCCATCCAAAACTTGTGCTGGTTCTGCCTTTAGTAAATGTATGTCACAAGTTACCATTTTCTCCTACTTTTCATGCCATCAATGTGTGTGGAACACAGGAAGCACGCCTGTGAGAGGGACACAACTATAGAAAGTTTTCCAGAGTTGTTCTAATCAGTTGCTCCCTGATAAATTATCACAAAACTGACATGGTTTGCTTTCTGAGAGCAAAACAGATCCTGACAATTAAATATACACAAGTATCCTCTATCCTCAGTTAGCAGGATCTTAGAGCAGCACCAAGACACCAAGAAAAAAGGTCCTTCAAACCATTTGCTCCTCTCCTTTGCTGGGAAAGGGATTCTTTCCTGTCATTCTTCTGTCTCATTCTTCCCTTTTCTTCTCTCCCTTCCCCATTAGTGCAGTTACAATGAAAAAGCTGTAACTTTTAATGCTACACCTCAGTAAAGTGGGAAATGGCACAGGATTACTTTTATTGTATCTTGAAGTGTCCTAGGCCTAGAGATTGCAATGCTTATAAGTAACACTTCAAGCAATTCTACTTGTGGTCCTTAGCTCACAATGACATAATTACACTCTCACAGGTGCACTACCTAGTCTGCAGCCATTTCAGAGAATTGCTAAAAATTAAAAGAGAAAAATAACTTAAAAGTTCATCAGCTCGCATAAAGGTTTTTACTTTAAAAAAATTGCATTCAACTCTACTTTCATTCAGATATTCCTCAGAAAAAGAATCACCAAGCTGACTGAGAACACATTTACTTGTCTGAATGTACAAAAAGAAACAGAAGTTGAAATTACTATCAAATAGTTTCTGAAAAAATACAGTTTGCAAAGATGTCTGACCTACTGTTAATTCCTGATGATTTCCTAAGAATCTCTAGATCTGAAATTCTACATTCTTGACCATTATTCTCAAAATAGACATAGCCCACAATCAAAACTTGAAACCAAAACCAATTAACGTTGAGGTTTTTCTTTCAATACATCATCACCTTTCCCTTATAAAGAGAATTTCTTTACAGAGATTAAAACCTGAATACAGTATGTAATCCCATAATGTCTAATAACTGACTTACTTAAATGTAAACAGTGAATAGCAAGGAAACTTCTTGAGAAGAAAGAACAAGAGAAACAAGCAGCAAATAAAAGTGATCAGCCACAAGACTCTGGAAATTTAGTAATTCATGTGCATTCCTGTTTCTGAAACTAGATTACAACTGCCAGCTAAGAACTGCTCAAGTTTAAAAATCATTAGTTCTTCTTATCAATTACCTTCTAGAACTCTTCCAGTTTTCCCTTCTGCCACATAATTCAACAATGCCCCAGTTTAGCTGGTCCGTTTTTTGTTCGAGCTCGATATGAGTCAGGAGATCTGACCACTCTCAGCTGTGAGTGAGACCAGTCCCCACATTTACTGGGGTTTGGTTTGGGGTTGGGCTTTTGAGGATCCTTCCTCCTTTGGCTACTGACAGCAGATGTCTCCAGCACCCAGAGACAAGGCTCTTCCCCACCACCTCCTGAGCCAGACTCACAGCCTTACTCATCCCAGGGTACTTCAAAGAACAACAAGTTCATTTTTTCCCAGCTTCAAGAAGGCTTTTCTTATTCAGTAAAACTGAGAGATTTACTTGTATGTCTACTAAATCTGTAAGCGTTCTTCCCTTCTGGCTCCGCACTCCAGGGCCAGTGCTTCCTGGCAGGGTGGGATCACTCTGCACAAGCTCTTGCTGAGCTTGCCCAGACCACACAGCACTTGTCCCCCTTTTCCCACATCTTGCTGATCCATTTCTTTGATACTGTGTACATGAACCAAGGTATCATTTAAATAGACCACATCAGCCATTAACATTTCTTATTATTCATCCAGCAGGATGAGATTGTCATACCTCACACTGGTATCTAAATATTTCCTTCAGATAATGACAGAATAGTCCTTGAAATTGTACCCATTATGCTTCTGACCCCCATTTGCCACCTGCAGTTATCATCTTTGTCCATCTGCACTCATCATGGTTGTTCATCTTTGTCAGCTTTACAGCAAACAGTCTTTAGAAGGAACAAGGCACAAAGCACAATTTTAAAGATGAGAAACAAAACGGGGGGCATGGGTGGGAGGTATCTCTAACAAAAGCCAGGTGTAGAAGTTATTAATTAACTGCAGAGATACGGCATGAGCAATTCAAAGTACAATTTTAGTATGTAATTGGCACAATGTATTTGTTTGATGCAGCTGAGAATTATGTTCTCCTACCATTTCACTAAAGCACTATAAAACATAAAATTGTTTGGGAAAGCAAGTTCATTAAATTCTACCATACCGTGAGATGCAAGCCTTGAACAAAGTATTTAGAATAAAATATTCATATGTCAGCTGATACAGCCAGTAAATTTTGACAACATCCAATCTCTGGGACTGCAGTATCTCTACTCAAGGCCCCAGAGTAGTCATGTTAATTGTTTCTTTTTCTAAAGCAGTGCTTAAAAAGAAGAGTTTTAATTTGATCAAATGAAACTTAATGAAGGTGATTTAGCCTATAAAGTTAATAATCACTTTGCTGTTGCAGTTTCATAGGATTTGGAGACTTTCCATTCTGAGGCAGGAATGCAAACTTCACAGACAAGGGCACATCCATGTTTCTCCCGCTATCGGTTCTACTGATAAAGGAGAAGATGCAGTGTCTGATTCACAGGCACACTGCTTTTCCCAATTGCTTTATGATAAATATAATCTTCCTCTTCATAGACTTATTTGTAGATAAGCCCCTATTCCACATACCTCTCTGTGTACTCTCCAGGCTCCCCAGTGTGTATTTCTGTGCATTCTAGAGCATCTTAAAGGCAGGATGGTCTATTAAACCCTTGTCTGCTGGGTTGGGCTTTCTCCCATTCTCTCGGGACCTCATTCAACACCCACGTTAAATCAACAAGAGTTTTTTCAGTAAATGTAAAATGAATTCAGTCACGTCCTTGATTATTCACCCTAGTTCCTGATTATTCAGCCTGCAGAGGATACAAGCATTATGAAGGCAAAACACACAACTACAATAAGGACAAATTATTTTCCCCCACTTCAAATTATCTTCCTGTGGCAAATGTGGCCTGGGACTGCAGAAGCCAAAGGACTGTTCAGAGATTTCCATACTGTTTCACTTTTCTCTGGCAAGGAAAATAATTAAACAGATCATGAGTCCTGAAACTACAATTAGAGCAGATATGTATTTTAAAACTGCTTTCTGCATCATGTCCAAAAGTAATTTCTTTTCATTACATTCATATTGGTAATGATAAACAGAAGATAAGGTCTGGTGCCAAGGTAGATTATCTTGTTTCTGTAGGAGAGAGATTTGGCTTAGTGAATCCAGCTATTGGGTATCAGACACATACGTGTCCACAATATTCTCCTGCTTCAGGAGAATAGGCAAGAAGGGCAGCATGAGGGGTCATCAAAACCTAATATTATGATTAATGAACTAGCAACGAACACTAATTCCTTAGGGTTACATTACAGTCACTGCATTCAGAACATATAAGGCAATTCCTGTAAAATGTCTGAACTCTCAATTCTACATTTAGATGGGAAACTTAGTTCCGTGTTTGAGCTTTCTCATATTTTTATTCCTCTTTTCTATATTTTCCACCCCTTTACTTCCCAATAAATTTAACCTGAACAAAAATACACACAGGCATTTTCATCTAGCAGATTCAGTTCAAAGATGTCAGATCTCAACTTTTAATTTCTGTGCTTTTGCTCATTCATATTCTATCAATTGCCAGCAACTAATAGTGGGGGGTGTTTTTTATCATAAGGCTTTTACTTGTGGAATATATAACATTTTGATAAATATTATAATTTTAAGTCCTTTAAAGCCTGCTTTATGCTCTTAATGAGGTCATACAATAAGGAAATGGCAATTACAATTAATTTCTTTAAAGCTCCTTTGCTTGGAAAATAAAATGCCTGCACAAGTTTGCCAGTTAAAAATCAAAATTGTCATATACTACATGTAAGCCTTTAGTACAAATAGAATTTCTGACAGATTTATGTTCAGGACAAAAAAACATTACCTGTCAAAAACAGCTATAAAAAATTAAATATCTGCTTAATGTGAGGCTTCAAGTACTGCAAATGTAGCATTCATTATCATAAATACACTAGTATGATCCAATTATGTATTCTGTGCTAAGTTTGTCAGATAACACAATTTGAAAATGGCACAACTAAATCAAACATTCTACTTACCTATTGAGTGATAGTGAAATTACACACAAAAAGGCTTCTTTACAGTCAATTTTAAGATGCTGAAGCTTTGTGTTTTATTTTATTTTTGGATTTTGTCATCAGTTTACCAACTGACTTCAGAGATTTTTCCAACATGAGTCTTCATATCCAAACACAAATAAATGAGTTTGCTATATGAATAATCAATCAAAGTAATTAATCTTTCAATCTGGAAGTATTTCTGTGAATACCTACTGCTCACAAAACACAGTGATACAACCCCTTCCAGTCAAACAAACTGCTGGGCCTAAACTTTCTTGGAAAACAAGCACTCAAATTTCATCTTAATAATATAAAGCGGGAGATTAAATTATTTTTACCTCAACATTCTGCCATGATACTGTTCAAAAAGAGTGAAGAATTTTTTTAAAGTTCAAAATGTTGAAACCCCAGAAATTCTGTTTGTAATGTTGCAGCTGAATTATGAATTGAAATCACTCCATTATTACACTACACAATTGGGGCCTACACGGGAAATATTGGCACACCATGAATTAGCGTTGTAATAATACAATTCTTGATTCCTAATACTTAAAAATTTCCCCATGGTGATTATAGTAAGAATAATTATAATACTGAGCCATAACAGTAATTAATCTAATTAGTTCATTAAAATGATGATGGCTATTATTATTATAGGTCATAAATTAAGATGAGAACCTTCTCTGAGCATAAATAGTGATGAAATATGTTTTTCTTTGCACAATGGACAAGGCAGCAGCTGTTTCTTTGGTGAAAAAATAGCGGGGTGATTATGTAAAGATGCAAATGAAGTTTCTTTCACTAACCACTGTGAAGGTCAAACATCAATGACACAAAAGCAATTTTTCTTCAAACGGAAAGGAAACAGTCACAGCCCACTGCATAGGTTCAAGACCTATGACCTGGCAGTACCTCCCCTGCCCTATTGCTCCTCCTTTGTCCCCTTCCCTGCAAGAAATTCCCACGTAAAATGCTATATTTATTACTAACATTTTAATGGTATGATTCCTTGCTTTCTATAATACATGTATGGTGTTTCATGTATAAGCTTTTAGGTATACATTTTTGTGCATTAACTCTACCTATGTGAAATATCATGTATGATAATAAACACATATCTCAGTAGGTGCAGGCAAAAACCTTGGGCAAAGTAGTAGAAACATATGATAAATCAATTACTTATGTCCCTTTTATTGCTTCACTGGCCAGATAATTCTATGTTCCCTGGAGCTCCAACATTCCAATCCAATGAGCAGATTACAGCATCCATCATCTGCTTGAAATCAACATGCCAAATAAATATTTCTTCCATCTGCCTCCAATGTGAAATGTCACCTCTTCTCTACAAGCATTAGAATGATTCTTAAGAGAGATCCAGGTTTTCCTGCTGTAAAAGCTTTGGAGTTTAACAGCACCCAGGCCAAGGAAAATGATGCTGTCAGGACAGAATATCCCACTGCCTAGCTCTCATCCTCTCCAAGCTTTGGAAGACTACTTTCATCTACTTTGGAAACAGGTAAATCACATACAAAATATTTTATCAGAGGTACAAATCACTACAATCCATCCTTTCTTGGGTTTCCCAGTAAAACACAGTAGTGGAAAATGCCACTCTGTGAAACTCCCTATGGAGGTCAGCCGTGTGTACTAACAATATTGCCTCCCTTCCCACACCCCAGAACCTGCTGGAAAAAAGAGATCCTGCAGGGAACAGCAAGATGGAGAGAAGAGCACAGTGGAAACTGTAGAGAAATTTTGCCAAATGACAGAATTTCTAGAGATCACAAACAAAAGGAAGGTCATAAAAAAAAAAAGTACTGCAAAAGCATCTGGGTTTGCACACTGTGGTTGACCTTGAGTCAAGTGACCCATTTATACTGTTTATATCAGTTATTCAACATTGTCACAGACATTCCCATTCTTTCAGAAACAAATATTCTATTCAGAGAAAAAGTTTACTATATCCTGAGTTGCGTTCTTCGCATATTACTACAGGTAAAACTAAGCTGTCAAAAATAGGGGTTCTATCCATAGTCAGAAAAATGCTACTTGCTCACCTCCCTCCCAGAAGCAGCTCCTCTGTGAAACTGCTCCCCCTTCCCCAGTCTCCCAGATCTGTGCTTTGCGAGGGTAATATTCTAAATTCACTTGGTTTTTATTTTCATATCTGAACAATTTAGGTTAATTCCAGTTGAGACAGGCAGGAGTGAACCTGAAATATGACCAACCTGTAGAATCTCCATATCCAAAACACAACATGTTACAAAGAAATCATCTAAAACCCTGTAAGAAATTACAATAAGATTGCACTACAACTGAGAAATGGCATCTGATTTTGCTTTCAAATATAAACCCAGAGAAGTCACAAAACAGGTAACTCTCAAAGTATGATAATTAGTCAGAATCCGTGGATTCTTCTTAGGCATGGATTTATTTTTGTTTGATGTGCAACTTCAGTGGAGGTCTTAAGTTTAAAAAAAAAAAAGAAAAAAGGTTATTTTCTGAGCATTTTTAAAGGAGATAATGAATAATTCAATTTTAAGGAAGGAAGCATAGAACAATTGATTCAGTCTTTCCCTTTCACTGTATTATTTATTCTGGCTTTTCTTTCCATAAGCAATAAACTTCTCTTTCTTTAAAGAACTAATACTTCTAAAACAATTACTGTTAATTACAAAATCTAAAAATATTTTCAAAGGACTAAATCTCATTTTGCGAAATGAGCTTGATGAAAAAATAGGAACAGGCAAAAAAAAAGCATCAAATTTTAATAATATTTAGCAGCAATTTTGGCTAAATTGTTGCAGACTACTAGCATTTTTCTTCCTATGAGTTGTTCTATTTGCAGGAAGAAAAATGGCAGTCCATTGAAGGATCTAAAGAAAAACAGAGGGGAAAAGCCCAACCTCTAAAAAAATCCATAACTTTTCTTAAAAGTGTTGCACTTGATGGCATTGTTTTCCTTGGCCTCCCGCTGCTCAGAGCCTGGGTGCTGTTGGAAAGGTGAACCGAGACAGAGGCAAATGTTTTCTTCCAAAATTCGTGATTGCTTCTCACTCTGCGTTATAATTTTCTTAATAAAAAAACTAAAGCTCATGCTCCATACCATAGAATATTATAGTATTATACCTTCTTTAGGATTTGATTCTGCTTTTGTTTTCTATATGTCTCACTGATGCGCTCCTGCTGAAAGACATGGTTCTTCTTTTTAAAGAACCACAATAACTATAAGCGGTTCAAAATAATAACCAAGTTTTAAAAGGTCTAAAAATCTTGTTTCCAAAGTAATAGCTTGGTATTTATTCTGTTATTTTGCCTCTTCTTTGAATTTTCTTTTTTGGTGTTACAGTTCATGTTTTCAACTTCTCTGGAACTATGAGAAGAAAAAACAAATAAAACACTTGAAAAAATGAAAGCTGGCACTTGCAAAATCATATCAGCCTGGCAGCTGGAGCTTTATAAATAATATCAAATATTGCAAGGGAATAGAATCTAGGGAATTGTTACAGAACATTAAAGACAAACTGCTTTAAAGGAGACAAATTTTGTCAGCAAACCCCAGAAGTCTAAGACAACCAATAAGTCTCTTCTTCTTCTCTCACATTTTGCACTTTTATCCTCATGGTTTTCCCTGGGATTTTCATGCTGGCCAGCACTAGTAAGCATACAACAAAAATTACAGAGCATTGTTCAAGATCCTGTTCTTGACTGTGGCATTTTCTGTCTGTGTCTTAAAAAAGTACTAATGTATTTTTTTTACAATAGGTTAGGCATTGATGAGGCCTAAAAATCTTCCCAAAAATGCCTGTGTTCACTTGGAGAACTTTTACTTTCCTGGCACTGGATACACAGGCTTCTCATACTTGGAAAAAAGCTCACTAAAAGCTTATGCATCAACTTACTTTGCTTATGGCTTTGTTGGTACACTGCCCTTGCCAATCTTAGGAAGACAATGGAATATTAGAGAAACAAATAGCAAGAACACCTTCCACACAATTATTTTCCCTATAAGGCACACATGTATTAGAAACACTGCTAGCAGGTTTCCCTTTATCCATCATGTTCCTGCTGCAGTCCAGATGTTTGCCTTTGTTCCATTCCAGTCTGAAAAATCATGAAATGTTTTCTGATTTCTCGTGGCCAGAGCTCTATAAGCATAACTGGTCCAGAACACTGACTCAGAGTCTGGCACCAGATGAAAAGAGGAAATAACTGCAGAGCTACATTTCAATGACTGCCAGGCATGATTTTGTTGTATCTTCAAGGGAGGAGGTGAAATACACTTCTGACCCTGTGCGGATCATCTGCGTCATTTCACATCACCTAATGGAGGCCTAGATCATAACAACTGGGCCATCCTCTTTCTATCCTATAAATATTACCTTCAGTCAGGCCTTTGACATGAAAAATTAACTCGAATCCCTGTGTTAAGAACTTCCAATGAATCCACATTTTTTTTAAATGTAGGTGCTCAGCAATTTCTAAGACTCTTGAAGATTACTCAAGATATGATATGGAGTTCTGAGCATGAGGAAGTTCTAGTAAGCAATCAGATTTTAACATTTTGTCCCTCATTACAGAACTAGTGTGGCGAGGAAACGTCATATTCCACTGCTGGAGCTGCAGGGGATCCTTGACATGGGAATGTCAGAGGATAAAGCACATCCAGTGTCTACTGGAGCTCCTGTGCTCCACTGCATTCACCAACCTCTTACCCCATGAAGTACAGTCAAGCAAAGTCTTCATTAGTTATTTTTGGGGGAACCAGATCATTCTTTTAAGTCTCCCTGTTCCTAAAGTTTGCTCTCTGTGCTAAGGATATAATTGTCCTTTGTTATTTTTCACGGGGCTGAGCACATGAGAAAGAAAAGAGCTCTGCTAAGGTCTGCTATTTTTGCCTAGTGACACTCATGTGCTTGGATTAAATTTCAATGTTTGACTGTCAGAATTCATTCGGTTAAAGAAGACTGAGTATTAGCTGTGTCATTAATGATAATTTTAAGAAGTGAAATATTTTTGCATACAAAAACAGTTTAAAAAAATCAGCATTTTTTCTGGCTTAAAACCAAAATGTGAGTCATCTCTCCTGCACTAGAAACAAATAAAACAATTAAAAGGGAAAACAGCTTTGCTTCTGGGAGAAATTATGACTTTTTCTTAATCAAATTCATGAATTTTAATCAGTAAGTGTCTTAATGTGTGAAGGGAAAATGGCAATTTTCAGAGCTCTTCTCCCTGGAAGAATATTACCTTATACCTTTTCCATTTTGAATGTCCCAGACATATTTTACAAGTGCCTACAGATACTTTTAAGTTAGGATTGAATTCTGTATTTAAATTGCAACCCATCTGCAGTTTCAGGTCATTGAGATACAAAAGGTCATGATATTTGCCTTTCATTTTTCTTCTCTCAGAATACTAAAACTTGAGACTATAAAGAATGCTATATGAAATATAATTTCTTGCCAATTGCATGAAGAATATACAGTGATTAAGTAAGTAGTTTGACCCGAGTTGTTTAATCCTATTCACCTAGGATCACCTTGAAAAATTTGGCTTCTGAATGCAAGTATGAATATGTTAAAGAATACAGGAAAAGATTCAAGGTGAAAAAAGGCCACAAAAGATGAAAATCTGCTTCATCTTTAGGTCAAAAACATTGTCTCCGAATAAAAAACAATGGAAAAAAGATACAAGTGACTTCTATTTTACATTCAGCAGAAAATATATTATTTTCAGTGTGGGACCTGAGAATATTAAATCTGATACAAAATCATCTAAGCTAGAGATGGACTCCCTCCTCCCATCCCCAAAAACTTGCAGACAAGTTTTGGAATTAAGCTTTCAATCCTAATTACACGGAACCCCTTTTTACTGTCCTCGTAGTGGATAAAGTAGACCAAGTGAGGAGATTCTTGCATCTACTTTAAGGCTGCTTAACACTTTCAGATGGATGTGAAGAGGTCACAGTGCAAATGGCAGAGCCAGAATTTCTACTGAAATTATTAGATTCACCAATTTGTAGGAACTGAAATCGACCATTATCATCATCCAGTCTGACCTCCTGCATATTGACAACCATAGGTTTTTACCAATTTATTCCTGAAGTGAGACCATAATATCTATTCCAGTTATCTTAAGACTTTTGAAATATGCCCATTTTGATTTTAAGACATTCAGGAATGGATATTCTGTCTCATTTCTCAGTAAATTTTCAATCGGTTAAATCAGTCTCACTATTCAAATGAAACGTCTCAGTTCTAGGATAACATCAACTCTCAGTACATTGCCACAGCTTTGCACCTCACTTTTGCCAAGCACATACTTATGCCTTTTAGGATCCCACAGTAGGGACTCCACAGACTCAAAATACTCCATACAAGTTACCGTAACAGAAAGGGCAAGTACAGTTCTTGCACAATGAACTGCTCACTAGCCAGGCTCAGGAATAGAGTTCCAAAGGCCAGCTCCTATGGGGAGGATGCCTCGTGTCGCCTGTTCACCTTCTTTCCCTTGCTAGTGTCAGGGGCTCAAGGCATATCTCAAGGCTTCATTGTATGGAGCAATATACAGATACACTCCAAAAGTATGGGCTTGCCTCCAAGTACAGGCACTAACTGCTCCCCTCAGATCCCCAGTGACTCACTCCAGCTCTCTGCTGGAGATCACAGAATCATTAAGGTTGAAAAAGACCTCCAAACTTATCAAGTCCAACCTTAGAATAAGTACCATCATGCCCACTAAACCATGTGATGAAGTGACACATCTACTCATCTTTTAAATATCTCCTGGGATGATGATTCCACCACTTCCCCAGGTAGCCTATTCCAATGCTTAACCACTCTATCAGCGAAGAAATTTTTCCAAATTCAAATCGAACCTCCCCAGGTGCAACTTGAGGCCATTTCCCCTTCTCCTGTCACTGGTTGCCTGGGAAGAGTCCAAGCTCCACCTTGCTACATCCTCCTTTCAGGTAGCTGTAGACAAAGTCTCCCCTGAGCCTACTTTCTTCAGGCTAAATACCAACAGTACCCTCAACCACTCCTCATAGGAGTCATGTTCCAGACCCTTCAGCAGCTTTGTTGCCTTTCTCTGGACTTGCCCCAGCACCTCAATGACCTGTCCCAGTGCTGGAAGACATTTCATCCTCCGAAAACCAAATGTGTGAAAGTGTGTCTTCCTATTTTTCCAGGGGAAATTTCTCATACTGCTTTGCATCATTCTGCTAACACTTCTATGTGGGTATATTCAAAAGCCGTTCAGAGTTGTGATATTTGCTCCCTTCCCCACATACTTTATCCCTTCAGTTGAGTTAGCAGGCCACAAGTCAGTGCCTGAGCTGGTTGAGCTTCCCCTCTTTTCCTTTCTTCTTTAACTAGAACACTACCTCAGAGGTCAGAGAGGAGCCCCAGAAGGAGAGAGGGGGGGCTGCTGACAAGAGGAAAGGGACAGCACAGGAACACCTGGCCATGCACAGTGACAGGGACTCCAACACCTTCCCTCTGACAGTCCTGCCCCCCGTCCTGCAGAATGGAGGGGGAGGTAGGATTCACCCCAGCTCACTCCCAGGTACCCACAGAGACAAACTTATGGAAACAGAAGCATGACACTCCCTCAAATTCTGCCTCACCTGTGGAGCTGAGCTCAGTGTGGTCAGTCACATAATGTCATAACCCACCCGTTCCATTATCAACCTCCTGGTTACCTTGGAGGAGCACACTCAGACTGTGTGTTCACCAGTGGGGAAGGGCTTTCTATTTACACAGCTGTGGATCTCCAAAGATAACCAATTTTTTTTTTTTAATCTTCTTCTTTTGAAGAGATAAAGTATTCAGCAGGTTGACAGAGCTTTCAGCTGCAACTCTCTTGCTTCCTCACTCTTAAGCCTAATAGCTCATCAAGATGCAGCTTGCAAATCTGCTGCTTCTCCTCCTCCCCCATCATTTCCGTGGTCCTTGGTGGCATCCAGGGTTTTAAAGTTTCTACTTATGGAGTGTATAGACAGGACACTCACACGTCTGCTGATACTGCATCACATTACTCAGTTTTAATCGGTATCTTCTCACTTTTAAATACATGTATCTTTACTAGCTATTTGATTTTTGTAAAATTTAAATTTGAGTTAGTGCTGTTACTGCTAAACTAATGCCTTCAGCTACTGCAAACCAGTCTAATCCCTTTTCGCAAACATCACCTACAAACATCTATTTAACTTCTCTGAATATATTACCCAAACTTATTGTGCATTTGTGATCTTACTCTTATGCAGAAGTCACAATTTTTTACCATTAAAATCTTGTTAGAGAGGATTATTTTCAATTTGTTGAAATTTAGCTTCTGTGCTAGGAAACAGGGAAGAAAGATGGGAAGCAAGAGTGTGATGGACTTATTTTCCAGGATGCTTGCCTGCATTCATGCTGAGGGTATTAAATGGATTTACTTCCTCAAAGAGGAGTTAGAAGGGAGTTAAAGATAAAAGGAGGAAGATTAGTTTGACACTGAAGGACTGAGAAGCTTTTTTTTAAAACAGTATTTAGGAAAAAGAGAAAAACACAAAACCTGGCTTATGCCAAACCTTCCTCCCACTCTTGGCTCCGCTGTAGGTTATACAGGTATGCTAGATTTTCAAGTAATTTATTACTGGGGAAAAAAAGGCTATTAATTTGTTTTCTGTTGAAGAGATAGAAAACATAAATAACTCTTCATTCTTTCACTTTGAAGTCTCAGGTGTCACTTTGCAGTGCAAAGTTTATTAGCCTTAAAAGCTTTTTTCTTCTTTTGCTTTGTGCTACTGCTCTTTTTATCATGTGTCATATTTATGGAAATCTTAACTAATGTTTCAGAGTGCCTTGTTTATAGCACAGATGGTATATCTTTAATTTATATATTTATTTTTATTTACTGTTTTTTCTTTTCTGACTCAGACATTTAATGAGCTCTCCCACACCTCACACCCAGGGGAATTGAGAAGGTTGAGCAGGGCACATAAGAAGTCATAGCTGATCTTACAGCTATTAAATGTGAAATATGCTATTTATAACAGTAACTGGAGCCTGTGGCCACTATAAAAATGCTCAGTAATGAGGAGATGCCTTTAGATGTGGGGAAAAGTAACCTCTTTACATGTCATCCTACTAAATTGAACAGGAATTCCCATGGAAAAACTGAGTGTAAAAACCAACTACTGCCAAGTAAGGTATTATAATAATACAGAATAGTTTGGATTGAAAGAGATGTTAAAGACCATCTTGTTCCAACTTCCTGTCGTATGCAGGGACACTTTCCACTAGACCTGTCCTTGACCACTTCCAGGGGTGGGGCATCCACAGCTTCTCTGGGCAACACATGCCAGGGCCTTACCACCCTACATGGTACCCCTGTTAACTGTATGTTACATGTAGAACATATGTAATCCATATACACCTTAGCAATCTTGCCACTGCAATGACAACATTTCTGCTTCTGGTTGCAGAAACAGGTGCAAACTTACTGCGGCAGAAAAACTGTGAAGGTCTGGAGAATCTACTGTGCCCATATTTACACATCATCTGGGGAAGGATACCTTCTGTATTACACAGTTAACTTTGCAGCTATTTCCATTTTCTCCCTATGGCTTCAAAGAAGTCAATAAGCAATTGATAAATCTTCTGTCACCCTGGGCAATTAATGGGAGTTACACAGCATTGACTGCAACCATTCTCGTGTATGTGGAAAGCAAAAAATTGATTTCACAAACTTACTGGTGCTTATTGATTTAGTGCCTGTTCCTCAGGCCATTCCCATTTAATGCTTTTGTGAGGTCATTGAAAAAAAATTTCAAGACTATCAAATAAAATCTGTTTCTTCAGAGCTTTATCTGTTACATTATTTTGCAAGTATTTTTAGCCTCAGCAATATGTTTTCAGGCTGAGCTTCAGGCTTGTAAGATTTTCATCATCTACAAAAGCAAGAATAAACAAACTGACCCAACCAACCATTAAGTGGAGGTGTTTTGAAGGTTCAGGGTCCTTTTTAAGGAAGAAAAAATTCCACCTACAAAAATCCTTCCTGAGACTTCACAGGATCAAGATGGGACGACATACAAATCAAAGTACCTGTGTATCTAACTGTCCAATTTGCATCTCCATGCATCTGATTGGCAGCTGAATGCCATGAACAGCCATACAAATTGTTAGTCCGAGCAGCCAGATTTGTTCCCAGGTCTGAACTGCTGGCGGAGGATCACAGAGACAAATGCAACAGAAATAAACTGAATGTACAGAAGAATAGCAGTCTTTGGGGAAATTTGTCCTCATGCACCTGGAGCTCACAGCTCATCACCCACGTTTGTGAAGACACAATAGGCAGAACAGCAAGGAAAAATTACCTTTCTATTTTTTATTTTTAGATAGTAACTCAATTTTTTAAAAAAATAACACTGAATAGGAAGTCATTTAGCCAAATGACTACATCCTCTTTAGCCGTATCCTACTTCAGGCCTAAGACCAGCAAAGTTGATCCCTCTATACACAAATGTCCGACAGAAATCTAAAGGCACTTTAAGGTCTCTGGATACATAAAACATTATTTGTACGACCTTCCTCCTCTCCCAGGACATCTTACCTTTGCTTTCTGGGTAAAACACCAGTCTCTGCTGAGATGCCTTAGCTGGGTCTGAACACACATCAGGTCACACAGTCTCCAAACACCCACTTGGCTCAGTGTCTGTCCGGGGTTTAAACTGTCCGCACTCGGTCCCTTCTTCTGGGAAACATAAAAAGTAAGAGTTTTTCAAAAGAGTCTGGTTTTTATTGCCTGTATAATGTAATTATATCCTCTGAAAAAATAAATGAGTATTAGGAACACTATTATTTATAAATACATCATAAGTAATGAGGTAAACTTTAATATATGAATTAAAGTAAAAGATCATGAAAAGATATTCCAATTGTGTAACTGATATCAGAAACACCAAATGCATATATCAAAACACTGTGAGAGAATGATAAAAGTGATTCTTAATAAGAACTAACAAACTGAAATTTAACAGGATGACTTGTCAGATTGATATCCACCAAGTCAATGGTCCCATATCTGAGTAAGGACAACTAATTATTTAAGCAATGTTGTTGTGGTGACAGTGTCAATTCCATAAAATGTTTCCATTTTTCACTTGACAGAATAAAGGATCCCTATTTATTCTAGTAATGACTGCCCTTGAACACTGGAAAAATCTTCTCTGAAGTATTTCTAAAGGAGCAATAAATAAATAAATATGTAGTTATCCTTCCCTTATGTTGTTTAACAGTTGTACTTTAATGCCCAATGAAAATTTTATACAATAATATTTAACTGCTTTTAAAGTACTTATTGGAAAACTTTGACTTGTTACTAGACAGATATTTTCTCTTGTATTAGAATGAAAATATAAATGACCATGACAATATAAGAGAAACAGAGATTTTGCAATTACAGATATAAACAAAACAACAGGTGCTGAAAAACTTGAAAACCATGACAAATTTATTTTAAAGTTTATCTAGAGATAAAGAAGCTTCATTCTTTCCGATGTTGGTTTGATATCTTTACAAATACAATTACTATTTCAATATATCAGTTCTTTTGTCTGCAGCTGTCCTTGCTGTAACTTACCATCCCTACTGTGAAGATATGACTTCTATTAATTTATAAATGTATAATTTTCATAACATTACAAATGAAAGATGCACAGAATTCTGTTTCACTTACATAAAGATTTTGCAACCACCTATTTTACTTTAATAAAAAATGTAATCTGCTAATTTCATGGTCCTGCGTGATAAACATACTGAAAGGCGTGAAAATACACAGCTGTTACTCTGCTATACCTTCTCAGACTACAAGCATCAGGATATAAAAAGGAGGACATAAGTTTCACAAACATAGAGGATATTAGAAATCAAATTAAAATAGAGAAGTATGTAAAAGTTGGCTATTATGTGGGAAGCAGCTCCTTCTTCTCTCATCCCATCACAGAATTAAATAAATGAAGTTTATGAAGTAATATATTAATTAATCAGCTTTATTTGCAACCACATTACTAGCAAATTCTGAGTTGCAAGAAAATATCATCAACTCATATCATCAACTCATTTCAAATTATCATACCAACAACAGGAAAATAGTATTTTACCACCATATATTGTAATTTATAACCCACTTAAGGTCTAACGCCGTACCATGTAGCACTTCACTGGTACAAATTTCAAGTTCTTGGCCTTTGGCAGGTAGATGCAGAGTTGAGAAAGGACAGGATAAATGGAGTTCTTACCTGCCCCACACCCTTTATGCCACCAGCCCACACCATCCATGCTCTGTGCCATCAGCCACTGATGCACCTGTGGCAGGTGTGAGTGCTGCAGCATTAGTTACCAAACACAATTCCACAGCAGGGATAGATGTTGAAGATCCCATTCATTCCAGGCAATAGAAAGATCCAGGCTGCTGCATGGTTAGAGATCCACCCTGGAAAACAAAGATAATACTCACTGTGATGTAACACATCTGTGGATGCTGGTCTGTTTAGAAAGCAGACAGATCACTATAAAATTTCCAGTGTCAGAGGATTCTGTCTCCCAGTGCCACTTTACACCTACAGTTGTTAACTTCTGGACTTGTCTTGCCTTCTCACAACAGATGAAGAGAGAGCTGGTGACAAAACCTTTTCAATACCTTTGTGGTCATAAGCTGGATTTGTGTCAGAAAGGAGACAAGACTTACTGCTACTTCTCTGCTCAATTTCAGAAGTTTAGAGGAAGAATTCTCAAAAACCTAACAAAACAAAACACCCAAACACTTTCAAATTACATCCCAGGAGTAACAATTGAAATAAAACCATCTGGATGAACATTCCTCTTTATTTTTGCACTGTATTGACTGAAATTATTATAAGATGCAGAACAGGAAGGAAGCACCATTAAAAGCTGCACAACGAAACTTATGAGTGCTTTCTCAGAAAGAAAGGTTTAAGTCTTTTTGAAATACACATCCTAACCATTCCTAAAAATCAGAACACAATCCAGAGCAGAACCATGAGGTTCTGGCCTCAACAGACATGAACCGGCATCACTGTCTTGATGAAAAGAAAATTAACATCAGACCATATTGTATCATCTTGAATTTATACCAACTGAAAATAGTCATTTGGTGTATTTAGGGGCTGTGTATTTTGGAGCTATTTATCACTAAAAAACACTGGGTGGTAAGAATTTTAGCACTAAATCCATGACCTTGGTGGCATTTAAAACCTTTGCACCCATTGAAATTAAACTCCTTGGTACCATTTCCAAAAAGGATTAAAATGCTCAAAAAGCAGTCAGATAATTGGAAAATAATTACATGCTAAAACTCTACCAAGAACAAAGAAAAAGTACGTTACACCTATCATGTAATTCACTCACAGTACAAAAGAAATTACATTTTAATGGTATTACAAATATTACATTTATTCAGTGTGTATGATTTATTATTAAAAGAGTATAATAAAATATTCTGTTTAATCAAACACATTCAAAGTAACTTCCTGGGTTGAAAAATTTAAAACCCAATTCTCTTTTTAGCTCTCCACAGAGATTCTCTCACAGACATGGACTGTGCCTGTGCTCTGTGGTGAGTCCTGCACTTTCTGTACGGCAGCAGTTCCCCCTTGGGGCAATGTTCACTTTGCTGCTTCAGCCCTCTGATCCAGCTTTGCAATGGATCCATGTACTTCAAAACCCATTCAACTGCGCAGAAAGACCGGGACTGATTTCCCTGAGCTGTGGACCATCCCTTTCCAAGCAAGCCGGAACAGGAGCACCAATTAAAATGTTGATTCAAACATCACTGATTCTAGAGCTGAAGTTTTCCATGAGGTTCAGTGGTCCTAAGAACCCAAACATTTGCGAGGGCGGGGAGGGGGTTGTATTTCAGAAACCTGTGTTTTCTAATAAAGAGCTATGTAAATTCAATAGTAAAAATATTTGATAAACCTTTTTATTCACAGAACTCCAATATCAATTTAAAGAATCTCTGAGAATAAACACAACTCTCATGTAATTTTTTTCACCTCTGGAATCAGTTGCCACAGAAAAGGAGAAAAAAGGTTTGTTGACTACTGGAAAGTTTCCTGGGCATTTAACCATTTTTTTTGCAGTTGTTCAATTGATCCATTTTTTTCACCAAGGCCCATTTTCACAATGTCCATGCTTTGCATGTGCACCTTGGCCAGATCCGAGGAGCCTGGCAGCAACAGCAGGGACAATGCGGCCCTGCCACTGTGGCATCCTGAATGAGTTACCTCCACTTATGAGTCTGACACTTCTAATGAGCTGTTCAAAGGTGATGCAGGTAATTATGGACATGCCATGTGCAGTTACGCTTAGATGGGCTGCTCCTGCCAGCGTTAGCATGGCTCAGCACTCCCTTTGCCACAACCATCTGTTAACTTATTCCTTTCACTCACATTCTCCCTTTTCTGTCTTTCCTTGGACATCAGCTGAGTCCAGTCCATTTAGCCACTATTCATCTTATGTTCATTTTTTAATCTACGAAATCCCTACAGGGATCTACTTTTTATCATGAAATGAGAAGTCGTCTTGATGGGTAACAGAAAATGAGAACTTTAGTTTTAGTTGAAAATCTTATCAACATAAGACATCAAGCAGTTATTCAACTGTTACCAAAGTTCTAGTAAACATCCGTAAAAGCTGTTTTAAAATTACTTCGGTACCTTTCAATAGTGCATTCAGTAAAAGTAAACGCATATTGTACAAATCTACAAAACCCCCTCCCAATATCAACAACACAAAAAAAGCCTCAAACAGAACCATCAAAAAACAAACTACATTTTAGGGCTTCTCTTTCTCAGTAAAAAGTTTTCCTGGAAGTTAGGATTTAAAGATATTAACTACTGGCTACTTCAATGGACATATTTTGTCAGCAATTTAAGATTCTTAGAAAGAATATAGGAGAAATGGA